>KN837077.1:1043747-1100676 GCA_000827215.1 Sphaerobolus stellatus SS14
TCTCGGACTCCGGGATCCTGTTGACCAGTGTTGAAGTGGAGTCCGGATGCCTGTACCAATGGTTCTCGGACTCCGAACATTTGTTGACGTGTGTAGAAGCGGAGTCCGGTCGACTGTGAAAATGGAGTTTTAGGGTTGTCCCCTGACAGAAATGAGCAAGCCCATAGAAACATCAATCGGGACGGGACAAAAAATTTCAGTGCTTGCAGCACTTCAATTTGGACAAGGGGTTGATTACTGCCAGCTGGAGAGCATAGACTTGCTCATTTCACATGGCATTAGCCACCATGATCAGGTCCAGGCCTATTTCCGCAGATCCGGCTGTGCACTGCTTCGAAGCAGTATGTTTTCTTGTTTCACAAGTATGCCCATAGCTCATTCACTTCACAAATGTTCCTCTTTACCGGCTGTGCAAAGACGAACCATTGAAAAGAAAGATTCTGAGCTTGAAAAAGTGTACCTACAGCTTTCTAAGTTGCAGGAAGACTCTGCAAAGCAGAGTAACAGTGAGAAGATAGAGCATGCAGTAAAGAAGCTCAAAAAAATGGAAACGAGATATACAGAGGCATACTCTACCCTTCCAGCCTTACAAGGACAAAGTTCCGACTATATTCAACTACCAGCACTAACCGAACCTAGCCAATTAGACAGTTTGTGCAAAAGCCATGTGGCTTCTGTGTGGCTAATTTTCGATGTGCAACTATGGCTCTCCTGTGGCTCTACCTCATCTCATCGCCGCATTTGGAGCCACAGTGGAGCCACAGTTATGCTATGGAGCCATGGCGACACATCAAATATTAGCCACACAGGAGCGCCCTGGCTCTTGCACAAACTGTCTATTAGTTGACCCAAGTGTTTTCTGTGTTCAGGCTCCAATACAACAACCTCAGTCCTCCTCAAGCTCTTCCTCTTTTCCCCCAAACCATTATATATACCCATAACCAGACAACAGTCCTACTCCTATGGATTCTATCCAAGTTAATTGATTCCCCCATTCCCATCCTTTACACTCCACACTCCCAAAGCACTACAATGACTCATATAATTTGACTAATACTATATATTATGTACCCTGTCCAGCCTCTTCCTATGGCAATATTTTGGTAGGAGAGGAGTGTCTAGACCCAAGGTACTATCCTCATTACCCTACTAGTAGTCACTGTCTGCCACACATGTAATGTATCTAATGGTCAGTTTAATTCTAAGCCCTCTGAATTTTTTTTATCTTTCTATTAATATTATTCAGAGTCATTTCAATGATCTGCCTTGCTTGTTTCTGGCATAATAAATATTCTGTTCCATTTTTTCCATTTTTTGTCATTAAACATGAGTTAGGCAGAAGGAAGTCAATGAATTACATGGTTAGCGTGAAAATTAGCTGAACTGGCCCTTCCAATGAGTTTTACTCATTTAATTACAGGTGATACTGTGTTGAGAAATTAGCTAGTAGAGTTTTGACTATTTTTTATATTTTAGTCATACTCCATGTGATCAAGGAGTCCAGGGTCTGTACTGCCTGAAATGGTGGTATACAGATAGATCTCGTGAATCGGTCGGGTGCGTCCATGCCGAGGTGCCGAGTCATACCAATCGACTGTGAACTCTGAACTCCCCTGCATTAAGACGCGAGATTTGATCGCATCACCAGCGACCCGCCTAAGCCGAACCCAAAGGCGGAAGACTTCCCCCAGATACTTTTACGACAACTTCACGATTTAGAGATCTATTTTAAATTAGAATGGCTTACTGAATAAAGAGATGACCATATTTATCTCTGCGGAGAATTGGCTTTCCAGTGCAGCCTGAGTTAGACGATCTTGGTGACCGGTTATCCAATAAGACCTCATACATCGTAGATACGTCTGGAGTGTCCTCTACAAAAGCCTCGTCTTCTGTTTCTAATTCCTGTTCAATAATACCTAGCTCTTCGGAATGTTGAAAGGGATATACATGCTCGATTAGAGCGTAAAAGAAACCGAAGGTCTTCGTGAACATCTCTCGTAAAGCTTCAAATTGAGCTGCGTTAAATACTGGACTCCGAGTATCGTTGGTGAGGCTCTCCGCTGTTGAAGAATTGAAAGAACATAGCTTGATTCTACAGCCTAAATTAATAGTGAGCTCGCGAAGAATAATAAAAAACCATTTGAACTTACGGCTCAGTTTCTGCTGCACACAGTCCAACGATTCACCAGTCTCCAAGTCCCGCAATTGCTGGTATTGTACATATTGATGAATCCCTTGTGGTTCACCAAGTGAGTACTGGAGATTATCCTTGGATTAGCAAAGGAAGTACTCGAGAGATCAATATTGAAGAGATGCGCAACTCCTTCTCCCTCAAATTTGCCTGATTGCAAATATTCAACAACAGCACCAGGTGGATGTTCAAGCCGGGCATGCACATAGGCCTGTCGGGTAAGTTACGATATTTTGCAGCGAATTTCTTGAGCTGTGAACCGTATAGCCTGTGGAGGAGTATACTGAATGAGATGTCCAATCGAAGTGAAAAAAAAGTAGATGTCGTAGGAGAGTTCTCAGATCCAGCAGCTCGGAAATTTGACAAGGTGTACTGCGCGGGATATGATGACTACCAGAGAGAGTGTTGGTGTTCACCATGAAGTAGGAAATATTTAGACTAGAATGCACGCTGCCAGTGTTCTAAACTTTCTGTACTCCCCCTCCATACGTCAGATTCTGGCTGTCGAGTAGGCTAAGGCTAAATTGTGGTCTGGAAATTGGATTTATGAGCGGAAATCAGAAATTTAAATTTGCTTCAAGTTTTTGAAGGGAATATCTCCGATTATAATTGCGTATATACGACGCTTATACAGAATGTAATTGACGACGACTACAAAGAATTATATTGAGGATTTTTTACGTGGAAGCGATTTGGGCGCTAAGAAACGCTTACGCAGTCCTCCTCATTCTCCAGTCGCTCTCCAGCCTTTCAACTACTTCAAAGCTCGCCCAAGATGCTTAATATTTAATTATACAAACGTATCAATGCAATTAGGTATGCCTCACAAAAAATATCCAGCAGTTTTGTGTCCTAAGCTGCAGTTTGAGTATGCCACTCAAGTAGTAACCCCAACTGGATTGAAAGCCATCACAAATCATGCTATCATGTAGCTCCGCTGATAATCAGCTTATTGTCGAAGCAGCATCCGTATGTTTCCGTATCCTCGTATGTTAACATCAAACACATTATTCAGGTCATGCATCTTTCCTGCTGGACGGTGTTGTCCTGTATCGAGATAATCATGTTGTTAAGAGCGGAGGGAACCGTTTTTATAGAAAGATAGACATGGCATAGTGTCAGCAAGGTGCGATATTCATCCCTGAGGCATAAAAGCTCATCAACCTACCGGTTAGGCAGCATCCAACATCACGAAATCTGCCAATGGCGCTTAATTTTTCCATAGCGTCCCACGACTCCTACAGACAGTAGGAACTGCTATGTCGCTTAGTGGCCGCTAGCACTCGCTAACTTCGCTATTGTGAAATCCAGCAACTCCGCTGTTTGCACAATGTTAGTACAACACGCATTGTTGCAACTTAGACTTGTACCACCACCACCACCGTATGCACTTAGCACTTAGCACTGCAGATCATAAGCTCAAAGTCATGTAAGTTTCGTTCATTTGTTGAGAAAAGAACTGAAATAATATACAGGCACCTATTCTGAGGCAGCTGAACATGAGGTGGCTGAACATGGTAACATTATCTTACAGGTCATCAACATTGTTGGGAATGGACTCATATAAACTTCTGCACTGAAGTTGATGAGTATTTGAAGGCTTCTAGCATCACCTTACTAATACATCCCTATTAGTATTCAGTGTTGAACAAGTATACCAAAAGGTGGGTTTCTGTTGTGCTGTGTGCATTCTCACTGACAGTTTTCATACAGCCTGCAGAACTCAAAACCAACAAACAATTTCAGTAGGCATCCAGCCTGCCTTGACATCCATGACATCTAACAAGTTTGTTAAACCTCGTGCTTAAGTGTCACAACATGTGACTTCGTTTAACCTCTACAAAGCTTCAGAGAAGGTCACATACCTTCGGAGAGCTTCGTTTGGACTTCACTTGACTTCACATCTTACTTCGTTCGACTTTGCTTCTCACCTTGTCTTCATGTTTGCACAACAAACCCTTGACCCATACCCCGACTTCTTTCTTGATCCCGAGGGCAACACCTTTGCCCACCTACTGTGTTCTATCACGCTATCTGCTCCACTATTCCATAAGACTATTATTAGTCTTCCTCGGACCTGGCACAATTGGTCCTCAATACTTCTTCTATTCTGACAGGTGACACCTCATCACATTCATTTCCAATTCGTTTGTATTGTTTCCGTTCATTTATCTTTTCTTATGGCATATTTCCATTCACTTATTGTTCTCATGACATATCCTCTGTTCACTTATATTTCGTATTGCATATTTGTCCATCATACCTTTTCGATCATTCACATTATTTGTTTAATGATTTCCCCGAACCTTCGCTATTCGACGATACACATATACCCATTGTTCTATCACTTTATGTCATGCTCTGTTCTGCATTTGACTTATTTGTTTGTAATACTTCTTTGCGCTTTCATCCATGGACTTATAGTATATAAGTACATGTATCTTAGCTAGTTTTCTCCAGTTGAAAATTAGCCCATTAGCCTTATAGACCTTAGTACATATCATTCCTATACTCAAGCCTAGTGCTCATTCTCCTCTATATACTTCAGACCTCTATTACCTCCAAACTGAATACAACCTTCAAAGATCAACTCCAAACTTCACCTCGAACCTTTGATCTTACTCCAAAGTCCTACCTTCATTCGGGACTTTGTTTGAACACTTTGTTCGGAACTTCGGTATTCGAATCTGCTCTTATATTGTTGGTTCTAATTTGTTCCAAATTAAGGACACATACATTTCGAGAAGGCACAACCCACGACATTGAAGCCAAGTCCTTCAGTTCTCACCCTTTGTTCTTTAGTGTGACTTCGTTCGTTACTTCTGTCATGCTTTGGAACCCTTCATTAGGATCAGCTTGTAACAGAGTTCTTTGGTAGACCAGCTAGTGATGGAGCGGAGCGTGGTTAGTACAGTCAGTCTCCAATGACCTAGTGGGTATCCAAGTGGCTGCTGTGCAGATTCTACATAAGGTGCACATATTCTGCATCTTCTAACAGTTTGCCTGTTACTAATGACAAATCTCAGACACTATCTACAACATGTGCTTGAAGATTTTGACTTGAGGTTCTATAGTCTTTGATTGCAGTACTTTAGAGTAGTAGGCATGTAAATATCTAGATTATTGGCATAGTCTCCACTGTATTTAGCTCTGTATACATATGTGAATAGAATAAACTAGTTGATTTTATTCATTTATTTAATGACTTTTTTGAATAATAAGAGCCTCAAGCAGGAATAAACTATTATCTACTATTGAGCCTATGACTGCTACAGTTCCTATGATAGTCATCCATAGCTCCCACTGCAGCTAGCATACCGTAAATTGAGGTCATTGCCATGGACACTATGGAGAGTATCATAGTGTACATAAAGTATTGTGGCTACGGATGCTATAAACGCCATAGTTGCTACTCTAGCGTTTGACCACTTTCGTGATGAAACTCCCCGCAGTCCGCTCAACTTCGACGCCTCCACTCCTTCTTTAATTGCTTATCCACTCTCGTTTGTCTTCATGGCTCCACGTCCCTTTATCTGTGATTCGCACACAAGATTTCCGATCCAGCAAAAAACGGTTGGACTATCCCCGGATTTCGTTGATGAACTTTTCGGACCTTGTATCAGAATGTAAAAAATCGTTCACCGAATATCATTGTCTATGATCGTTCGCAACGTGTCGTTCTTGAATTTGGATAGTATGTATTTTCTACTCTTTATTTCTAAACAGTGAACTAACGTTATGCTACCACTCCAGCTTCCCTCTTAATGTTTGAGGCTATTGTACCGCTTGGAATAATTGCATACTTTGAACGTCGCCGCGTTGCCTTAGAATGCTTTCGTGGACTGGATCTAGAAGAACCAGTATATCTTGGTATGATGAACACACGATACGGTGCAGTTGGCTCTCGCCATCAGTGTGGCTGTCACGGTGAGTTGCCACATCATGTACCACAATATATGGTATTTATTCTCCTATTAAGTGGATTTCAGGCAGTTTCATCAAATAATGACCATAGCAGGTCATTACGAAGGGTATAATCGGCATTCTGGTGAGTTATGTTTCCTGACCTCATGCCCATTGCGCTTATGTTTGTACATATAAGTTATTTGTCCCGCTTCCGCTCCTTTGTTTAATATTCCTCGCGCTCGCCTCCAAACCTTCCGGCGTGTCTCCCAACCATACAATCGCAGTGTGGAATCACGTAGTGTCCGCAGTACCTTCTCCATGTACACCCACCAGGCTCTCTAAGCAACTCCGTTAAGCTCAGAGCTCATGCAACATGTACGTACTATATAATAACTATTATGGATATATCTCATTCTTTGGAGTAGCAGATGACCCCTTCAGTCCTCCATCCCCCACTGATGTACTTGCGGCCAATGGTTGGCTCCGTGGTAATAAGGTTAGAGCCGCTAAACGGTCTCTTTCTCGTTTTATGTCCTCGCTTCTCCTACATCTTCTCAAGCCTCCGGCCTTATACACTAGGATGGTAATGCTGCTAGCAGTTTACCCGGTAGCAATGGGCCGGACGGTCCACTTGAATTTTGTGACACTTGTTTCGCAGCCTATCCTGTTACTGACTTTCCGTCTCACACCTGTATTACAAACCGAATTTTCGTCTTTCTTTCTACACTCTAATATTTTCTCATAGACATCCTTATCATTTCGTTTCTCTAATTCAATTCTCTTTAGTTTTTTTATCTATTTTAATGGCGCGCAGGCTCAAATACTCTGTATATACCTGTTTGGGTTTATAAGCTATAATAATACATATTCTATAATCAAATATATAAAAGAGACCGGGATTCGAGGGAGGCATAGCACCGTCGGTGTCAATGTGAGTTGCAAAGATATCATGTTGTGTGGTGTTCATTCTCATTTCTTTATAGGTCAGATGTCTCAGCGAACCCGCTTCCTTCACTGCAACACAGCTAGTTGGCATGTACCTCGCCAAGTTACGCGATATTGCTTCTGTTGAAGTTAAGCGAAGCGTTTCCGATGCGGTTATCGCCGTTCCAGGATGGTACACCGATGTCCAGCGACGGGTCCTCATTGATGCTGCCAGGATTGCCAACCTCAACCCTCTCCGTATTATCAATCACACAACTGTTGTTGGCCAAATCTACGTCGATCGTAGGGTAGCGAGGATGCCGTGATGCCGAGTCATACCAATCGATTGAAACCCTTTAGTCGCAAGTACTCCGTATCATCAATCACACAACTGTTGTTGGCCAAATCTACGTCGATCGTAGGGTAGGGAGGATGCCGTGATGCCGAGTCATACCAATCAATTGAAACCCTTTAGTCGCAAGTACGGAGCCCGACGGGTGCCAGCTTAATTCAATGGGTATTCACTTTTGATCAATGGGTAATGGCTTTTGATCAGTGGGCAACGGGCAATAGGTACTGTGTTTTGGTCTGTCCGTTATGTAGTTCTGTATTTCACCTCCTTAGATTTAATTCTGTAGCTTCACTATCGTCATGCATATGTACATTGGCCGTGAACTAAGCCATCTCTTATGGTAAGTTCGACCAATGGGTGAACGGGAGCATAAGCGCTTTTGCTATTAATACTGGGCTACGGAGCCCGACAAGCGCCTACGGAGCCCGAGCGGCGTCAGGTTAAAAATACAGGTTCTGGCTGCTGATCGATGACTTTTATTAACAGCTTTTGATCAATGGCTTTTGGGTGCCTACCGGGGGATATGGGAATACATGCTATTGTTCAAAAACATTCAAAATAGCATCTTTTCTTCAATGTAAGCATGTTTCTCCATCTTCTGCCTCATTAGAACTACCTTTGCGTCCTTTGCAAAACTTTGAGCCATCATGCCCTGTTGTGCATTGTGGGCGATGATAATTATGTAAGCTAGCCCAAGCCCTCGTTTAGCATAGGGAACTGACACCCTAGCTCACTTCGTACATTCCATTGCGATATGACTTCAACGACACCATACCATCGAATATCCTATGTTCTATGAAGAGGATTGAATTGATTTATGTATGTGTTAGGTGTCTGAGCATACTTCACGTGGTTTGACGGACAGACCTTGGACAGATCTGACAGTACAAAGCAACAAACAAGTTCCTTCCCCAAAGTGCTTCAGGGTTAATCTCCTCAGAATTACACATCCAGTCCTTTGCTGTGAGTCCCTATATCTGTGTTATACTTAAATTCAATTGCTGAAACGTCGCAGAGCCCTTGCCGCTGTTCCATGCTGATCGATCACCATGGTCTACAATGATGACCACATTGAAGAAGTCAGCAACACCGCCATTCTACCTGGGCAACCGCTTTGCTCCAATATTCCAGCTCTTTCCATGACCCCCTTGCGGGCTGCACATAAATAGAAGTCCATTTTGCAGTTGTACGTCATAGTTGTCTTCAGACTTCACCCTCTCAATGCCCACTTGTACTAGCTGCAACAATAATGTACGTCATAGTTGTCTTCAGACTTCACCCTCTCAATGCCCACTTGTACTAGCTGCAACAATAACTATCCTATCCACAACTCTCTGACTGTGCTCAATGTGGTCGTTGCACCAAGCTCCAGGGTAAATCTGCCACTGAACGATGCACCATAGAAGTATGTCTGCTTTGGGTGCCCTTGTTATGCCAAGTTACTGACTTCTTACTCAGAATTCACCCCAATGTCGTGGCTGTGGCACTGTTTTCAAGGCTATGGGAGGTCCTATATGTGGCCATTGCACTGCAAATGGTCTAACCCTTGAAGATACATTTGAGGAGGTGCTGGATGACGATATAAGGGATGAGAAACTGATGCAGGAAGGTGTGTTTCATATTACATATTCTTCCCACTCGCTCTTACAAGCTTCTTTTAGAACATGTGATTACTGCAGCAGGTATCATGCAGTGAGCGGACACTCATCGTTCTACTGCCAGTGCGCAACGTCTCGAGAAACAGCCTAAGAACCTTGGTCTTCAAAAGGCTGAGAACTACACAACGTTGAAACAGGCAGCCTACAAGGATGCTGCTAAGAAGAGTTCCAGTAATCACATTGACAAGACAAACATATTGTTCATTGTCTATTTGTGCATGTATATCAAGAGCTGATCTCACCGGGTATGTTGTACGCTGCTTAAAAGCATTCTTTTCACCTCTCATTTCTTCCATCTAGCTTTCTATGAACCCAGTGAAGTTCTCCGCATTGCCTAGCTCGAAGCTTGAAGACACCATCAAGAAAATGCTTCTCACTGCCGAGCATGCTTATATTGAGTGTCCTGCAACTCAAGAACTTGTTAAGCCAAGTTTTAGACTGTAAGTTCACCCTTCGTTTTTCTGTCCAGATATATCCACTTTTTAACCATATCTATTAGGGAGGATGTCGAGATTGCAACAAAGGAAAGTAGGAACCATCCTTCAGAGGTCATTTGCGTTAAGGAGGTCATAGCATCAAACCAAAGCTTCGGAAAGTATTTTGATGACTTGAAGAAGGCAAAGAAGTTGTCAAATACTGATATCCAGTGTCGAGCCATCTCAATTAAACTTAACTTGTACAGCAACACAATTGTAAGTATTTCGTCTCTCCAGCATATTCTTATGGCTCTAATTATTGGCTATTTATTAGGAGCAATCTGAGCAGGATTCTGATGAAGGAATTCCAGTAAATTCAGGTAATTTCAAATGCAAGAAGAAGCAAATAAACACCGAGAAGAAGAAAGCACGCCTGTCCAGCCATAATTCAGACTTGGTGAGTGTGCACATTTTTCACATACTGTAGTCCCTGTTTATTCAGCTTTATTTAGGAGACAGAAGATGGAAGTATGCTAGATGAGCAATCTGGACCTGAGCCCATTGTGATAAAACGACTCACACGCAGTGCAGCTCGTAAGCAGAAGCTTAGTAAGTTAATATGTAGATGATATATTACTTGGCAGTGGCTAATGTTATGTCTTCCAGACGAAGCAAGGAAGTCTGCATTGGCAGCTACTACAGGCTCTGTGAGCAATGTTCAGGAAGCATCCATGCAGGCCGAGCCCGAGCTGTTCATTGCACCATATCATTGTCAACCCAGTTTTGATGTGTCATCTTATGACTTGCATGCTTTCCACTGGATGAGCTGCATAGTTACTCCAGATGGCAAGATTTTACTTACTGCCTCAGATATCAAGGAATTAGTAGCCGTTCATAAGGATTGGGCTGCAAATTTTGACAAAATTATAGGACCGGTAGGAGGATACCTTGGAAAAGGACTTAGAAAGTGGGCTTTTAAAGTATGTGATTTTTGTTGACACATGCATCAAACCACTGGCAGTGCTAATATCTTATGTTGTTAGGGATATATTGGCCAAGCTGCACTTGCTCTTTTTCAACTCGGAGGAGTCCTTCACCAACGCGGTGTCTCAGATAGTTTTAATAACACTGTTTTAGAAGAAGATTTCATGGCGCTCATGAAAGCCGATTATCATCTCAAAATTTTCAAGCAACGTGCGGACTATTACCAAGTGGAGATTCCAAGTATGTGTTGTTTCGCTCCTGGTTATTTATCTCTAATACCGGCTAGGATTGTGATACAATGCCGATGGGGCCTTCTGCGGGAAATTAGTTGTCAAGAACAACGATGTGCTAGGGCCAGCTAATAGCACCCTTAACACCACTTCGATGCTATACAGTACCTTCCTCACCACACCATTGCTCGACATAGCCGGTCGCCAAGAAATTCGCTTTACAGATAAAAATGGCATAGGACGTGAACTAGCAGAGCAAGATGAAATGGATCCTATTATCACAGCATTTACTCATGCTGTTTTAGTGGATAGTGTGCACACAGTTATAATTACCGATATTCAGGGTGAGAGCTATTCTATTTTTTTTATGAATGTAGCTTATGTCTGTGCTTTGAAGGTGTATTTCTCGACGATGGGGAACTTGTGCTCTATGATCCGCAGATACATATGTGAGTTTTTTAATGTTGTATTATATTCAATTGATCAATTCCTTGTATTCGCAGTGTGGGTGGACAGTGGAACACATCCGATGATGGAAAGAAGGTTATAAACTGATTCCTTAGGCAACATGCATGCAATGATTATTGTTGCAAGTTGTGCTTGGAGGGTGTCTCACCTGAATCTGTCATAAACCCTCTCACTCAATCACACATCGAAAAGTCTAATGAACCTAGCGATAAGCAAATCCCAGCCATGCTTCTGTGCCTCCAAGCCATTACTTCGGCTCCACCCACAACTGATAGTGTTGTTCTCCCTCCTATCAAATTCCAACCTCGATTTATGCCCGGACCCCTTCACCTTGGTATTTATTTTAACATATCTTGTTTACACTATATTTACATTTATTTTCTCTAGGGTTTTTGCCTACTAAATGAGTGCGGCTGGGTGACTTAAGAGATGGTGCGGTACTGAAGGCTTGATCACATGTTGGCAATGCCACTCTCTTTGACGGTAGTTTCAAATTGTTGTTTAGTGTCAGATTGCAATATATTACAGCTCTTCTTCAAATATAAGTGGAAACATATCGCGAAAAACCTCCCATACATTGGTAAATGAGAGTTCTTGAAGGTTTAGGGAAGTTAACGCCTGCTCGCATCGCTCCACAAATGCCGGAGGAATGAATTGAAGGAGTTCCTCAGCTCCAAGCTTTTTCTTTAAGTCACTAATAAGAACACGTGCCTCTTCTGTTAGTTCTCGAAGGCAATTAATACCACCATGCTTTTCATAGAGAGCAAACACAACATTCAGTGCAACACCGGATGGATTAAATTTTTGCTGATCATGGTGAGGCTTGTGAGCATTGAATCTATTTTTCCATTGGGTAATCTCTTTTTGGATAAGGACGGACCAAAGCCAGCGAGCAAGAGCACTTGTAATAGTATTAGGTTATGCAATAATAATAATATCAAGCTTAGTGAAGAGACTCACATGTGCTGCTCATCATATGGATCATATATACCATCTGTGAACCCCTTGTCCCAGAACTCATCCACCTTTGCATCAAATTGGAACTTAAGCTGCGACCACCCTCGTTCAATGGTTATATTGTGGATGCTTCATAAGAAGCGATGTGCGGGAACCTCATTGACAGGGAAGTCCGGGAAGAATGTTTCGCTGTGAAGCATGTCAGATTATTGAGGTAACAAAATAGAGTACTATTTTGAACCAACTGCAAAGCCGTTGCGAGACCATATACCATTGTGGTCTCCGAACCACAGTCTGTCATAGTTTGAATTGGGAGGCCTAGTGTCCAGAACTGATATAGGCAGAAATTAATTGTCGAGGAATGAGAGAACTCACCGCTGTATTCTTCTACTAATGAGAGCCAGAGATATGCAATAGCATCTTTGAGTCTGTTGTCAGGAATAACCCACAATCCCAGCCACCTCCCCGACCAGACATCACGAATCCCGTAAATAGCAACTCCAATTCTTTTCAGCTTATCATGTCCATCACCACTCCACTCTTCATGAATACCAAGGTTGACGAGTGCCCTTCTCTTTATCCTCTTTGAGGTAGGATTACGTAGGTGGAATCCTTCTGGGTCTTGATACCACATTTCTTCCTCTACAAAATCGCTGAATAAGCACTTTTAAATATTATAAGTTAGTATTTGAAAATTTAGGGTAAAATACCGAGTTAAATCAAGGCCAGTTCACATGCGGATTCCTTCCTTAATGAGCGCAGGACCCTGCCGTCTTCCCGGATCCATCTCAAGCTGATCAAGTACCATCTGATGCTTAACAGTATCTGGGAGGCTGCGGGTTGTTGCCTTGCTGCTCATAATTCCATAATCCCTCTTTCGTCGTGATACAGCGATAGGGCTTGAAAGGGACATGTTCAGTACTCAAAGGCTTTGGATGTGTGAAGCCCACATACCTCATAACAATATTATGTTCTGCCAGCAGCAGCTCACTGAGGGTCTTCGGACTTTTTACACCCTGCCGGTCATAGTCATGGATGAGCTGTTTTACACGTTCATCATCCCTGGAGGCTGTACACAGTTACTGACAGGCGAGAAAGAGACGATGGGAAATACATACAGCAATCCTTGTATTGGTTACTACCAGATGGATTCGGAATGAATACAGGTGGAGGCAGTGCTTCAGAGTCCTCCGTATCTGACATGGGGAGTTGCTGCGAGAAAGACAGGTAGACAGATCCATGGTTTAAGACTTCCCAGCCTCGTGGAAACCTCATGCCTGCCTTGCTGCTCCTGCATGGCCCTTGTGTATCTTCTTTATAATTTGATTATCTACTCTTAAGATGTTAAGAACTTCTGAACCGAGTATTATATAGATATTTTCTCAGAATAAGTCTAAATCACTGCAGGGAGATGGGTGTGAGTGGCGAGCTGGGACTGAGCGGCCTTCTTTGTCAAATCACGTGCTCCTTGCTACTGGCTATCTTCGCATATATAGTATCCTCATGAAATATAATACAGATACCTAATAAATACTGACAGACACTCACTCTAATATCCAAAACCCATTGATGAAAGTCAATGTTTGATGTCTATTGTCGGAATCTGAAAATTTTAACCTGACGCCGCTCGGGCTCCATAGGCGCCAGCTTAAGAAAATGGGTATTGAGTAATGGGCAATGGGCAATGAGTAATGGGTAATGGGCAATGGGTATTGGATTATGACTTTGGTTCTTACTGTCGATTTTATGGCTGGAGAATACATATTAGAGCTCAGGAAGGTACTGTACGGCCTTGTAAAAGCCAAATACATAGGTACACAGAGAAAAACCTCCCCTTCGGAAGTGTATACAGGGTTGCTGTGGCTGCGGGAGATAAAATTAGAAGGGCAATATCGGCTGATTTCGTCTGGTTCGGTTATGAGCGACACCTTCAGTGCCTTGCATTTTGTGCCTATTTTCTTTGAAGGCAGGACCTGGAAGAACTTCTCATACTATGACCTCCAGAGAAGTGCACCACCATTTTGTTTCTTCGCCGACTGATTTTCCACCTGATGGTTTTTCCAGAAAATTTGGCTGGAGTGTCTCTTAGTATGTAAAAACCTAAAAGAGATACCTCCAGGTCCATATACAAAGTGACTGTGCAGCCAGTGTAGATCCGGCTTGAATCAGAGGGAAGTGCACCATCTTGCCGCATGCGGTATGTCACAAACTGTCACACCAGCAACTTCAGGCTGCAACAATGCTCGACTTCAGTTTAAACAGCGTAAAGTAATTATATTTGTACAGGAAAATTATATACCAAGATAAATGACAATTATATCTCAACTCTTGCTTAAAATATATGCTCCTTGAGCAGAATTAGCTGGCTTGTCCGCTGATTTTTTGCTTCTCCTCTTGTAAATTCCACAGAACTGTTCATCTGACTTCAAGATTGGGTTCTTCTCAAACGTCTTTTGGATGCGTGAAATGAGCTCTGTATTTGTGCCATTAGTATCCAAACCCAAAGCAAAGGCGAGATCTTTTAATTCATCCTTCTTGTAGCTTTGTACTATACCATTGAACTTCTTGGTACGGACATTCATGGCTCATTCTAATTCCCTAGCACGGATTCTTGATTCCTTGGCCTCTTTTGCAGCAGCTTCTTTCTTTGCCTTTGCCTCTTCTTCCTGACGGTGGGCTTCGAACTCTTCAAACAATTCTGGAGCTGTTAATAGACGTGACCCTGTGTGCAGGCCCTTTCTTGCCTTTGGCTTTAAAGTGTTGTCCAATTGTTCACGTAAACTTTGATTCATGAGCTTCGCAAGCGTACAGTGACTTTCAGCACCCTGTATCTGAGCCTTGTCAAAGTGGCAAAGAGTCTCCGATTCCGTAGGTTGGCCTCTGAGGCGTGCAATTTCCTGAATGTATCCTGTACGCTCCTCTTGCCATAAATGACGCTCCTGATTGAGTTTTAATGACACTCCCTTGTATTCAGGTGATTGGCTGCTCCCGACTGTGCTATGCCCATGAATAATAATAGGACCTCCCAGCATGGCAACGGATCTCCTTAAGGATGACTCTAAATTGAGTTTGCTGGATTGTGTAAGTCGAGTGGGTGCCGATGTCATAGGATTGGGACATAGATCAACATCACTGTCAAGAGATGTCTCGCTTTTGCTGTCACTTCCACTCCCACTTCCATCATCATCCTCTGTTTTATTTATGCTGACATTGCACCAATTCTAGTCCTCATCATCACTGTCCTCAGAAGCTGTTTCTTGTGCTTCACAAGGTGAGGGGGCACGATATTCAGGGTATGATGTAGGGAGCTGTGCTTTAATTGAATAGGCACAGCTCGGTGCGAAATCAATGTCTTTAAAGACATGTCTATTAATAGGCCAGTTCCCTGAATGACAAAAAGCTGCTTCTATGATTTTAACTGAGATATGTTCTTCACAGATCTGGAGTCAATTAACAAAATTATCCAGTAAAAAATGAATTAAAGGAATCATACCTTCATATATGCTGCAATAACATTGTCCCAAGTAACAGGATCTCGCTTTGCAGCTTGCAGCTGACAGTGCTTACCCCATGCCTTTTGAAGGGGTCCAAAGACACCAACATCCAGGGGTTGTAGCTTATGTGTTGTGTGTGGTGGGAGAGAAAGTAGTAGAATACCACAAGTGAATGCTTTTTCAAGCGGTTCATTGGACTCATGGGAGCCATGACCATCGGAAATCAGCAGGAGCAGTTTGCCACTTTTATTTCGTGCCTGAGCCCAGGGAATGAAAACCTTCATAAACCATTGGACACAGA
Source organism: Sphaerobolus stellatus SS14 (assembly GCA_000827215.1). Lineage (NCBI taxonomy): Eukaryota > Fungi > Basidiomycota > Agaricomycetes > Geastrales > Sphaerobolaceae > Sphaerobolus > Sphaerobolus stellatus. The sequence continues at coordinate 1,059,632 of KN837077.1, forward strand.
CTTCGTCATCTGTCAGTCCACTTTCTGTAACTACAACGCTACAGAATGAAAAGAAAAGATGAAAATATAAATATATATGTGTTCTAAACTATCAAAAGGAATACTTAACACACCTTCCAACACCGCTAACATGTCTCCAGTCAGGCATGTCACCTTTTGGCAGGACGAATCCAGGAGGAACCATCACTCCATCAGCAGACACTGCTTCAAGAATAGTAACAAGCTGTAGAGATTCTGATTTAGTGACATAATGATTTTTATCACTTTTGGCGAATATATACTGTGAAATGAGATTCTTGCGGCCACCTCCAAGTTGAATGCCCTTTTCATCGAAATTGTAGATATTTTCTGGGGGGTATACCGTACTTCTGTACAGTCTCTTCCAGCTTGTCGAAATATCCATATACTGTTGGTTGATTAAAGGCTCGGGTGCACTTTGGATCCAAACCCCTTCCTGAACGAGCTACAATCTTTGGCTGCCTTCTAAGGAATTTACGAACCCAGTCATCACAAGGTATGCGGCCCACCATAGAGAATACCTTCACTTTGATCTCCGTGCATGTACAAGGCTGTGCAATACTCCCCAGGAACATGCTCCAATCAATAAGCACATTAGCTTGCTCTGTTGTGAGCATCTGCTGCTAAGCATGTGCTTCGCAACGCGATTTTACGCCTATAAGACGGTGGCAAAGTGTGTACTTCGAAACCTTGTACTGCTTGGCAACATCAGCACAGCTGCATGTACCATTGGCCCTGCGGTACTCCTCGCCAGCCTTTAGAAGCAGTGCTTCATCCCTGTCCTCCTCCTCAAGAATCCTCGCTGTACGGGTCATTTTCACGCGTTTTGTGGGAATTGACGCGTCATTAGGGAGTTTGGAGCTGCTATCAATTCGTTTACATTTTCTAGAAGAAGCCATGCGCAGTATGTCAAGCGGAAGACGCGAGAAGACGCGAGAAGGGGAGAAGGCACAGTCAGGATGCACTTTGAAGCTTCGAAGTGCCCAAAGTCTTCCTCTTATGGAAATTGAAATATGACACACCTCATCGGCTTCTCATCGGAACATATGGAACTAGCAAAATAGATCATAAGTAGACCAAATCCAGTCAGTCATGCTAAATGTGTCACACTTTGCGCTTAAAAGGTCCAATTTTCTGCAGAAATTCGCTGCGGCAGGTATTTCATGGCTGCTGGCACCTGATAAGAGCGGAATTTTTTTTTGGTGAATTAATAGAAAACATTCAAAATTATGTTTACATGAATGCCTGATACATAATAGTAGGAAATTACAAAGATAGTGGCCGGTAAGAAGGCATGGTGCACTTCACCCTATGGTGCACTTCTCTCGAGGTCATAGTAAGTATTCAGTGAATCAGTAACACCAAGCAGGCCGCCATAAACATCATCCACCCTTGGAACTAGACTTCCATATCCTGTTCAGCTTCTCCCTGATATGTAGGTCATACATATATCTAAATATTTTGGCTATTTTGTCGGTAGGAAGGGATTTGAACTTTCGTTATGGGAGCATTGAACATATATGTGATCACAATTCTCTGTATTCATGTTCTAGGAAAAATATATAATCCGAAAAATAGTAGACATAATTTGTGGGTAAAACTGGAACTCATTTTTCGCCAGTTCTTACTCGATATATGCACATTAATTGTGAGATGAGGGTACAGAACGGTACCGCAGCGACACGCGTCTGACCTCTCTAAGAATAACCAACGAGTCACACTTCGCCACTCCTTCGCAATGGGGTAACATCCTGCGATGGACCGATTATTTCAAGTAGAGCATTTATTTTTTACTTGTCTATAGTTCATGGAGGTGGATCCATACCCCTCTGCTTCGGAATGGAACAATGTGCAGACGAAAACCCAAATACAAAAACCCAATACCTATTACCCATTACCCATTACCCAATACTCATTGTCTTAAGCTGGCGCCCGTCAGGCTCCGTACGCAAGACGCTCCGCTCGCGTCTTGGCACGAGACTAGCAGTTGTCATATCGCTGTCATTCATCCAAAAAAGAATCATATTACCAATAACGGCATCCCAGCACATTCCCACGGCTCTACATCAAGGCACATCCGTTAGACTCATTCACATCCGATGAGGTCTGTCTAATTCAGCACGAAGTTGGAACATGATAAACTCAATGATACCTTTTCATTCAGATCGCTGCCATTTCGCTTTCGATTAGGAAACATATCGCCCAATTCAACGACATCCACGCTGTGAAGTTCATAACATGCTCCGTGGCGTATGCTTCGAAGAGAGGCGTTCTGGCCTACCTCGGCATCCCACTTCAAACAGGAGGGGGACTCTAACCATGAGAGAAGGATCGCCAATTGGTGAGAAGGGCCACCGTCGATGTAAGTGCACCATTTCTTTATACCCACGAACATACTCTTGACAGTTTTCCTTCCGTACAAAGCTCATCGACATAGTAAATGGCGCTGCATTCACCGTTGTGGCTTCTCTCTCCAAAGACGCAGTCTGGCTTGTCGACTCGGTAAAACAACTTCCAGAAGGCGTCCAACCGCAAATTTCTGTACATGAACTTGGTGCTGCGAAAGAGATCGTAAGGAACGATCCCACTGTTATAAAGCTAGCAGCTGAAATAGGTACGTATCTCGTGTTGTATGTTTGATAAAAACCATACCTATTTATCTTTGTTTATTTTACAGAGCTCAAACCAGAAAATATTTACGCCGATGGCTGGTCCATTGGATGGGATTTCAGGTTTCCTAAGAGTAAACGTCTCCAACAGGCCATCTTATTTGCCCGGGTTGAGAAGGATAATAATCTCTATGTCCATCCTCTGGTTAGTCATTCCTTCTAGGACGTATTAACATTAACGTTTATCTATAATTTTTTGGGATTTAGGATTTCACTCCAGTACTCGATTCTAACACTCTCAAAGTAATTCATGTCGACTTTCCACCTCATCGAGTGCCTACTTCAGACTCTAAACCTTCAACTACCAGTATCTCATCTCAAACCTCCGGAACATCCATCCCTCCACCTCTGGATCAAGACTCTCTTCTCGCATCAGGTCGCAAACGAATTCCTTATCCAGATGCACCTCAGGACTACCTCCCTGGCATGATGGAGAAATACGGGGGTGTGAAACCCAGTACAAGGAAACCTTTGAAACCTCTCCATATTGTCCAGCCAAAAGGAGTCAGTTTCACGGTTGATGGGCATGAGATTGAACGGCAGAAATGGAAGATGCATGTTGGTGTGTGTTTTCTCAGTGGAATCCATGGGAATGTCACATTAATCTTCTGTAAAGATTTTAGTCACAGAGAAGGCATCGTACTGCCCACCATTACGTACGATGATGATGGGGTGTTAAGGCCTTTGATTTATCGTCTTAGTCTTGCTGAGGTACGTGTAAAATTAACACTAAAAAATTAAATTAAATGTCAAAATAATAATATTTTACAGATGATCGTCCCTTATGGCGTCCCAGAACATCCCGACCCCCGCAAATTCGCGTTCGACGTTGGCGAATACGGAGTAGGATGTCTCGCTAACGACTTGACATTAGGATGTGACTGTCTTGGGAAAATTCACTATCTCGTAAGTAATCGCTTTCGTTGACGAAACTCGAAGTTTATGTCGATTCATTGTATTTTTAGCCTGGCTCATTTATAGGGCAAGACGGCCATGCGATTAATAATCAAAGGGCGATATGCATTCATGAAGAAGATCACGGATTATTATGGAAGCACACGGATTATAGGATTGATGGGAGAGCACATGCCGTGAGGAGTAGGAGATTGGTTATTAGTATGTTATGCACCTTGGCAAGCTATGGTAAGCCTCTATCCAATTTCGCTAACATATCCAATTAACAATCGCTATTTTGCATATTAGAATATTTATTCTACTATTACTTCTACCTCGATGGGAGTATTGAACTCGAAATCAAACTCACCGGAATCGTTAGCGTCACCCTTTTTGCTCCCTCTGACCCCATTCCCAATCCTTTCGCCACCCAAGTAGCACCGCGCATGGCCGGACAATTCCACCAGCATATATTTTCCATCCGCATTGACCCCATGATCGACGGACTCAAAAATAGCGTCCTCGAATCCGACGTGATCCCCCTTGATGCCGAAACAGGATCCGATGAGAATTACGCAGGAAACGCATTCGTCGTGCAAGAGAAGGTCCTCAAGAAGGGAAATGAAGGTGGACGAGAATACAATCATGCGAAGGAACGACGTTGGTCGATCATCAATCCTTCCCGAACCCATAGCAGCTCGAAAAAGAATACAGGCTATGTGTTAGGATATCGTGGACACACAACTACTCTATTGGCGAAACCAAACTCGTGGATTCAAAAACGAGCGGCATTTGCATCGAAGAGTTTGTGGGTTGTCAAAGGTATGGATAATGGTGTAGAAGGGAGAATGTGGCCGGCTGGTCGGTACGTTCCACAGACAAGGGATGCACCGGAAGACTCGGTTTCGAAATGGGCCGTTGGAGGAGAGAGTATCGAGGGAGAGGATATTGCGGTATTCGCGACAATCGGTATGTGCCTCCTTACTACTTAATGCGCTTCTCGATCTGAATGGGACCTTGGTACAGGAATTAACGCATTCCACGACCTGAATATTGGCCTGTGTGAGTAACTTAAGCTTGTGATATTAGAACGACAGCTTACTTCAATTTTCTCAGAATGCCCGTGGACAGCGTCAGGTTAACCCTTAAACCGTTCACCTTTTCGAGGCGAATCCATCGTTGGACGTCCCATCGGTTCAAGACAATGTTAGTTCATTAGCCTTTGAGAACAGACTCGACAACTGGCGATGGATGCTGCAATTGATAAAGCCAAGGTTCCATGTACAATTTAATCTAAATGACAACTTGCTTTTATTTCATCGAAGACGAGCACAATTGACCAGATCACTCGTTCATTTGAATCATAAAGTAAGATGGTGTATTACAGCTTGAGGTAGCAGAATATTAGTCATTGTCCGGTACAAAATAGAATCAAGTTTATTGATTCTCAATGAAGCAACGAAAGCAATCTGAAAGTAATTATGTATTTTAGAACGGAGCGACGAAATAAGGAATTCAAACATACCTTATTTACACCACTTCATTAGGTTCATTATTACTCATTGTCGTGTAGCTCCTTTATATCTTCCTGACTTGTTAGCATGTGCCTTGGGTCCTTTTCTCTCCCTATAAGTCACCATGCCACACTCAGCGTCTAACGCTCTTAAGCGACGACACCCTCAAACAATTCAACCACCGACACCAAAGATGAAATCCTAATAGATATTTCTTCACGGTACCATGAATAGACCATTACTTGATGACTCTCAAGCCAGAGTGGTTCGATCCGTTGCCTAGGGAGCGCACATGCGGTCAGGTTGCCACTCGAGCGAATCCCGAGTACCTTCAAGGAAGTCAACATCAGGAAAGTTGCCAACAGCGCCTATTTTTTCCATAGCAGCTTTGATTCTACAGATAGCTAGCTACCTTCTATGGAAATAATGAATCGCCAGCGCTCGCTAGGCTCGCTATTCTCATACACGAACTCCGCTGGTTTGAACAATCCAATGGCCAATACGCGGTGTCGCAACTTAGAGTCGTACCACCACCATACCTACCAACGCACTTAACAGATCGCGCACTAGAAGCCATGTAAGTGTTGTTCATTACTGGAGACAATAGTTGATTTACTATATAGGCATCCATTCGATAGACTTAGTGAACGTGGCTTGAGTTCTTAAACGTTGTTCTTGGGAACTAACCATGTTTGCGCTGAAGTCGAGTTGGTAAGTTCAAGCTCTACTGAATGAACTCGAGCTGCATCTAAGAATTGAATTTATTCTTCCCAGCTGTTATCCATGTTGATGTTAAGACCGGATGGTAGGTTTGCGTCGACCACTATGTGTGAGATCTCAGTGACCTTTTCAGCCTTCTAAGTAGATGGCTACGGGACTCAAATTCAACGAGACTCTGGAGATGACAAGACAGATGCTGGTAAGCATACAGCTTGTTTTATCATTTATGATGTCTAACCAGATCTTTACGATGCTCACTTGCTAGTATCAACCAACGAAGGGTATCAATACAAGGCTAGAGTGACGAAGCTGACCGGACCTTTTATCTTCGTTTATGGTTCTCATCTCATTACACTTCTCCTTTCTTCTCTTTCACTAACATGCAAACCCAGATTACATCCGCGCTTGCTACTTGTCCATGCCTCCGGTGATTTTTATTTGAGGTTCATGTACAGGGTGCTCCTCTCAGTACCTTTTATATCGATTTTTAAGCTTTAATAAAGGATGTATTGCTATTAGATTCTTAAACTAGTTCTTACTGTATTTAGCTATAGATATTTAGAATGAATATACTAAAATTGTTTCTATATTCGATTTTATTCTGGATAATTGGGAATTAATAAAGAATTGACTATTATTGACCATTGAGAGTATGCGTGCTAGAGTTCCTACCATAGCTATCCATAGCACCCACTGCAGCTAGCGTACCATGAAATGAGGTAGCTGCTATGTGAGCTATGGAAGGTATCATAGTGTACATAAAGTATGATGGTTATGAACACTATAGTGGCTATACTGCCTTTATAGCATTTGCCAACTTTGGTGATGGAGCTTCATGTTGTCTCGGGTTGCGGCCTCCATGCAATAGAAACGTTGGCTTTAGATGGATGGGATATGTGGCTGAAGAGGTTGGAAGGAAACAAGAAGGGTATGGCAGTGCCGTAGGCTCGTAACACACCAGTTGACCGAGTCAATGATGTCATTGAAGAGTGCGACATCGAGTCAGAGTAGATGCCGTTGATGAACATCGGATATTAGACAAATGGGATTGTTGGGATAAGAAACGCTGCGAGTGGCAGGAGTCTGGCAGGAGGACGGCGTATGGTGCAGTAGCTTTCATGAGGTAGAGGCTCAGGCGGTGAAGCGAGCGTTGAGGTATCTGCTGGATAAGAAGCGTCTTCAGACCCATATATTGATGCGTTCAGCTGAGTAGGTGTCGGGCCGGGTGTTGCATCGTTGCAAGGAGAACTCGGCAGGGGCGCTGCATCAATGTTGCATGGAATGAAGGTCCTCCGCAGGGCTGTTCCAACATGACTTCAGCGTACAAGATGGCAGACCTCTAACAGAAGACGATCAGAACATTATATATATATGGTAAGGAAAGTAGCATGACTCACATGTGTTGCGATATAGCTCATGCAAGACTCATGATAGTCACGTCTCGTCCAGCGACTACTGGGTATCGTGGTGTCGGTTGCACATCCAGCTGCCTTTAATGCGTCCAAACCAGCTTAGGATCGTCCTACAGGGAATTTAGGTCGATGAAGGAGGACCGTGAGAGACTGCGGTTATAGGGCACGCCATAAGCGATGGAGACGTTGCCATGGTGACACCAACAGCTAACACAGGAGGCTGGTCAAAAATTTCCAGGGCGGAAAATGGCCTGGAAATTTTCAGGATTTGGGTGTATTTTCTGGATACTTTCCAGGCCTGGAAAATGCCTGGAATATAACTTTCTCCCATAATTTTTTCTGACATAATCCAGCTTTGAAGGTATTTTCCAAACAAATTCCTGATATTTTCCAAGGTCTGGAAAATGTTTGGAAGATGCACTCAAATCCTGCCATTTTCCTGACCATTTTCCACTCTGGAAAATTTTGACCAGTCTGCAGTGTAACTTGAGACTAGACATCACGATGAAGGATTGGGATGAATATGGCAGGCAGAAGGTAGTGTTAATGTTGAAAGTCTCTACTCGAGACACCATTCGAAGATGCATGGAGGATAGTGGGGCTGATGCAGAGTACTAGCGGCCACTGTCCTAGATATGTTTGCTTATGGATGCCACTCACAGTACAATGCGCGTCTACAACATTGTTGAGAGTGAAGTTGTTGAGTCTTTGAAGGAGCAGTAGAGCTACAGTGGATGCTTGTTGCAAAGGGCCATTGCCCAGTGCCCATGTGCCCATAATCCACCGGATTGGCTGCAGCTGAAGAATTGTCCGAAAATCCCTTAACAGATAATCTTTGACAACCTTGTATGATGCTTTGACAGCTTTTGCCATGGTCATTCCGCCCCTCAATTCTTTCCATGGGTCATAATTCTCGAGCTCAGGCTCTGACATCCTAACCACCAATCTCGGTGGGAACACTTGTGTCGAGCAGGGGAAGAACCAACGCCTGTCGAATGATCTCCAATTCAGATTCCTTCATCGTCTCATTGATATAGTTGAGATGTTCCTAGGATTATCTCTTCGATTCGGTGCCCCCGAATCGCACGTGTCCGGAAGGTCGTAGAGGACGAGATCACGACAGTATTGTAGGCTTCTTCGTAGCATTCCAGATGCTGTAGACTATGGTGATATCGTTGTGGATGCAGTCGGAACAGTATATGGGGCCAATGCACATCAAATTGATGAAGAGGTTGGAATGAATTGCTACATATCATGGATGCTACGTGGCCTTGCAAGAGGGTGGTAGTGGCAACTTGCGTCACGGATTCTGAGGCTCCGCTGATGTGTAATGTTTTATTCTGATCCATTGATGACGTTACAAGAGTTGCGTGGGTATTCGATCGTCTGCAGGAGAGCACGATAAGCCTATTTTATGGAAGAAAGTACTGTTCCAGTGTCACTTCATTATGTGCGAATTGGCCATCCGCAGCCAATAAAGGAATGAGAATTGGATAAATATATAGTGAACGAAACTGCACCAACTCACAGATGTCGCATTATAGCTCGTCGATACCCTCAATAGCTCCACGTCCACACCTGATCACACTGATGCATACATTGACTATAGGGACTTTAAGGTGTCCGTCATCTCCCTCACACGTCCATCTGAAATTAATACATCATCAACTTGATTGAGATAACCGTCTTGATGGTGTTTGGTCGACGAAGGAGGGATATGAGAGTCAATAGTCATAGAAGCATGTCATCAGCGAGCACATCGCTGGTAATGACAACAGGAGACTTGAGCGAACCAATGCGTGAAATGATCAAGGAAAAGGATCTGTAAAGCTATCTGTAGAAGCTGCAGCATGAGGCAGTAGCAGCAGGGGCTTGGCAGAGGCGTGGTGGCTGGGTGGTTGTGGGCACTGCTGACCAAGCTGGGTGTCCGGGCTTTAGAATCCCTGCTCAGATGATCCGTCACTTCAAAAAGAAGAGAAAAAAAAGAAAAAGAAAAGAAAAGGAGATCTTAGTTCCTCGTAACCTATAGTCAGATACTAATCATCCTTCATACTCCTCGTTTATGCTCTGGAAACCCTTGAATGAGGATCTCAAGGTAGTGTTGCCCGCGGCTGGCTACGGTTGGCTAGCCAGCCATTGGGTCAGCTCTCGACTGCGACTGAACGGCTCGAAGTAGCCAAGCCAATAAACATGGCTCGGCTCGGCTGGTAGCCGGCTGTTGAGCCGGCTAGCCAGTCAATAAGCTTCCCGTGTTGAAGAGACGGCAGCGAAGGACACATCAGCACATTCAAAGATATCTCTGCCTTTCTATTAACCAGGGTGAAGGACAAATATATAGAGCTAATCCAAAGACCTATTTAGACATGTTTAATCAAAATTGATCCTCTTGCCAGTCATCTTCACTGTTGACATCACTACTCTCATAATCCTGCTCCGGTTCATCTACCCACTCATAGTCCTCGTCATCTGAAGCATAAGCTTTGGTATCCTCAACCCATTCTTCAACCATATCCTGAAAAGTATTCTCAACTTCGAGATCCTCTTCTGTTATACTCCACTTATCAGTGAGGTTGAGGGCCTCGGTTCTGACCTTGTACTTCAATAACTGAAGCTCTTCCATAAAAATAGGGTTATGTAAAGGCTGCTGTCGTTATGGTGGGTTAGTTATATCACACCTTGCGCTAGCAGACTGTTTACAATTGTGTATTCAGCTACTAGGTAGTACAAGGTAAAGTGATCAACTGGTCGGCACTAGTAGCCAACCCAGAACTATATACCATAATATTACATAATATAACTATATACTTTTATGTAATAAGGTTATGTAAATACATGGATGCATACATGCCCCCATAGGAGTCCATAAGGACTTAGTGTAATTGACATGAAGTCAATTCATAGTATGTACAAATATACAACAGACTAGGGCTGAGCATGGGTATCACATACCTGTGGGTACCCGTGGGTACCACCCGTGAGAAACAGGTGTATACCCGGCGCCTAAAGTCACGGGTACCCGCGCATGGGTGTTCCCACGGGTGGAGGTGTCTCCAATGAGTTACGAAAACCCATACAGGTATTTATAAAGTCACAGAAATCATGTCTAAATACCATTTCTGTGACTTATTTTATAAATACCTGTGGGTACCACCCGTGGGAAATGGATGAATACCCGGCGCCTAAACTCACAGGTACCCACGTGCGGGTGCTCCCATGGGTGGAGGTACTTGACAGAATGAGCAAAATACCCGCAGGTATACCCATGGGTGCACCTGCGGGTCACCCGTGCTCAGCCCTACAATAGACGCATATATGTGTCTCAAGTAAGTCTAAAGCGACTTGTACAAGGGTGTAAAATAAGGGTCCCTTACAGGCTAATATGGCTCCATTTGGCAGTATCACTGTCTGCTGCAGAAGAAAAGGCACACTCTGAGGGGACAGATGATGCTTGAGCTGGTAGTATGTCCACTGCCAATCAGAATAAGGTGGGATAACAGTCCAAATTTGACTGCATAATTTAAATCCTCAATAGAGTAGCCATAAATATTACAAATCACACTTACATCCCACCATTAAACAATATCTATGGTCTCTGGGTTAGGCCATTTGGCGAGATGGCAATAGTCCTTGAGCTCCTCTTTGACGGTACAGGCCAGCTGTTGCGAACCTGTCTCATTTGCATCCCAAAGATCACTGAAAACCCTGAACTTCTTGGGTGTGGAACAATGATTCCTATGAAATCTGGGAGAAGAAGGGGCAAGTGGAGCTGTTCTATGATGCTTCGAGAGCTGTCATGCATGGCAGTGTGAGCAAAACTAAACTCAGAAATTCAGTATACAACATCTACCTCCTCAATGATAACATCTTTTGCATATTCAACCTGCTCATATTCCCATTTTCATTCAAACCATCTCATCCTAAGTGAAGGATGAACAACTACACAGTACATTAGCAGTGAGCAATAAAAGAACTAATTAAATTCCACATATGGATGCTGAGGATAAGTAACTTTGAAAAACAATGCCCATTGTAATTAGATCACATATCTTTGATACCAACATTTAACATGTGTCACAGATATCCATAAAGAGGTTTTGATTGAGCTGATTCTAGCACAGAAATAACACTTTTGTAGGCAGGCAGGGAGGTCGCAAGCATGGGGGTGCATTGTATGCTCATTTGTTCTTGCAAAATAAATGGTAGCTAAAGTGGAAAGTGAGTTTACAAAACAAACTGTAAATAGAGCTAGGTACTCACCTCAAGAATGTCAGATATGTGTTCCAACACAGTCCATTCAGCCTCCGAAAGTTGATCTTTGAAAACCTCAGGTCTTTTACTCATATAGTACATAAGCGGCTGTCATGTATGCCAGAATGAATTCAATATGTGGCTGAACGTAAAACATACTTGTTGTAAGTATTCAAAATGACGAAAACTGAGATAGCCAGAACCCTAGTGATTGGATGAATCACGAAACGGAACCACAAGAGCTAGTTGAATGACTTCTTCTTGTCCACTAGAGCTCTTGGCAGTCCATTTACCTTTTTTATTTCCTGCCTCAACAATATTCAAGAACTCTGAACATCAAATTTGGGACATGCAAATGGTGTTAATGTTGTCATGGGCAATAGCACAGGGGGCACAGAGTAAAGCTTCAGCCAATGTTTATTGATCAATTGCAAATGGTTCTTCATATGGAGATGTAAAAGGGGCGGTGACATTGCTCCGGGCAGTCGGACTTGTTACAGCATCCAACATGGCAGTTACTGCCAGATGCAATGTATGGGGAAAGCAGCTGTGGATTACAATTGTGAGTTTATTCCACCCTGAAAAAAAGAGGACGAAAAGGCTTACATTATATGGGAATTAGCTGCATCAAAGGAAATGTTGCAGTCTTTTAGGAGGTACTCATAATCTTCCATCATAGCACTCATGTTGGATGTACTGTCTGTGGTAATGGCACACCTACTGGCAAATTAGTACAGAATTAATTTAATAAATAAACCATGTACCTGACCAGTAACATGAGCCAGATCTGTCACTTGTAGAAGAGCTTTTGCAAGCTCCTGACCTATGTGTCACCCAGGCATTAGCAGGAAAGCAATCAGACCAGACTCTAACTTGAGCAAACCTTGGGGATGTCTTGAATCGGGGCTGTAAATTCTTCATAGAAAGTGAATGGTCACTCCCGGGAATGCTCGCATACTCTTGTTGTCCCAACCATCAACAGTCAGTGAGAGCTTTCCTTCAGAGGCCTAAAATCAACGGATCAGAATGATTAAAACACATGTAAATTGTACTTACCTTCATCTCAATAATTAATGCAGAAAAATGTTCAAAATACTGATGCTATTAAGCAGCGAACAGTGCTTCGTTGTGTTATATCTTTGTCTTTCATTGATTATTGAAGGGTCAAAAGAAGATTGTGAAACAGGCAGGATTCAGCAACATTGATAGACTAGCAACAATGCTCACTCAGTAATTAATCAAAATTAAATGGTAAAAGACTTACTTCGTCAAATCCAACAATCCATTCAACTAAAGCCTTTTGGAACCGAGCCTTCATAAATGGAAGGTGAGGCAGCTCATCCAAGTCTCCTGAGGTAGTGCTGTTCAATTCTTTAACCATAACCTTGGGTTGCCCTCCATTCATTTGACAGGCTTCAAGATACTCAGCAGCATGGAATTTTATCAGATGGGTGCATAGAACACCAGTGCTGGTCATTTTCAAATATATTCCTTCACCTGTACCTCTTCAGCTATTATTAAGGTAAGCTAAATGACAATTGACAGCTGATAATAATAATATACTTGCAGAGTATGCAAATGTTTATAGTTCCATTCTGCTTGGTAGGCTTGCAGGAAAAAAACCAAACATCTGTGGCCTTGCACTTGGTTACCCCTTTTAGGGGTGCAAATAAATGTCAGCTGCGAGTGGACTGTGGTGTTCGATGGTATGAGATGCTACTGCCAGTGGCTGATTGATGACTAGGAGACCTATTCCCCATTGTGGATTGAGGATTAGAGATATGGGTTGGTGTGAAGAAATGAGGAGATGTATTTCCATGCTGATCCACAGCAAACAAGACTCGTTGATCGGGGTGTTGAGGAGTAGCAGTTGGGTTCTGGAGGAGTGGCTGGGAAGGGATTGGGTTGTTGTGTAAGGGCTGATCAACCTCAGCTTGGTGTGGTGGCTTTTCGTCGAAAGCAAGATCATTGGCAATAGCCTCACATTCATTGTGTGCTAGACATTGCTGTTCTTTCTTCTCTCGTTGCTTGGGAGCTCTTGTTTCAGCAGCTTTGGTGGGTGATTTGGTGCCTTGCCTTTGCCAGTGATGGTCCTCTGGCAAGTTGTCATTGGCTGGTGGTCGTTGGTAGAGGGTGGTGGCTCTGGTCAGGTATGTCCTCCAATGACTGTACCATCCACCCACTCTGCTGTTATGTTAAATACTGCATTCTGGTAGTGGAAATTCCCAGTATTACCTCATGTCTGAGGTCAATTAGTGGTTACTAGAGTGCTGGGAGTGTCAGATTGAAGAGGAGTTGCTGGGGTCATTTGAGCTTGTCTGCAGGTTTGGGGTGCCATTGGTGTGGAACTCACTGATGATTGTCCTCCTTTTTATCCCAATTTCTGAAGGTTTAGCCTCATGACTGCAACACAAAACCATGGCTTTAGAAAGAAATCTTTCAAAAGGATCTGAAAAGAAAATAGTTAGTACCTATTCACTGCTTGTTGTGACCATTGCCTGATAGTGCACCAATTTAAAAATACCAAAATTAAGCCCCACTATGATCAAGCAGCAAAAGAGAGGAGGAAAGTCTTTACTCACCAGTAGAAAAGGGATTGAGCATCCTCTTGCAGTTGAAGTCGAAGGAACCATCGATGACAGGACATCAGAAGCCATGGAAGGAGTGACTGTGTCTAAGTCAGCTCAAGCTGGCTGAGCCGGCTGACTAGTGGCTCCGTAGCCCAACCAGCCATTGGTCCCTAACTGATACAAAATCAGCTCAGCTCAGCTAAAGCTACAGCTGACAGCTCAGCCGGAGTTGAGCTGAGCTATGGGCAACACTATCTCAAGACTGTGATAGCACCCAGGAGTGCAGATGATAGTGCGGAAACAAAGTATGATATCATGACTTTACCTGTGACAATATGACTGCAAACCAGGAAGCTGGCTCTCTCTCTTCAAGAGGGAGGAACCTACGGTTCCAGCTCATAATTCATGCCCATATACCTTCTTGAACGAATACACCTGTACAATGCCCGTAAGTACAGTAAATGGGAAGTCATAGATTTATGAAATTTTCAAGCAGCTCACACTCTGGACAGTAGCAAATATTCAGTTATAGATAAAAACTCAATTAATTATGTGATACTTTGCATATTTCTTCATTTCGGCATCCAGTAAGAGCCCAGGCAATTCATGTCACAATATTTTGTGGGATGGCAATTTAAAGAGGTTGAGGAGGCCCTACTTGAAGTAGAATTCAAACACAAATTGACTAAGCACGCACATAAACTGATTGTTGCTCACATTTTGAGTCTCTAATGCAGTTATGGAATGGCGTACATTGGGTCACACAGTCGATCTGCGATTTTTTAATTGGAGAAGGAAGGAAACATGCTGGTATCCAACCAAACCCCAAAAATGGCCGGGCAAAAAGTGACAGTACTGTTATATTACTCTGTCTACATGGAAATCCAATTAAATCTGACTTTCTATCTCATATCCACTTCAGACAAGTGTTTTTATCTGTCCTCTGAAAATATAAATGGCTGCAGCTCTAATAACACAATGATTATTGTGATTAGAGGGTTTGTGCAAAAAGCCACAGCACCACCGATGGCTCCACTGTGACTATTTTAGTCACTTTTCATTCGTTCTTGGAGCCACAGGTGGCACTGTGGCTTTTGCACAAACTCTCTATTGTCTTCAGAGCATATATGGGCATGGTAATTATCCATTATTATCATTAGAGAAGTAGGGAAACGAGGATCACTCCATCATTCGAGATTATGAAAAGCTATGGTCTTGACTCTTGTCTTAATTCTGGCCACAAAATGATTTTTCCCCTTGACATTTTAAACCTGATAATACAAATTTGCAAATATTCTCTAAATTTACAGTTGAAGACAATACTTGAAGCAGTCTTTTACAGATACTAATAGTGGGAAGAGTCATAGGTCTATAGATATAGTCCACACAGTAATTTCACATTTTGAATGAATTGGGTCATGTTGATCTTAGTCATCTGTTTATCACCAAAGATGCGATGAGTACCTGGCATATATAAACCACATAGGCATTCCAGAGGAATCCACATGATCTTGTTTCCATTTTGATCCACTAACCAACCAGAACTCCTCCTTAAAGATTCAGCAGGTAAATCATGAAGGAATATTGGGGGATGTTCAAGTTGTGAGTGTGTTGGTTGAGAATTGGAGGTGGTGCGGTCAAATGATGAGAGATAGGCCAACTCGGATATTTCCAGACCTTGAAATTTTCCATTGTGTGATACTGAAGCCATATATTTACCATCAGCTGAAAATGTGATAGCTTCAATGATGTCCATACGACCCACATATATTTTGTGGGACCGCATATCCATGTTGGCACTCCAGCTCATGGCTGTACAGATTTCAGTTTTCCACAGATAAATATCTCCAGATAGTTCACCAGCAGAAATATATTTTCTATTCGATGAGAATGAAATAGACTTAAAAATAGTTAGTCCTTCATCCAGAAGTTTTGTAATCCGAGTCATCATCAGTGGCACTCTGCAGATAAATGTGCCACCCGACAACCATGACAAGATATCTGCAACCAGGTGAAAATAAGCTGAGCTTGATATCCCACTCTTCAGGGACTTTCCCTGACCAGTATAATTCTAAACCATTGCCATCAGAAATATCTGATGTCTGCCAGGACGTCCACCAATGAACTGTAAAATTATCCTCTAATTCCAGTCCAATGGTGATATTTTTCTCATCAGATGAAAATGAGACAACAGATACATCTGCTGTGAATTCTTTATACGAATCAATCAACAGTGAGCCATCAGTTTCAATATGCCACAGAATAACTGTTGTATCATATGATGAAGCTGTGGCAATATAGTTCCCATTTGGTGAAGATGAGATACAGTTGACTTTGGATTTGTGTTTTATGTTTGAATGTGCTGACACCCCAGTTACAATACTTGCCAGATTAACTGTCCCATCTTCACATCTGAAGGCAATATATTCCCCATCAAAGGAAAAGGAGACACATTTGACAGTATCTCCATAGCCTTTGAATGACTTGACCAGCTGCCTGCAAGTCCCTACATTCCATAACTGAAGTGTTGCATCAAATGATCCAGTGACACTACAGGCATTAAGATATCTGGCCTTGGGGAAAAGCTTGAAAAATCCTTTCATTGATTCCAGTTTTCTTTAGATTTTGCATGTCAAAAATACCAGAAAATTCTGGCTAAACTCTCAATTGTGGGCCAATTCAAGTACACAAAAATCCATGAAAAAATTACCATGATGCTTATATTTCATACTTAGTAAATTGTATTAAAATAACTGATAAATTATGCTGAAATTATGTGCAAAAGGGTGTAAGAACTTCAATATTCTTCTGATTTTGTCTCTGCCAAATGCTCTGAAAACGAGGAATTTTAAGCTAGTGAAATGATCAGTACAGCTGGAATTTTCCCCCTTGAAAATGCCAATACTTTCATGGTTAAATTCTAAAAATTCCCAAAGCATTTTCCCTCTGTATCTGATGGAAAATGCATGCAAAATCAGGCTAAACATTTAGGCTAATTTTAAGTGATGATTTGTCATGCTTTTTTCAGGTGGAAAATGGGTGTCAGAAAAAGGAGAACTGTTCTAGGATCTTCCTCAGGTAATTGGGATTAGAAATTCTGAATTTTGCTCTATAAAGAACCACTCTAAAATCAAGCAGAATTTGACATTATTTTCAATAGAAAGTGACTGAGAGTACGGATTTTACTATAGTTTATGTTTGCATTAAAAGAATGGCTCATTGATGGAAAATCTGAGGTTAATTGGCAATTTTTAAGGAGGTTTTTACTCTAAATAAATTCAATATCTTTCTCAGTTCTTCTCTGAATTTTCTCCTTGACAAATACCACACTTTGCGAGGCTTTATTACACCTTTCCCTCTGAGAATAATTATCCAAAATTCGAGATTCTCACAGCATTTACTGCTTCCTAAATTTAAATTAAAGTCGGATTGATGAAATAAAATTTCATAGATTTTTCTGTGCCTAAATATGGTGGTGCCCGTAGTGTGACAATATATTTCCCAGCAGGTAAAAATGTGAGACAGGTGAATTCATTGGTCTGATCTTTGTAAGGTACCTGTAAGGCAGTTTCAAGACTCCACACATGCACTGCTGAATTGTCTGATCCAGAAGCAATGTATTTCCATCTGGTGAAAATGAGACAGTCATCACAAATCCGGATCCTTGGAGTGGATGTGCTAGCATCTTGCCAGTCTTAATACTCCACAGATAAACTGCTCCATTATCTGATCCGGTGGCAACATATCTGCTATCAGGTGAAATGCAGAGAGAAATAATATTTTCTTTATCATTATCTGATACTAGACATGCTAACTGTCAGGGGACGACCCTAAAACTCCATTTTCACAGTCGTCCGGACTCCGCTTCTACACACGTCAACAAACATTCGGAGTCCGAGGACCATTAGTACAGGATCCCAGAGTCCAAGATCCCTACAGTCGTATGTCCCATACTCACTCTCCATGGTATAGGAGTAGAGACGCAAGCGGACTCCGAGCCACAACTCATCAAGTTCGTTCTATGGTATCGGAGTCCAGTTATAGGCCCTTGTTGTGGCCGGAGAGCGGGAAGTTAGGGTGGATGCAGTGGCAACGGACACGCATTGAATACTTAGGTTTGATTATTTCGGAGGGCCGAGTGGAGATGGACCCCGTCAAGGTAGCCGCGGTGACTGAGTGGCCGGAGCCTGAGAACAAACGCGGACTCCAGTCGTTCATTGGTTTTGTCAACTTTTATAGGTGATTCATTAAGGACTTCTCCCACCACGCTCGCCTCCTTTTCAATCTCACAAAAAAGGGCTTGACATGGGAATGGGGAGCCGGAGAGCGGGCAGCCTTTAACAAGTTAAAAGAACTAGTGACTTCGGCCCCCGTACTTATACTTCCAAGCGACTCGGACCCCTATTGAGTTGAAGCGGACTCCTCTGACTATGCAACGGGTGCCACTTTGTCTCAGTTATCTAAAGAAGACAATAAATGGCACCCGGTCGCTTTCCTTTCCAAGAGTCTAAGCCCGGTGGAACGTAATTATGAAATACACGACAAGGAAATGCTAGCCATTATCTGAGCCTTGGATGAATGGCGACATTTCCTTGAGGGAGCCCATCACAAATTCGAAATTTGGACAGACCACCGAAATCTACAGTACTTCATGACTACCAAGAAGTTGAATCGACGCCAGGCAAGATGGTCACTATTCTTGTCTAGATTCGACTTCACCCTTCATCACAAACCAGGCAAGTCTATGGGTAAAGCGGACGCCTTGTCAAGGCGAGAAGATCATGGCTCGGGCTCCGAAGACAACCAAAACATCACCTTACTGCCCCCAGAGCTGTTCATCATTAGGGCGTTAGAGGGTATTCAGGCGGAGAGCGAAGAGCGAGATGTATTGAGAGAGATAAGGAAGGCATTGACTACAGGAGAAAAGGAGGAGGCCGTGACAAAGGCAGTGGAGGGGTTGAAGAAGAGCAAATGGAGGTCAGTGCAGTCGGCAGAGTGGTCGGAGTCTGAAGGGCTACTAATGTTTAGAGGCAAGATCTATGTGCCCCCGGACTCCGAACTGAGGAGGCGAATAGTCTCACAACACCATGACTCTAGAATCGGAGGCCATGCAGGTCGATGGAAAACGTTGGAGCTAGTAGGAAGGACATACTGGTGGCCGCAGATGTCAAGGTACATTGGTCAATACGTCAAAACCTGTGATCTATGTTTAAGGACGAAACTTAAACGTCGGCCTCCGATGGGTGAGCTACAACCACTGCCGGTCCCTGAGGCTAGGTGGGACACAGTGAGTGTAGACTTCATAGTCGAACTCCCAGATGCACATGGATCGGACTCCGTCATGAATGTGGTGGATTCAGTGAGTAAAAGAGCACATTTTATTCCTACAAACACCACAATCACAGCTCTGGGCGCCGCCCGACTCTATCTCAACCATGTCTGGAAGCTGCACGGACTTCCGAGACAAGTGGTCTCAGATTGGGGTCCGCAGTTCATCGCAGAATTCACTCGTGAGCTCTACCGTATGCTAGGCATCAAACTTGCAGCGACTACAGCCTATCATCCACAAGGTGACGGACAGACAGAACACTTTGACCAGGAACTGGAACAATATCTACGACTGTTTGTGAACCAACGACAAGATGATTGGGACGAGCTTCTACCGCTGGCTGAATTTCAATACAACAACCACGTACATTCAGCAACACAGCAGACCCCCTTCATGCTCGACACAGGACAGCATCCGAGGATGGGCTTCGAACCCAGACAACCGGAGTCCCGCCTCGAAACTGTCAATGAATTCAAGGACTGAATGCAGCGGTCGTTGGAGGAAGCAAAGGCAGCTCTGACCAAAGCTAAAGATGACATGGCACGTTATTACAACAGGAGACAAACTCCGGCCCCCGAGTATAATGTCGGAGACCGAGTATTCTTAGACTCTAGTGATATCAAGACTACACGTCCATCGCAGAAGTTGAGTCACCGTTATCTAGGCCCTTACAAGATTATAGGCAAAGTCAACCGCAATGCTTACAAGCTCGAATTACCGGACTCCATGAGCTGCATTCACCCAGTATTCAACGTGGTGAAGCTGTTTCCGGCCCCCGAAGACCCCATTCTGGGCAGACAAGCACAGCCACCACCGGAGCCCGAGATTGTAGATGGCGAAGAACACTATGAGCTGGAAACTATCTTGGACAGTCGTCTGCATCATAACCGACTAGAGTATTTGGTAAAATGGAAGGGATATGGCTATGAACATAACTCATGGGTACCGGAGGCCGACATGGCAGCCAAGGATCTTATTACAGACTTCTATCAGCGTCACCCAACCGCACCCCGACGTATTCGCTCAACAGCTTTTAACTCATTGGGTTTCAGACAACTTCGATCTTTGCACCATGCGTCGAGGGCGCCGCAGTCTAGAGGGGGGGTGATGTCAGGGGACGACCCTAAAACTCCATTTTCACAGTCGTCCGGACTCCGCTTCTACACACATCAACAAACATTCGGAGTCCGAGGACCATTAATACAGGATCCCGGAGTCCAAGATCCCTACAGTCGTATGTCCCATACTCACTCTCCGTGGTATAGGAGTAGAGACGCAAGCAGACTCCGAGCCACAACTCATCAAGTTCGTTCTATGGTATCAGAGTCCGGTTATAGGCCCTTGTTGTGGCCGGAGAGCGGGAAGTTAGGGTGGATGCAGTGGCAGGTTCGGAGTCCGGATGCAGGGGTACGGGTTAGGGTGTAGTCAGGGTGGTCCTTATGGTATTATTCTTGTTCCTCGTTCCTGATGTGCATGTGGTCTTTTTATTGTGTATTTCTGGGCATTGATGGTTCCTGATTCTTTGCAGTATTTATTGGGCTCATGCTAGCAGAGGCAATCCAAGACTTTCTCTTTGGATTTCCCCTCTGCTAGGTGAGATTCCCTTTGCGTGTATTATCATCTTTATTTATACACTTTGGATTTCCCCTCTGCTAGGTCTGGCGTGATTTCCGTCGGACTCCGAGGGTTGCCCTTACACTAACTGCCCCCCAGTATCAATATTCCGTAGGGAAAGCCCACTGCCAAAGCCATCACTAGTAGTAGTAATGTATTTCCAATCAGATGAAAATGAGCCAGATAAGATTAATGAGTAATGCAATTTGATTGGTAGGACTTCAAGCATTCCAGTCTTGATGCTCCACAGACAGAGAGTCCCATCCTGTGATACAAAGCCAACATGTGCTCCATTGGATGAGAATGAGAGACAATTGATATTGTCTGTGCCTTTAAGTGGATTGTATGGTGGGGTGATCAGCTTGCAGGTATCAACACTTCACAAATGCACTTTTGCATCCTCACTAAATGCAATGTACTTCCCATTAGGTGAGAAGGAGACACAACCCACTGTGGATGTATGTCCTTCGTATGTCTCAGCTACCAGCTTGCCTGACCCAATATCCCAGAGATATAAGGCCCTATGCTGTGTGCCACCATCCAGAACACTAGATCCACCACAAGCAATATACTTCCCATCTGGTGAATATGATACAGAGACATCATAACCTATTGGTACTTTGCAAGGCTCAGCTACCAGCATGCCTGTCTCCATACTCCAGAGATGCACTATCCCATCAGTTGATCCAGACACAATATATTTTCCATCAGGTGAAAAGGCCATACTGACAATTTCATCTTTGTGTTCTCTCAGTTGTAAGACTAAAGGCTCATGAAATTATATTCTCATGTGACACCTGAAGCACCAGAAGTGATACTGGAACCTTTTTGAG
The DNA here is from genome assembly GCA_000827215.1 of Sphaerobolus stellatus SS14. NCBI lineage: Eukaryota > Fungi > Basidiomycota > Agaricomycetes > Geastrales > Sphaerobolaceae > Sphaerobolus > Sphaerobolus stellatus. The sequence goes on from KN837077.1 coordinate 1,081,453, forward strand.
CCATTTTGATATAACTGAATTATGGGAACAGAAGGAAAGTGCTGAGAGATAGACTTGGGAAGAATTGTTTTCAATTGGCTCCATGAATTTTGCTATGAACTTGGCCACATCTGATAATTCCTTTTGAAGTACACTAGTAGGATGGACAATCTATATTGGTATCAGGACTGGGAGTACAACTTGAAGAGACAGAAATACAGCATACCAGAGATAATGTGTGCATGAAGGCTCCTCTGGTATGAACTCTATTGAGCACACTCAAAATCTCCAACCAGTATAATAGCTGGTCATTGATAAATGAATGAATTCTCTATAAACACTTTTCAACTATAGCAATTTCAGTCTCAGGTGACCATAAAACATGATCACCCCAGGCTGTGCATGCATATCCCAAATGGGAAAGCATCTTCATTGCTGTGCAATCTGTATCATCTTCTCCAATGCCAAAATGCAGCTCTTATTCCATAATGGAAAAACATCAATCTGCAATTTTATGATGTGATGAATGCCTGTCAATAAACCATCCCAGACTACTTTGACAAGAAGGATGAGTTAAATAGTCCGGATCCGAAATTGTGGCAGCTGGACAGCATGAGATGGCCATTCAGTGTGGAGAGGTAGTTGAGATAGATTCAGATAAGGAGGAGGAGGAGGAGGAGAAGCTGGGTTTAGCTAATGCAATCAGGTTCTGTGCCTCATTGGAGACACTCTGTATGGAATTTGACCCACCTGAGGATATTATTGATCTAACCAGAAGATTAAGACAGCTTTTTATTTACTTCAAAAGGCTTGAGATGAAGAATGTAAAGCAGGTGACATTGGATCACTGGCTTGCGAAATAAGAGTGACACTATGTCACAATAGTAGTAACAGTGTCACACTATGTACTAGCCCAGTGAGCTGCTGCTGCACACAGCAAGACAGTTCCTTCTGCAAGACCTTTAATATATTCCTGGAGTTAAGAAATGAAACAAATACTTACCACCTAGTGGTGTGAGTGCTGGTCCCCACCTTTTTTCGAGGTTCCGTCATTAGTCATTGACATGTATTAGAAGTGCTCAGAAGGAACATTGATATCCAGAATTCTTCTGAATAAGTTACAATAGGTTGATTTCGTCTTAACTGCCATATATGGATACTCAGCAAACGGGCCTGTATATGGGTGGTGGGATTGTTGCATCACTCAGTGTAAAAGGCGAAATTCACCTTGGTGAGTTTCCTGACTAGGATCTCATTTAACCAGCAAAGAGTCAATAGCTTTACAGCTACATCAGATACCCACTCCATTGTAAATCCTCCTCTAGATTAACCGGCCAAAACATCAATGCCAGATTGCCAGCTAGGGCTTGGCACCATATCCACATAGGCCGTTTCTACGACACCTGTAACTGTTCTGACAGAGCCCTTTTGCAGATTTGGCCATAAGACTGTACCATGCTGAATGGTACCATATTGGACCATATGGAATACAGCAAACAAAAACAGTCCATACAGCTTTCTCGGCTAATAATGTCCTAACCAACAGGAAGGGCTCATTTGCAATCAAAGTGGGGATGCACGTGGCTAGCTTCAGTCTCTCATCCTCATTGGAGGACAGGCATGTTATTGTTCATTAATGGCAGCACCAGATCATCTGCTAACAACCCTAGAAGTGCTTACCTGCATTCACACAAGGTCTTTACCTTGCTAGGTGCGGATATGCTGGGTGGAAGTGTTGTGAAATTGCTAGGTAAAGGCTAGTGAACTTACATCTGATATTTATTGAGCTTCTTCTGAAATCAGTATCCCTTGACATTTTTGATGGATATCTTATCATCAATTACAGAGCTCGACTAATATATCCACAGCTTTCTCTATTCCTTTAAGAAGGCCACTGAACCTGAGGCCATTAATAGTAAACCTACTCTTGTCGAATCCAAGAATAAGAAGCAGAGAATTGATAAACTGACCAACCAGCCTGTAAGCTATGACCATTGCATCTCTAATATGTGAATTCATAATTGACATTTTATAGGTTGTGAACTCCAGTTCTGTTAAGTAGCTTCCAAAGTGGCATTTATTGCTCTTGACTTGTTGTCCTGGCAGATCGATGCAGAGAGAGTTGACCATGACCCAGTCTAACCACCATGGAAAGGTTATACCTGAATAAGAGGTAATAAAGCTCTTCTATGGCCAACTCACAAGGATACGATTTTTGAACCATAGAAATGAGTATGGAAGCTACATCAAGAAGTATCTTGCCGATAATTTCTTGGAGGTCTTCATTTCCTAAGCTATTGTAGTAAGCTGGAGGGCTTCTTCTTTAACCAGCAAGTCTTCTAGGGTCTCAGTGAGTTTTCCTAGCAAATCCTGTATCTCCTCTGATTTCTGGATGATCTAGAAGCAAGTCAGCAAGAGAATAATAACTCATAACACCTTCACTTGCATTATGTGCCCCAAAAAGTATAGCCAAAGATACCTTGACAAAAGGATGGCCTTGTAGTAAATTAACAAACCTTATTTATCTATAATATGAACACATCGGGTAAGCCTTTTTAAAGCTCGGGTAGTGTAAATTTATAATCCCCACTTACCTGTCACTAAAATCTGAGTATCCTGTTACAATTAGTATTTTGGGTCTGTATAATAATAACTATCCTGACTAAAATCCCATGATCCAATGTCTTCTGTATTGTAATTTACAACATCCTTGTGTCACATATCAGGCTGTCATGTTTTTGGTGCTTCAGCGTGTTTGTTGGACATGCCTAAGCACTCATTATGAAGAAACACTACATCCGATAAGCTTGTTGAAGTTCTTCATGTATGCCCATTCTCTTCATTCTGTATGTGATTATTCGTTAATATTTTCATGCGATATTGCTGACATATCAGTGTAATTTTTTCTCTAAAAACAGTATAAGCCTGAACATCCTTGATGTAAAGCCTATTAGGCCATCAATTTGCAGAATGAGCAGGAGACTTGGAGTTGTAGACTCAAGAGCTCAACACTGAAGTATGGTCCTCAGTGACAGAGGCAAATATGTCATATATGGAATCAAAATAACTGGAGAAACTATCATATACTCCACACTTCATGGCTTACATACGAAGGATTCCCCATTCCAGATACTTCTTTTTGGGTACCTACACTGATTCCGAGTAGTGTTAGACCTTGGGCTTGTTCCAATGATGGTATCTGGAGGTTTTTTGCCTTCAAAGTTATTTACGCCTTTGTACTCCATATAATATATGACCGTTCACTCTCTAGTTCATAATCTATCTGCAAGGATATTCTTTTGCTGATTCTACAATTCAAATGCAATGTGAACATTAGAGGATAAAGTCGACCACATTGTCATCACTTTGACCTTTCTCCCATTGTCGAAAGGTGTTTATGAGTAATATGCCTCGTTGCCAGTTGAGATCCTTGATCCAGTGGTTGAGGTAACGATTTCAGAAGGCCTGAGTGCATCAGGAAAGTTGACATAGAATCTGGTTTAGCGCCCATGCTAGGTGTGATAGGCGGTGGTATGTAGGGCTATGTAGTCTATATACCGACTCCTAGTGACTCCGTACTTACCTATCCTACCTAGTGCTACCTAGCACTACGGGGAGTTTAGCGCGTGTGGCACGCTTTGCTGATGTGGGTATTTGCTAGCTGAGAAATAACCAGAGTGAAACTTGACATTGAGGTCAACGGCCAGATCAGAAGTGAACCAGGACCAAACCTGTTTGTTCAATAGTTATCTACATCCTTCACATCCTTGACCAGGAAGGCCAGATGCAGTCATGGTCTCAAACTACTATGCGAAAACCCTTCGACTGTCGCTTTCGAAATCGGATGGCACTGGCTTCAGGGTCCCTTGGTGATCTTATGTCCAGTTCATCTTCGTTACGTCACATAGTCCGAGGCGCAAATAACTCTGGGAAGCTCTCATCTCTCGCAGTGTAATATTGAAACACTTTTGAAGTGCATCCCTCATCGACACATATATTTACTACATTGGGCCTACCACAGCCAGTTAGACGGAAATTGTGATAGTGATTGGATAGAAAATTCGCCCATATGTGCCAGTCATCCATAGCTGCCACTCCTTCCTGGCTCTCAATCTAAGTCCCCTTTTGTGGTTACATCCTATAATTGATTGCTTTGCCTCCCTTCACCCAGTTTCTCTAGTGCCATGGAGGTAATTTTACATCCTCTGTCATGACTTCAATTTACTACACTTGTGAGGGCCTAAATTGCCCCCTCGCCATGATTACAACATTTTCTTCAGGGTGTCAAGTAGTTCTAGGTGACATTCTCTCTATTAATTTCTATCGTTCCTGTCATTTACAATTGGATGAAAGGATAGAAGTGCATTAAGGAGCAGCACGAAGCTAAGTAAGTGAACATAGACACGAATTTCAAAATCAGATGATAAGAGATTAGAAATAACCTCCATATTTTGTTACCGGTAAGTATGAAATCTCTTGGCCTCAACCATTTAAGTGTGCGACCAATACTGCAATAATCATTCAAACCAGCCTAGCTAAATTAACTGAAATTACTTACAGATGGATTCACCTGTAACCTTGGCAGAGTACTACAATTGACGTAAATGCATTCAGCTATTGAAAAATAGAATAAATGATAATAGAATTACCTTTAGTGCAGCATTGTAGGATTTGATGAATAAACAATTTCCATGCACCATTGCAAATTGATGAGCTATTTTACCAGCTGACTCCGCTACATAGAGTTTCATCGGACAACCGAGGCTAGATAATACATCGACTTGATCGAATTGTCAGTATTGATTGACAGCACTGGTCATTTTACTTTATGATCAAGTCTCCCTTTCTCAGATCCTTGCAACACCAAGATTCTTGCATGGACGAGGATGCATGATCAAAGTCTTTTTGGCAATTTACAGAACGGGACAGATAGCGGCGGGCTTTACCTTCTGCAAGAATCCGACCTTGTGAATATCCAATCGTACATGAAATCAGAGGGAACTCACTAGGTGCCGATGGATGAAACTTGACATCTAATTGAAATGTCTCAAAGAGCTTGTCAAAGTCCATCCATATTTCTTCGATCTGTGGGTGTTGAAGAAAATGTTAGAAATTGATATTCAGTCTTATGGTGTAATAAAAATGTATGATCACTCTATCATAGCTATCCATTAACGCGGTTATACTATTCTCTAGCCTCGATCCAAAAGGATATAATCCAGTCTCGACGTAATATTTGGATGCAGGATAACGTGGAGGACACTCCTTAACACCAGCCAGCTACAGTTCGCTCCATTAATCAGAATTTGCCTCTTGGAGTACATTGAGAGTGACTTATGTCACAGTTACTACAGGGCTAGGGCACTGTCATAATAAATATCCAAATGGGATTGATAAGTCCACACTCGGGACAGAGCCAAGCATCAGGGCATACTTCAGAGTCCCATCCGGAGCCCGGCACCGGATCCTTGTGTGGATGCTGAGCAATACGTGAATATGTTTGCCTAAAGTTAAGAGTAACCATCTTCCAATGATCTTCGATAATGCCTCGAAAGTCTGGCCTTAGTATGATAGGAGGTTGAATCCATCAAGGAAAACGGGTTTCGATGGCCTCCGCACCCGTAATGAGTTTGTTAGGTGTAACGTTATCCAAGAAATTACAAAGACATTGGAAGGTTAAACACAAGGTCACCGTTCCATGCATTCCATCTAAATCAGTTTTCTCCTCGACCTAACCATGGAAATTAATACAGTGGAGTTAAGGCACTATAGGTTGAACATGTACATTATATATTGATAAGACCAAACCGTCCCAAGTTCATGTATGCACACTCTTTTGGCAATTCCCATGGAGAAACAGCCCAGTCCCTGGACATGACGAGAAGGATTGGGTCTTGACAGATCCATACTTCATGCCAATGATCGACATCGAGATAAATTATCACTGGATGCAAACATTATACCATACTTTTCCAGGTATATACACATTTTTGTCTTTGGTACGTATCATTGGCATTTCGCTCTAAGTCATTTTCCTACGAATGCTGTGTAATATGTCGTCAGGTATGTAAAATTTCTGTTGCAATATTCTGCAAACCTCTTTGAAATTCTGGTCCTAGATCGAGCTGGGAAGAATTCATGTCCTTTTCATGAGCTGAAAGGGACACATTTGAACTTCTGAAGTCAGTACATCCCACGTGGTGCATTTTTTTGTTTTGCCTTGGTGGGGATCTTCTCAAAGGACAATTTCCTGGATTAGTAAATTGTAAATGAACCATAAAGAAGTGTCTACGCACGTCTTTTTACCTTATTACTTGAACTAATCCACCGGCATCGAGGAACTCTCTCAACCAACAGCCATGTTCCAAAACAAGATGTTCGATGTCCATAGTGTTATGGTCAAATAAATGTTTGTGGACAGCGAGAAGGTCATGGCGATCCTATTTCCTGGGTAAGAGCTGAATGATAAAAGATCAGCAGAAGAATACCTTACCCCATGAAATATTGAGACATGGACATAATATGATTCGCTGATCACCAGGCCATACTCTGTGATTGGTAGGTCGATGCAGCTTCCATGTGGCTTTGGCTGGAAATCGAAACAGGTGTCAATTGCGGGAGAAATATATATTATCATGATAAGAGTACATACCTGTGGAAGTTGTTGCAGTAGCTGAGCTCTGTGTCTACTGAGTTGGTTCAAGTTGGTACTACTCGGTTTATAACTGAGGTTCAGCACGTATCCTTCACCACTTCCTTGAACATGAAGTTTTGTTGCTATTAAGAAGGAATGTGGTAATTCATGTGGGTAAGATGCAGGAGCGACGTTGTGTGTATTAGCTGGAAGACGAAGCAGTATCGATTGAGACGCTTCGTTAATTGACTTTCCGGCCGCTTATCATTAGAAGATTCTCCTCAGGAAAAGAACAATCATTTCACTGCGAAGATGAATGATAGATAAATATTTAATGGTAAAGATATAGACATAATATACCAGCTTTGGTTCTATTCAAAGTTGCTTCTTTCATGACCTTGGCACCAATTCCTGCAGTAGTACCACTTGGAATAAACTTGCTATGCTTTGCCTTTTTAAGAGGTTGTCTGTTAGTGACATCTTTTGGCCCCAATTTTCGCTTTGTACTCCTTTGAGATTTGACTTGACCGGGTAATGTCTCATAACTAGGAGATTTCTGTTTGCAGAGGCCACCCAAATCCCCTCAGACTTGACAGGACGGCACGTTATGGTCGCATCTACGCCCACCATTGATGCACATTTCGGAATGCCTGGGTACTATGAATCGATCCTTGGAAAGGTTGTAGAAAATGGTTCAAGTGGTATTCTTTTGTCTAAGACAGCTGGTATTGTCGTAGGTCGAATCACATTGAGTCACCATTTTAGGACTTCATCTGGGATGGGAAGGCTTTGTATCTGTCTTGGTAAAGCTACGGTGGCGATGCTCATGAGGAAAAGTGGCTGTTTTGCTGCGCTCTCGTATGAAAGTATGGTAGAAGTTATGGTTAGTGTATAGACTTGAGATCTTTAGAGCTTTCTCACACCTTGCTTCGGTGGAGGCATTTTCGTAAATGAATTGGCTGAGCTAAATCCAAAAATAGCCAATGGCCAAGGGCTAAATATAAATGGAAAATTGCCCACTCAAGTTGAAACTATACCGAACAGATCGACGATAAGCTCTCAATCATGAAAATATTTATGTGTTTGTACTCAATTTTCTCATTAATTATTTCATGAAGTTAAGGCACTATGACCTCTGGCGCTCCCATCTTCCCTCTGGAGCAACTGGTTTTATTCGAATGTTTCAAAAAAGAAAACCGAGCAAAACAGGGGAAATCTTGCTAAGGACTCGAGCCACACCATCGACTTGATAATGCACTTTAAGTCCGAATGCTCCTATTTGAAGCTTTAAAGTCCGTATTGTCCATACACCAGCAACCCCGTAATGAAATATGCATTTTCGAAAGGCATGAAAGCCATAGATAATATTATCGGGAGCACTTAAACACTCGAGTAGACATGCACCGAATTAACTTATTAACTGGCATGTCACAAAAACGAGAAGCCTTTCCCTCTGGAAATGGCAAAATAGAATTAGAAGTATAATATGTACGAACACCCTACCTAAACATTTCAAACATATTGCTACAATTGAGACCGACCAGATCAGAAAAGCGAATACAAATTTATTATTGCATCAGTTAATTATTCTCGGCACATCAGTGCATAAAAATTCTTATAACATCCTCAAGGGCAAGAAACACAAGAACACATAGAGAAAAAAATCATTAATAAAGACCGAGAATGTCATATAAGAGAATAAAAGTGAAGAACAAACAAGACAGAATAGTAAAGAATAATTACCTTTCGTTGTGATTGGAGTCACCTGTCGAGCCCTCCTATATGGGTATCCTAGACAGTGATTTAAAATGCCGCTTTGGAAGCTACTTAGCAGAACCGGAGTTCACAACCTATAAAATGACAATTATCAATTCACAAATTAGAGACACAATGGCCATAGCTTACAGGCTGGTTGGTCAGTTTATCAATTTTTGCTTCTTATTCTTGAATTCGACAAGAGTAGGTTTACTATTAATAGCCTCAGGTTCAGTGGCCTTCTTCTTCAAGGAATTATTAGAGAATGTTGTGGATATATTATTAGTCGAGCTCTGTAATCGATGATAAGGTATCCATCAAGAAGTTAAATAGGAGGTGTAGACTTACAGAGTTTCTCTTCGAGTTCATCATATTGAGTTCTTCGTATTTCTTCTTGTAGCAATTGTAAAGGGAGGTACTGAACATGATGGAAGAGATAGAAGCCATTACTTGATCAGAAATCTGCAGTTTGAGTGTGTCAGTGCTCAGACTTGCATGATGTGGGGATAATGATACAGGAAGATATAGGCCTATATAATTAATTATTAAGTCGAACTATATCCGGTACTCACACCATTAGGCGGTAGGTATTTTTTTAGTTTCTTAATTCAAGGAATATTTTACAGGTCTTGTGGAAGGAACCGTCTTGCCGTGCGCAGCGGCGGCCCACTGGGCTAGTCCAAGGAAGTGTCTTCGTAACGAGTGCTTCAACAAGTCCAATGAACACGATGAAGCGCCGAGTACGTGACAATCCGATATGTAACATGAGCATGTCGTAAATTACCTTCAGAAGAGATTGGATTATGGGTTTTAAGTCAGGATAATTGTTATTATACAGGACCAAAATACTAATTGCAATAGGATACTCAAGTTTTCACAACAGGGAAGTGGATATTCTTGATTTACACTAGCCGAGCTTTAAATGAGCTTAACCGAGGTGATACGTGACAAATTTGCAATATCCCGGGATCAAAGCGTGACATATTGACATGTGACACATTTTATAATGTAAATGACAGCACGAAAAACATTGAATTTTGGGTTTTAAGTCGGGCTAATTATTTTTACAAAAAACCAGTATACTAATTGCAATCGGATATTCATCTTTTCGCAACAGCGAAGTCGGGATTTAAGATTTACACTAACTGAGCTTAACCGAGCTTACCTGAGTGGAAGAAATGACAGAAGTGACATTTTGCAAGATCCCACACGGGCAAATGAGTGACCGTGCGATCAATCCTAGTGCGTTAGGCTAATTCGATCAGTAACCGTGGGACACCAAAACGTAATGCGTGGGATTATGAGGATAATCCTAAGGGCTCAGTGTAAAGACAGTTCCCCAAACTTCGTTCTTTCCGGAACTGTAACTATTGCATAAATCTCATATTGTATCAAAAAAGGGGTCATCCTGCTGGTATGCATTATGAGCAAGTGTACTGTATAGATATTGATGATGATGATCTTATATAACAATGTCATAAGCATTACATAAGAAATGGCATGCGCATTGTATTATAGACGAGCCCAGGCTCGATGCTTTTGTGGCAGTTCAGCTCGGTAGGTAGCCCAAGAGTGCCAAGAGCGGGCACAGGGGACTGGTTCGCTTGGTCCAGTGGCAGCGGCAGCTTCAGCTGCAGCGGCGGCTTCAGCTGCAGCGGCTTTAGCTGCAGCGACAGCTTCCTCTTGTTCTCGTTGCAACTTCCTTTGCCTCTTCGACAATTTGAGAGGGGCACATACTGGGATGTTATGCCACGCGGGCTTGGCTGGCGGCGGTGCGGGTGGTGCTTCCAAAAGATCGTCAAGGAAGGGTCCTCCTTGGATGTCTGAAGGGAAAGTGCCTGGAGGGAAAGCGGCAGCTTCCTCTTGTTCTCGTTGCAACTTCCTTTGCCTCTTCGATAATTTGGGAGGGCCACATGCTTGGATGTTACGCCACGCGGGCTGGGCTGGCGGCAGCGTGGGCTTGGCTGGCGGCGGTGCGGGCTTGACTGGCAGCAGTCCGGGCTTGGCTGGCAGCGGTGCGGGTGGTGCTTTAAAAGGATCACCAGAGAAGGGTCCTCCTTGGATGCCTGGAGGGAAAGTGCCTGGCGGAAATCGAAAGGAGGCGTGATACGCTAATATGGCTCCAATATCGTTATCAGCATCTGGGACAAGCGCCACTGAATGTAACAACTTGAGAGCTGCACGAATAATCCGAGGTTTTGTCTCCAGCAGTTTTCCATACACTATCACAGATAAAGGCTTCCTAGCACAAACAAGCAAGGACAGACAGTCTATAATGAGAGCCTTCTCCTCTTGTTCCAAGTTGATACAGGCCTCTGATAGAATGAGAGAATAGATCTTGCCAATGTTGGCACTGGCAACAGTAGGAAGGCATTCTAAAGAAACAAGCCTCTTTAGGCGTTCACAGGGATCACCTTTGTCATCCTTGATATATGCAGATACTTTCAAAGCATAAATGAAGAGTCTCTCGGCACGTTTAACAAGGACTTCAATCTCTGGAGGAGGCCAAGTATCGGCATATTTGTTCTTCAGCTCTACTACCTCTTCGAGTTGATGTGTCAAATACATCCTGATATCTGCTTCGACAATATGCTCCTCAATGTCATGCAAACATAAACCTTGGTGGAATTTGGGTTGTAACTTGAATGCACGCTGTATCCCATGCTCCGGTCGACTGGTTAAGATGACCTTCAAATAAGTTGATGGCCTACTGGTAAGAATAACCTCCAATAACCTCTCAGTAGCTTTGCTATCCTCACATTCATCTAGGGCATCAATTGCAAGCACAACGGCAAAGTTATGCTTGTCAAATGCCATGTTCGCTGGGTCCAAAATGAGCCATTTGTACTGATCTGCGAGATTCATGCTGAGTGGAGTAGAACATTGCTTAGATTGTAGTATCTTGATCAATTCCTCTCTAAATGTCAGATTGCCACATGCGATCGTGTGGGCAAGAGAGGGGAATATATTATAGAGGTTAGACCGTTCCCTGGACTTGCGCGAACAGAAAAAACTGGCCCCAAGCACGTCCTTACTATCGAGCATGCGACATAAGGTTTCGAGAACAGTTGTTTTCCCGGTACCAGCTATCCCGTTAAGCCAGAATACGTGAGGGACGTCCAAGTCATACGTCCAGTCCCATAGATCAGCGAGGAGTGAGACACGGGTTCCCTGCATGCAACCTTTCCGGTCTTCATGATTAAACTCTGCTCCTGCGACATTCCCGAGTTTATTCAGCAGCACTGAACTCATTGGTAAGAACAATGACAGGGTGAGGCCATTCATCAATCTCACCATTATCGTGGATATTGGATATTTTGTCCTGGATAGTATTCATTTCAACCTGACTTGACAGTGAAATCTCCATCTGTGATTCATAATGTAGCTCAGAAGAATGCAAAAGTATCTGATACGTACCATGGTAACCTGTATTATGAACTTAATCTTCCGCAATGATTCAATGATAAACGCCTTGTCCTCAGTTGCTGAAATAACGCGGACAGGGACATTGCGATTTGATTTCTCAGTAAGCACTGCCGCCTTTTCCTCGATGGCACTGTGTCGATGTGGATGAGCTTCTTTCTGGCAAACACCATGACGTATATATCATATTAACTCACCGAGATAACCCTGCCAAACTATTCTTCACCTTGACAGGTATCTGAGCACCATCATATGACTTTACAACGTCGAGAAGACTATCAAGCTGTTCTTTCAGTTCCGTAAATCCACTTTGAACATCATTGACAGACTGTACACGAGTGTTAAGAATTTTTGTCATCGAAGAATAAACAGCATGCAACGCTGCAAAACCCACATCAAATCGGTCTATTATCTCCAAAAGACCGGCTGCAACTGACTTCACAGGAGCAAATGCATCGGTCACATTGACAATTGTACGAAGGGTCTCCTTAATAGCATTTTTAGTGATATTCCTCTTCTGTGAACCACGGCCAAAAGCTGAACTGCCCCCGGCGTCATCGCATAAGGATGGATGGTGCTCAGGATTGTCACCGGTGGAAGGACTGCTCGTGGGGACGGTTTGGGGATACAGCTGGGGAAGAACAGCCTGAGGGGCAGAGGATGAGGTAGTTGCAGGTGGTTCCGGATGCACACTGGTACTACGAATCCTCTTTCGCAATGATTGAGCATTCAAAAGGTCCTCCAGACGCTTCTTGGGACTCGGAGCCATGTAATCAAGTAAACGGTTTGAAGCTGGATGTATGGAGTACAAGACCGGGGGATATGAAGTGCTGGTGCTGGTGGGCGATGCGACCAGCTGGATCGTATATATTTGAGCGCTTTACTAAACGGCGGTGCTCAAAAGACAATGAGGCGATGCCGATTGAACTGGAAGCACCGGCCTGGCATGGAAGATGCTGCGTGAGTGAGAACAGCTTCTCAGACTCAATTTTGAATCATCGGATTGGTAATTAGCTGCCACTGCCTCGAGGTCCTCCCAAAACGGCAGTCCATGAGGCAAGACCCCTGGGGCCGAACTGTGACGGAGCACCCACTGAAAGGACTGCCGTTTTGGGAGGACTGGACTCGAGGCTGGGCCTGCCAGTAAGCTGACTCTGATATATGTATAGATAAATAATCGATTATGCGGATGTGTAGTTAATGCTATAAGTAAGTAGTTTTTTTACAGGTCCCCGTAATAGCTCGTTCTCTAAAGATTCTACGAAACTGCCCTTCCTAGGCAATTGGTGGCCTTTTTATATTATTAGGGCTTTTATTTCTGTATGTTTTCAGACCTAGCTTATAGTCTCTTCACCGGTATTCAACGGATTGAACGGATGCTTCCAGATCAGTGCCTAAGTATTTTACTTGCCGATATTACCGGTCATGTGTTGACTCTTTAATTGTTACAAGTCGGGTCCTGCGCTTCACTCCGGAAGAGGGAGAATGAAGATATTTTATTTGGGAAATTTCACCAATATCTCAAGCTACGCTGAAATTCTGAGCCATGACCATGACCATTTCCCCTCTATATAAACACAGCAACTTTGAGAATTATCTTCAGGTGGAGACACAGGTACATTCTAGAAAATGCGCCAATAAGGCTCCGCTCCGGAAACTAATGTACAGATTTCCAAAAGAAATTAGCAGTCTGGTGTTTCCCCAAGTACTTCATTGATTTAGAATGACTCCACGGCACGGAGTAGACATCCATTTATCCTGCTGATTAGTAATAAGGCAGAAAATGGAAAATTAAATAAATAATAATAAATAATCTATTTATGAATTTGCCCATTTTAGGCAACATGCCTCAGTCTATTCTGGGGGATTTAATGTTTTGGCTGTCCTAGCGTCCCCTTTATATACATCATTGATGGGATATTAGTCATAGTCACCATGCTGGTAGGAAATATAAAAAAGATACCCTAGACCTCTCTGTGAATGTGAGTTGTATGCCTTTCAGAATTCAAGAATCCTGCTCCAAGGAAGTTAGAAGCAGTAAGTTATGCACCCTTAAGTAAGAATTCTTGAATCCATACTTGAATGATTTGCCATTAATTGCAGAGGCACTGTGAATTTTAGTGAGGTAAGGATTGTCCACCAATCAAAAGTGAAAAGGTGTCACACCTTTCACATTTTTGTTCCACAATCACTCTTCTAAGTCCAATATTCATTTAAGAAGCATACTTAAGGATCTTAAACAGTAGGACATGTTACTCCTTCTAAATCACAGAGTGATCTAGAATTAATTTCTGAATTGTCACCACATACAACAACTCATGTAGTGACTATGGTGTATATAAAGTCAAAGGAGTTGAACAGCAAAAAAGTGTATCACCCACAATAGACAAAGGCAGTTGCCTGAAATGGGTATTTCAGTAGAAACTTTAGTATACAAGTTATCAGCATACTACTGGTACAAGCATGGTAGCAGCATGTATGCAGGTAACTATGAATCTGATTGTGGATAATGCTGTTTGTACACCGGTAATCCCCTGACCTGTGTTCCTTCATGGAGATGTTTTGTACATATGGTTAAAAAATAACTACATACATGTGGCCTGCAAGTTTCCAGCATGATCACAGCCTGTGAACATTGTGAGTGCATGTGTCATAATGCCAGTGAGATGCCAATATAATCCCGTGACTCATATTGCTCATTTCTTCTAATGCTGTTCAATACATGATCAATGCTGTTTCCTGGAAGTGAGGTCAACATTAGTAGATTTATTTTATTTTATTTTTTAATGGAGCAATAACAAATCATTAACAGGTAGCATAGCCACTCTTAAGGATTCTGCTTTTGTGTATTGGTGTTCACCAGCTGTGAGTTTATAGTAAGGGAAAGAAAGAGAGGAAGGCATAGATAGACATAGGGAGAAGGCATAGGCATAGTGTGTGGTCATAGTTCCAAACCAGAAAAATGCAGTTACGCACTCTGATTTAAGTGTGAAACTCATAGACTGGTGTAGCCTAAGGTGGCCACCAGTCTTTCTCTCTCATACCCACTAAGAACCCGGTGATGTCCTCTGGATGCAGACCACAGATGGCATTTGTTTTGAGCAAATCTCCCCAAGTCTTTTGTACAACCGAAAGTGACATAGCCTTCTTCTTGTACTGACCTGTATATGTGCATAGGATATCCATATGAATTCTAGTGCTCATGAGTTTCCTCCAGTGATTGCCAATCTCATGGTCTGTGATTTTTAGTTCAGGCTCACTATTTCGCTGGATTCACCACTCACACCTTATTTTTCAGATGAGGTATGCAGATTCAGACACCAATATTTTGAAGAGTCTTCTCTTTGCTGAATCTGGTTTCCCTTTACTATTCTTGTATTGAGCTAGTCCACAACCCAGAACTGTGCCCAAGTAGGCCTGTCTGTGACCATAGCAGTCTCACTAGCTTCCAGATGACATGTTACCCAGAGGGTTGACATTCAAAGAGCATGTGTTCCATTTTCTCCATACATTCACATTCCTTACGGTCAGGTTTTGTTTTGTGATTTCTAATATGCAGCTACTGCTTTCCTATCCTGAGAGAGTCATGCAGACCTTGCTATAGAAAGTTTCTGATTTTCCTATCAATGTCTTTATGTCTGATTGACCTCCATAGGAGGGTGTTGATTGGGGAGTTGCCAGTCCATTCTTGAACATATATCTTCACCCATTTGATCATGATTTGTGTTTGACACTGGCTTTCTTTATTGGAGCTTTCTAGGATTGTCTTGTATAGGAGTGACTGGGTTGCTTTAGAAAGCTTTATTCCAGGTGTTCTCAGGTGGGCTGGTATGGTCAAGTTGAGCAAGCTGACAGATTCTCGCTGTGCACCTTCATTTGTCTTTTGGTCAGCACCATCATTCTCTGCATTACCTGAGTGGCCTTTGACCTTTACAAAGGTAGTTTTTGCGGGCCTTAACCTTAGCCAGCCTGTGGTTGCTTGGAGAAGGCTTTCGTTCAACACACCAATCCAACCATTATCTTCAAATTTCTCCAGGTTCTTTGTTAGGACATCTATTGTATATTGGGAGTCAGAATATATTTCCAGTTCAGTGTCCATTCTATTTTTCTGGGTGAATAGGAGGACAGCCATGACTTCCCCTGCATTGGTTGTGTTATGTTTAGAAGATAGTTGGTAAGCTAGGTTTCTTTCATTGTTATCTCCATACCATACCCTGCTACCAGCTACTGCATCTGCATTTCCATTGTTTATGCAAGAGCCATCTGTATACACCTTTACAGTCACTGGGTTTACAGGTTCTGGGTCTCTCACTATTGGGTGGGTTGAAGGCAATTGTCCTTTTATTAATACACAGAAGCTATCTTTAAGCGTTGATACCATAGCATTTGGGTGGAAGGTGAAGGTGGTCATGAGCTCACCTCCACCATGGGCATCATCCTGCACATTTGGATTCTTAGGATTTAGGGGCTCACAAGCATCCCACCTGGGAGGTAGCAAATCCAGTAGTTGTGATGCAGCTGCTAGACATTCCATTGAGATGCTGCAGCCTTTGGCTTTTCCTGCCTTGCAGATATGGCATTTGCATCTTCTTTGACCATTATGGTCATCAGGGTTCTCCTGATACACATAGTTTAGGAGGTCTTTGACAGTTCACACATTGTGTCTCCATTTCAGGCAATTCATCCGTCTGGAATTCCAATAGTGCTTGTCAGTAATTGCAGGGTAGTACCATATAGGGAGTGACAGTTTTACATCTTGAGCAACTTTGAGTGCATCCATTAACACACTAGCACTCGTTGCTGCAGCTAGCATCCTATTGAGACTGGCTAGAAGTTTGCTTGTGCTGACAGGCCAGGACTGGAGTATAACGGTTGGTATATCTTACTGTTCACACAACAACTAACTGAACTCTTTATATTAGGAGTAGGTAGTAAAAGTGTGTGGTAAAAAGATATATGCTGGCGCCTAATGCACCGGCATGCTAAATACAGGCTGTTGTGGACACATATAGTGTCCACACTAAATATAGCTACATCTATGATGTAACGCATATAACTAATATACATTAGTTATTAGGCATGTAGTATATTACAAGTATATACATATATATATATAACAGCTTATAGCTGTTACATTCTCCCCGGCTGACTGCTACTAGCAGTCAACCATAGATGTCCTCCAACTCCGGATCAACATCCATGTTACTCTCATCAGGGAGAGTATCATTGACACCTGCTGACGGTGGTGCCGTGTCCCCAACCTCGGGTTCACCACTGGGGGGTGCTTCCTCATATGGAAGCACCTGTTCATGGGCTTGGCCCTAAGCTTCCAAGTCCGCGTCCAATCGTTGTCGGCTGGACTCACCAGCCTTAGTTGGTGTCGGTGCATGCACCGAAGGTTTTGACTGGCTATTGCCAGTCGCAATGTGCTTGCCCTTATATGGGGCATGCTCTTGCTGATGAAGAGCCATATGTGCGGTGCGCTCTACCGTGGCTGTACTGAATGGTCGCTTCGCATCATCCCTAATCATGTAGGGGATGATTTTGGTATATATCTGTTCTCTAGATAGAGAACAGTGCTCTAGGACCAGCGCTAAGAATTCTGGTCCAGTCGGTATTTGTGCAGAGTCAATCTGTGCTTTACCTTTGATTCCCTTGGGGATCTGGGAACCAACGTGCAGAGGGGTTGATGCATCAGTAATCCAGCGCTTCTGATGCATCTCTGCGCATAGTAGATTCGAATCGAATCCATTGAAGACCATTTCAAAATTGATACGGTTACCGAAGATAGCTTTCATGCCCGTCATGATAGCTTGGCGTGGTAACTCCCCAATGACTTTATTAAGCCATGCAGCGACGTCTATGTCCTCCTCGAGGAAATAGCTGTCGCTATCCTCCCTGAGCGCATTAGGCACGCTCATGGGATTCTTGTGCCAACCCGTTAAGGCTTGCCACATGTACAGCGACCAGTGATCTGGTCGTGTGTCATACTTCCGGACTTTATTCCGGAAGGAATTGTTCTTGTATAATTTACGAGCACGTTTGCGCGAATATTGCGCTTTGACCGGGCTGGTCAATGGAAGGTTACTACCGGTTGATGACTCGGTAGTGTGAGGGGGCGTCATTACATGCTCACTCAAATTGGAGGGTTGGAGACTCTCGAGTCGAGTCTCCAATTTGATGATCTGCACACGCAGATCCTCATTCTCGTCTCGCAGCCGACGATTGGCTGCTGTCTCTTCATACAACTCTCTTTCGAAAGTTGCATGGGATTCATCCATTTGCTGGATGTACTCCCAAATATGAGGCCACGCCTCCTGGATTCCACTAATGATATCATCCTTAGTGAAGACGTACATGGATGGACGTTTTTCTATGTCCTCCAGTAAGTGCGCTAGATAAATAGCACACTGATCGCACCCCTCCGGGTGGTACGCGAAGCAAGCGCCATGTACTGCGCTTACTTCTACATGATTCTCATCGCGTTGTGCTCGTTGTTCGTGAAATTGCGATAACAAGTCTGCAGTGTTGCCGCTGCGCTTTGCTTGACTCTCTTTTGAGTCAGGCATGGTGGATGGTAGCGACAGGTCGCTACCGTGGTGGTTCTGGTTAAGTAGAGAAGCGCCAGAATCACACTAAAGGTATATTTATACCTCGGGCCGGCTGCCAGCCGGCTGGCACTGATCCCATCAGTGCTTCGGTGAGGCCACATTGGCCTCGGATCAGATTATTTATAGAATGATCTGATCTAGGACGACTCATAGGCCGAGTCGTCCTATTATTACTTTTATAGTAATAATGGTGCATATATCTGCATATATGCGCCGAAATACCTTATTATTAAGGTATTTATTGATATTATAATATTTATAATATGGCGGCATGCTAGTTACACTGCGTGTCCTACTGTTTATACAGTATATATGTGCATATATGCGCATATATTCGCATTGATTCCTCTTTCTTGAGGAATTACTAGCTCTACTTCCTATTCTAGGAAGATCGCGTGGCCGCTTGACGCCGCGAAGCTCTAGATAACGGTCTAGAGCTTCCAACTCTTTGACACCTGATAGGGGCTCCCAGGTGACGTCTCCTAGAGTCCATTGGACTCTAAATTGTAACCCATCATTGGACCATTCATGTCCAATGATTTCTTTAACGAACCATTCTTGTTCGTCGTCCTTACCAAAGTCATAAAAGGCTTTGGCTTCTCGGTTTGGGAACCGAGAATCATTATTAGGCACATGGGGCCTAATAAGACTATTATGAAATGTTGCATGGATCTTTCTGGCCTTGAGCTCATCAGGGAGATCAATTACAACATTGGAGCTCTCGTTCCGAGCTTCCAGGACTTTATAAGGTCCTATAAACTTTGATAAAAGTTTACGCGCTCTACCCTTGGGTAGATTCAGATTCTTGGTACTTAAATATAC
>KN837077.1:1105697-1173849 GCA_000827215.1 Sphaerobolus stellatus SS14
CATCTGGCAACTCCACCATTTGTTTTGCCAGTTTAGTCAACTGCTGATGCAGTTGCTGCATGTTCATAGAACCTTGCATCAGATGGTCATATCCGACAGCTACTTTGTTCAGCGACAATGTTGGCATGAACCACTTCTGGAGTCCCATCAGAACAGACTCCAGGTCCCAGTGTTTGACCTCTCGATCAAACCGCTCTACCTGTCGGTAGAACCATTATTGGGCCTCATCAGTTAAACACTGACCCAATAATTGAAGTTGAATCTTACTTGCTTGTGGTCCGAGCAAGTTGTACATCGACATAAATCGAAGTATACTTGCAACCCAGTTCTCAAACTTCTCTAGGTTGCACTCACCACCATAAGTGGGAGGGTTTCCCATCTTAACACCGGCTTTAGCCAGAAAGGATTTTTCTGGCTCATCCTCCAGTGAGGCATTCTGTAACGCCTGCCTCACCATCTGCTGAATACTGCTGTATTCAGAGGTCATATCAACCACTGCACCATCGAGTTGTGCATTGATAGACAAAGCAGGAGTGCTTTGTCAGCCGAAGTGTGCATTTACCTCAGTTTGAGGTATATGCGGCTCAATTATGGGGTTGGACCCATAATTCCTGGATGGACTATTAATGTTCCTTCCAGTATTCGCACTGAACCGTACTTGTTGTTCAGGCATTAAACCAGCTTCGCGCAATCGTGAGCTTTGGTCTAATTGGAAGTGTATGCTACGCGCTTCCCGAGCAGCCTCCAGAAGCGCCTCTTCAGGTGCTTCTTCATGTAAAAGGTTGTTAACCTTTTCTTCCGCTAACTTGAGTTGTAGCTCAAGTGCTCAGCGGCTACACCTCGTGGCCTTAGTACTAAGGTTGCTCCAGTACTGGGCATTGGCGTCCAGTGCCTGCATGGATTGGGAGACAGTGGTCACACTGTCTGCATCCGAACGCAACTTATCCTTGATAGTTGCAGAGATCGTTGCCTTGATCTCTTCTCTCAAAGCATTCATGTCAATGCTTTGTGGTTCTGTTATTGAACATCTAGAACGTTCAATTGATTCAGGGATTCCCTGAATCACTCGGTTCGCTGACAGACTAGGTCTGTCATGTGTTATAACACTCACCGGCTCGTGTTGAGTGTTAGTTGGAGACGCGTTGCGTCTCAGCCGCGTGGACTCTGTTGAGTTCACATGCGTGCGTGCAGTCACGGGCCATTCGCACCCGTGACGTGTCCTTCACCCGTGCTTCGGGTGTGTCGTGCACATACACAGTATGCGCCTCACGGCCGCGTCTCGGCTGTGAGTTCTCACCCTGCTCCTCGTGAGCAGAATGGGGAATATCCTCAGGGACATTCCGGAATAGAGGTGCCCGGGAGTACCGGTCACCAGGGACGCGAGAACGCATAGTTCTCGCGCTTTCCTCAGCTCCTGAACCGGGAGCTGGATCTATCATAGCCATTTGGGCTATGGTACGTTGAGTAGCTGCTTGAGCAGCTGCTTTATCATGTGCCCGGTTATTACTGGGCTCAAGCGTTTTTCCTGACACTTGATTGGAAGGAACTGAAAACAGTTCCTTCATCCTCGGGGACATCTTACTCATGGATGCCCTGACTCGGTTGAACACCGTGTTCAGCCGCTCTGTAGCCTCCATGGCTTCGGCTAGGACAATCTCTGCATTGTCCTTCAGAGTAATAAACTCTGAGTACTCCTGTCGGAGTACTACTACTTCGCTACCTCGGATAACAAAGTCCTCCATGGTATCTCCTCTGGTAGGAGATACCTGTCCAGAGTCGCTATGTGATTCTGATCTATGGGTTATTCCCCTTGGGGAATAATGTCCCTGAGTGGCTGTTATAGAAGCCACTCTCGGTGGGGTATGACTGCCCCGGTGGGCAGTCCCTGATGCTCCGGCCAATCGGCTGGGGCTCAGACCCTGAGGAGCAGTGCGGGGACGCACGCCTCCTCTGCTAGGTGACTGCTCCCGACTGGGGGCAGTCTGTGATCCATATGCAGTCGCATGTGGATCCTCCGGATGCTCCGAGGGGAGCATTCGTGGGCTCTGTTGGGGGTCAACAGAGGGCGACGGGGAAATTGATAAATCCCCCGTAGTGAGCCCCGTAGTGGGCTTGCTGTCTTCAATATCAGCTGCGGACAGCTCTTCTGCCTGCGTTCTCCTGGGACCACAGTGGTGACTCATCGTGGTCTATGTATTTATTTGTAGAACTACAAATAAATAGCGGTTTTTGACTTCTAGTTCAAAATCCGTGGTACTGCCGTGCTGTCTGGCACATTGAATACCAGATACAAATCACACAACGGGTTGTGTGATCAATATCAGAACTTTCGGTTTTTTAGAGAGTTCTAACCCGTGGTACTTCCGTGCAATGTAATTGCCCGTTGAATACCAAATACTACCGTACAACTATGTTGTCTGGGAATACCGAACTTTCGGGAGAAAGTTAAAAAAGATATAACAGTTGGTATATCTTACTGTTCACACAACGACTAACTGAACTCTTTATATTAGGAGTAGGTAGTACAAGTGTGTGGTAAAAAGATATATGCCAGCGCCTAATGCGCCGGCATGCTAAATACAGGCTGTTGTGGACACATATAGTGTCCACACTAAATATAGCTACATCTATGATGTAATGCATATAACTAATATACATTAGTTATTAGGCATGTAGTATATTACAAGTATATACATATATATATATATAACAGCTTATAGCCGTTACATGGAGAAAGGGGTTTACCAATATACTTTTGTGATGGACAAGGTCATTTTCATTGATATTTTGCCAGAAGATATCATCTGCCAGGAAGGCCCATCTTGGATGGTCCAATTCAGGTAATACTTTAGTTTCATTAGTTCAATAGCTTTGTTCCTGCTCTTTATGTCAAGCAGTTTTCTGCCACCTTCAGAGAAAGGACCACTAAGATATTGGGCTGCTATAGGGGATGACTTTGGTGCATCCCAGAAGAAGTGTCTGATCTGTTTTTCCAGGGAATTTTCGACTTGTTTTGGCATCCCTTGGACTCTGGTGAGGTATTGGGCATGGGCTCCTATTTCTATATTGATAATGTGTTGTCTCCCTTCTAGGGTGGGGTGACCTCTATTCCATCTTTCAAGGTTTGTTTCTATCTTTTCACACATTGGCACCCATATACTTGCTTGTTCAATTTTGTTTCCAACCCAAGCCCCAAGCACTCTTACAGCCATGTTGTCATCCACAATTTTTATGTTTGCAGGTATAGGGTGTTGGTTCAGGCCCAGCCAGCAGTCCATTCAGACAGAGGTCCTGTATTCAGAGTTACCTATTGGAATTATTGCAGTTTTGTTAATATTGAATACTGCACCTGATGCTTTGCACCAGTTATCAAGAACCTGATGAAGTCCACTCCAGCTGTCTTCTGTGGAGAGGTAGACTGTTGTGTGATCAGCAAAAAGGGTGGCCATAGGTCATTCTCTGTCCCCTGGTATTTGGTAGCCAATTAGTGCAGAATGCCTCAGTGAGGCTGCTAAGGACTCTATTGCTATGTTAAAAAGAAGACAAGATAATGGGTCCCCCTGTCTCACTCCCTTTGTTACAGTGAAGGGGAAGCTGATTTCACCATTTAAGATGACAACTGTTTCACCATCCTTGTATAGATTTTGAACTGTGGTTATAAAGTGTTTTGGCATGCCTACTTTCTTTAGAGATGCTCAAAGGAAGTCATGATGGATTTTGTCATAGGCTTTTTCTTGGTCCAGACAGACAATGGCACCATTTGTTTTAGTGTTTTCTGCATGATTTATGAGCAATGTTATAAGTTCTGTTTGGTCAGCTATCTGTTGTCCAGGCATAAACCCTGCTTGGTTATGGTGAATAAGCTTAGGAGCTAGTTTGGCCAGCCATTGGGCTAGGATTATGGATAGTAGGCAATAATCACAATTTAGGACTGCAATTGGGTGGTAGTTGCTTATGTCAGTTTTGTCACCTTTCTTATACAGAGGACACATCCAACCCTGATTGAACTGGGTTCCAGGTATTATTCCAAGGAGTTCTGTCATTAAAGACATCTGTTAGGAGTTGGACTATATCAAATGAGGGGAGTTCTTTAGCAGCATCTCTCTTATGTTTTTGGGCTAAGGCTTTCCACAGTTCATAAGGGATGCCATCCATGCCAGTCACTGTGCCATTTGAGAGGGTTTTAATTGACTCCCTCACCTCATCTAGATCTATAATTGATGTTGAGGTTGGGTGTGACTCAATATCTGCTGTCTCAGTTAGGCTATTTACTGCCCTATTGATAATTTCGTCTCTCTCATCCTCCTGCTCAAGGATCATGATGATGCTTATGCCTTCAACTGTAGGTTCTCATGGTAGAGTTTTCTTATCTCAGCCATTTTCCTTGAGTTTCACTCCAGGGGAGTGCCCTGAGGTTTAAATGGGTCACATAGAGCTACTATTGGATCACATGGTGCTCTTTCCTTGTTTATCTTGAACCAATATTTACTTATAGTTTCACCTTCTAGTAGGTTCCAAGCTTGCACCTTGGATCTCTTCTTCTCATGTAGTTTGTGTTCAAGATCATGAATATCTTCATGAACTATTGCCATTAGCAATTGCTTTTCATCCTCATTGATCAGAGCATCTGCTGTTATGGTTGACAGTCACTTAGTCTTCTGGTCAATTATATTTCTTGTTTCACAAGCTCATTTGGTGGCTTGGCTCTTTGCAAGTGCCAGGACTTCATCTTTAAGGTTTCTGTATTCATTCTGTATGTGGAGCTCAGAGTTGCCTTTAGTTTCCTCTGCAATGCTATGCCTATATTGCCTACTTTATCCACAAAGAAACCACTTTGTAGTATAAAGGGTGGAATTGCCCATCTACCTTTTCCTTGGTATGGTGCTAAGGGGTTAAGAAATTTCATGGATACTATGTCATGGTCAGCATTCTTTATTAGAGTCCCTGCTATTTTTCAATCACAACTGAATTTGTAGATCTTTTCAGTTGTATATATTCTGTCTATCCTTGAGTGTGTTGTGCCTTGCGTATAGGAATAGGCTAGGGTATCTGGGAAAGTTCGGCATCAGCCATCTTGTAAATGGAAATAGTGTTTTAATCTCTGGAGGCTTTCTACAACAGGTCCATTGTCCATATGTGGTGGTTTGCAATCAGCAGAGTCTTCAACTAGATTGAAGTCACCCAGCATTATGTGGGGTCTGGGCAGGTTTTTATGATACCAGATATGTCTAATATTCGACCAGAAGGCAGCATTTTCAGCAGAGGGTTCAGGGCATATGCATTTAGGATGTTGATGCTGTGGTCTCCTTCTCCTTTCCATGGTACATTTATAAGGAGGGCTCTACCTGGTATTACTTCTGTGGTACTGGTGTCATTCCATGCTATGTGCTTTTTATTCAGGATGAAGGTGACCCCCTTGGATGTGGGGTCATCCTTGTCATGTGAATTTACAATATGCAGCTGTCTTTCAAAGAGCTTTGAGATATTGTTGACTTGGACATTGTCAATGTGTGTTTCTTGCAAAGCTAGAATGCCAATTTCTCTGTCTCTCATTAGCTGGTTTATTTGTTCCCATTTAATTCTTGAAGTTGCAGAGTTTCCACCCTGCATATTTTGTGTTGCTAGTGTTATCCCACCACACAATTTTTTTCTTTGAGGGTGGTGCAGTGGCCATGGATGGCAGGGAAGAAAGGTTGTCCTCTAACTCAGAACTGAGGGTTGACTCATTGTCTTCTGATGAGTTTGATTCACTATCTGACTTGCTACTGCTGCCACTCTCTGAATATAATAGTGATATATCTTATGGTCACATGTGACTAACTGAACTCAAGTCTTTATTGAGTTATTAGGTAGTACAAGGTGTGGTTAAAGTAGATATATGCCGGCACCTAATGTGCCAGCATGCTAAATGTGAACTGTTGTGGACACTTATGGTGTCCAAACTAAGTATTAATTAGCATATATGTACTTAATACATTATATACAATATATATTATTATTTATTATAAAATAGATACAATATAACAGTATTAAACTGTTACATCCTCCCCAGCTGACTGCTACTAGCAGTCAACTATATAGATCATCTATTTCAGGATCTAAACTCATAGCACTCTCATCTGGGAGAGTACTTCTAGCACCAGTATTTACTGGTGCACTCATCTCTATATCAGAGACTCTGCGTGGTGGTTCCTCATCATAAGGAAGCACGGGTTCACGAGATTGGCTATACGCATCTAATTCCCCATCTAATTGCTGCCAGCTAGATTCTCCAGCCTTAGCAGGCTGTGGGGCGTGAGCTGAGTATTTTGACTGGCTGAAACCAGTCAAAGGTTTCTTGCCCTTATTAGGGGCAGGAGCGTGTTGATGTATCTGCATATATGCAGTGCATTCTGAGCCAGCAGCACTATAAGGCTGCTTCTCAACATCCCTTTGCATGTAAGGGATGATTTGAGTATAAATTTGTTCTTTAGATAAAGAACAATGTTTAAGGATCAGAGTGAGGAACTCTGATCCTGTCGGCAACTTCACAGGTGTGGATGCCTGTGATTTATCCTTACGTCCCTTGGTTATTTGGGACCCAACTCTTATTGGAGTTGAACAGTCTGTTATCTACCGAGTAGTTTGGTGGTTTGGAATGAGTGAATCCGATTTGAATCCACTAAATGCCATCTCAAAATTGAGATGACTACCAAAAACTGCTTTCATTTGATTCATGAAAGTGGGATGGGGAATATCCGTGGATATCTTGGATATCCATGCAGCAACATCTATATCCTCTTCGAGGATATAGCCTTCATTGTCATCCCTAATAGCATTAGGGATGCTCATAGGATTGGTATGCCAATCCTTCAACACCTGCCACATATAGAGCAACCAATGATTTGGTTGCTCATCGTATATCAGGACATAATTCCTGAAACTAGAGTCCTCGTCTAGTTTATGAGGGCATTTGCGAGAGTAAGTCCATTTTTCAGGACTTGCTAATAGATATGGACCAACGTCTGAGGAATAGGCATCAGTTGGGGAAGTGACCGTCAATGATTGGTCACTGGACTGCGGAGCAGGCTGGAGACTCGTGATTTGAGTTTCCATAAGTTTTATCTTGTCGAGGAGATCATCAATCTCCTCTTGAAGTCGATAATTATTCGTCTTCTCTTCCACAAGCTCTTTTTCGAAAGCATCGCATTCATCACCAATATTGGTGAGGTATTGCCCAAGTTTGGGCCACACCTCCTGGAAGCAATCTAAAGTCTCATCCCTGGTGAATGAGAACTTAGAAGGACATTGTTCCATGTCCTTTAGTAGATGCTTGATATATTCCAAGCACCGATTACACGCTTTTGGTTGGAAAACAAAGCAGGCACCTGGTATGGTGCCTCGTTCTACGCAAGGTCCCTCATGTTTGGCTTGCTGATCACAAAAATGTGATAATAAACCAGCAGTGCAAGCATGTGGACTCATTTCTGAGTCCCTCTGTGTTATGGTAGTAATGATGTCACTACCTGCATGTGGTTTGGGTCTAAGTTGTAGACACCAGGCACGCATGGGTGGAGTCTATTTATTCTCCACCGCAGCCTGAGACCCGCTGGCACTGATCGCATCAGTGATTATGAGGATCCATGTTCCTCTGATTAAACTAATTATGGTTTAATCTTATCTCTGGCAACTCATATGATGAGTCATTCTATTATTAACAATATGTTAATAAATGCACATATATCACTGGAGACACCTCGTTATTTACCCCAAATGAAATGTTAAGGAAAAGTGTCACTGGACCTGGTTGTA
The DNA here is from genome assembly GCA_000827215.1 of Sphaerobolus stellatus SS14. Taxonomy (NCBI): domain Eukaryota; kingdom Fungi; phylum Basidiomycota; class Agaricomycetes; order Geastrales; family Sphaerobolaceae; genus Sphaerobolus; species Sphaerobolus stellatus. The sequence continues at coordinate 1,113,489 of KN837077.1, forward strand.
TTATGGTTTTTTTTGGAATGATATTCATATCAAATTTTGAATTATATGACCTTTTAAGTGATAGGATAATAGATTTGAATTTTCTAATTTCAACCAGATGAAAAAGGGAGAGAAAGGCTCTTACAAGTCAGCCTTTCAACATGGAAAAAGTTTAATACCACTCTGAATTTTTATCGCCTATCTTAGTAATATACATCTAGTCATATTATGGATAACAATTGATTGTCAAACATGAAAAAAACCTAGTGAGAACCACCCTTTCACATCCATGTCATTCAATAAAAGGTGCTAAAATTCCTGACATTATTCACATTATCCATAACTTTAAATGTGTAAGAAAGATACCTTTCTGTATTTATATATTTCATAAGAAAGCTGTGTCATATGTTAGGTTTTTGATACCTTTCTCTTAATGTACTTTGAATATTTAAACACATATAAATGTTGCTTTTCCAAATTGAAGGAAAAGCTTAGGAAAAGGTTTGGAAAAGGCTGCTAAACATTTAGGCTAAGTTTAGGCTAAATTAGCTAGTGTGGGAACCCTGAATTTCTGCCAGCTGAAATGCTTTTAGGTAATGCATATAGCATGCAAATTTTACCATGCATTCCAGACCAATGAAAAGTCATATTAATATTCTAAACTTCTGAAGATATTTTCATACAAGATATTTAAAAGGAAAACTTACCTTTCACAAACATTCCAGGCTCCTTTGCCCAGAGAAAATCTCTAAAAAGAAACACCTTATCCTTAGCTAGAAATTCCAGATAATATCCACATTCCACAAGAATTTCTCTTGGTGTAAATAATGAATATTTCATAGCTATTCTTGCAGTTAAAGCTTTAAACCAACAAATATTTATTTTACCTATTAATACAGAAACAGAATAATGATTTACTGGATTTCTTGTACATATCACTTCCAAGGAAATACTGTAGAATCCTGGTTCAGTGATGGATTTCATATAAAATTCCTGGATCAGAAATAAAGTTGTGTCCCCAGTGTATATGCAAATATGTGCGATAATACCTCATTATTAAGATATTATTACTTTGTATTATTATTATAAATAATAGACACAATACTTAAGCTCTGTGCTGCTCTAAATACAGTATTAGAGCAGCATATATATGCATATATGTATTAATTCCTCTTTTTAGCAGAATTTGTTGTTCTACTTCCTAATTTAGGAAGCTCATGTGGGCGCTTAACTATCCGCAGTTCTAGATATCTATCTAGAGCTTCTAATTCCTTTACACCTGAGAGGGGCTCCCAGGTGATGTCTCCTAGAGTCCATTGGACTCTGGATTGCAATCCCTCATTGGTCCATTCATGGCCAATGATCTCATCAACGAACCATTCTTGTTCGTTGTCCTTACCAAAGTCATAGAAAACTTTGGTTTCACAGTTTGGAAACGGCATATCATTATTATTAGGTACATATGGCCTAATAAGACTATTGTGAAAGGTTGTATGGATCTTTCTAGCTTTGAGCTCCTCAGGGAGTTCAAGTACAACATTGGAGCTCTCATTTCAAGCTTCCAGGACTTTATAAGGTCCTATAAACTTTGGTAAAAGTTTACGAGCCCAACCCTTTGGTAGGTTCAGGTTTTTGGTACTTAAATATACCAAATCACCAGGGGAATATTCTTCTCCTGATCTATGCTTCTTATTCGCATTAATTGTTTGTCTAATGTGACTCTCTATAATGGCATCATGTGTAACCATTATATTCCATTTTGCTTGTTCAGCATATTGTTTAATACCTTTATATTTGGTATTAAAATCAATGGGTAGATTTATATGCGGCATATCTGTATATAATTTCAAAGGGTGCATATCCCGTTGATTCGCTAGTACTACTGTTTATAGTGAATTCTACCATTGGACAATGTTCTGCCCAATCCTGCTGATCGTTAGCAACTACTGTTCTTAGTATTTGCCCAATCGAACAATTTGCTCATTCTGTTGCTCCATCTGTTTGAGAATGAAACAACATAGACATTAATAGTTTAGTACCTATTAATCGCTGTAATTCACTCCAAAATATAGAAGTGAATTTAGAGTCACGATCAGTTATGATTGACTCTGGTAGTCCATGTAATCAGACTACTTCCTTCAAATACAGCCATGCTACACCTCTAGCTGTAACACATACATTTGTTGGAATTAAATGTACTTGTGATGAGAATCTATCAATGATTACCATTAAGTAGTCATACTTTTCATCATTGATTCTGTCCTCAGGAAGAGGACTGATGAAATCAATATCTATCGAGACCCATGGTTCATTAGGTATTGGAAGGCTATGCAATAGACCAACTTGTCTACGATTATCTGTCTTGGATGTTTGACATTGTCCACATGACTGACAAAATGACTCAATGTCATTTGCCATACTGGTCCACCAGTATGATCTACGAATATATTTCACAGTTTTATAGGCTCCAAAATGTCCTATAATCTTATGTGCCTGGTCAATTATAATTTTGACCAGTCTCCTCCCCCTTAGAAAAGCATCCTCCAGGATGCAGAGAATGTCTCTACCAAGTTGATTTTTGGTAAATAGCTGCTTATCCCGCATGGCAAATTGCTTATGTACAGAGACATCTGCGACAACTTTGGATAACAAGTTGTCATTAATATAGTTATTTCTAACTATATCAAAGAAAGAATTATCTTCTTCGATGTGTTGACGTAAATTAACTTTGTCAGCACCAGAATTGTAAATGAGTACATCGTCTTCATTATTAAGATCAATCTGTTCACCTTCCAGTAATGCTAATTGGTCTGCCTCTTCTTCCCTAGGCTCAGATCTTTCCCTGAGTCTTTTGGTATGTCACACAGCAGCAGATACTCTAATTCCTCTATTTGCTGTTACCTCGACATACCGGTCAACTGGCAGAGTATCTCTGTCAGGATCAAGTCGCACATCAATATTGATGTACTCCCATTCCAGATGAATTTCATCTGGAAGATCATTCTTAAAATAGTGAGACAGGCAGTCTGCTACTACATTTAAGACACCTGGAACATGAATAGGTTCATAATCAAATCTACTAATGAAATCCCAAGCTTGTTGAGCTGTGAGGGCTTCTTGAGTCTTAAAAAATGTAAGACTCTTATTATTGGTGACTAGAAAGAATTTTCTTCCTAGTAGTTTGTCTTGCCATTTGGCCAGTGCTTCAAGTACAGCAAGGGCTTTATGTTCATGAGTTCAATAATTTTGCTGTGCTGACATGAATTTCTTTGATAGAAATCCCGCAGGATGACAAGTACTCCATTCTTTTCCTTGTCCAATATATCCTCCAACACTGAAGTTGGAGCCATCCATCACCACCCATATATCTAGTGGTGAATTCCAATCAAGCACTTTTAATATCAGATGCTTGGTCGCCATGTGTTTTATACAATTAAAACACTTATCCAGAAATGAAGTCCATTCAAACAGATGGTTATTTCTGTTTATACCAGTTAATGGGCTGGTATATGCTGAAATATCTAGTAAAAATAATGCCAGATAGTTGCAAAATCCTACAAATCGCAGGATTTCATTGTAGCTTCTTGGAGTGCGCCAGCTACGAATACAATACAGTTTATCTGTATCAGCATGAATACCTTGATCATCAATTACATGTCCAAGGCAGTCCATCCTTTCTGAGTACAAATCTACCTTAGTCTTACTCAGGTATAAATGATCTGCACATAATAATGCAAACACTTGACTTACTGTAAGTGTTCTTCATGTTCTTCTATTGACATTGAGAACACAAATATATCATCCAAATAAACATGGATAAATTGTCCCACTTGTTTGATGAATATCATTGTCATCAAATGCTGAAATGTAGATGGAGCATTACAATCACCCATCTGCATCACAAGACTTTCATAAGTCCCAAATATTGTGGAAAATGCAGACTTGTCTACATCTCTATCCACAATGCGTATTTGCTCATACACTTCAGTTAAATCAATTTTTGATCTAACCTGAGACCTGGCCACATCATTACAAATCATGTCTTGGTCAGGAAAAGGAGTTACATCCTTTACTGTGTTTTCGTTTTGCAAACATTTATCAAACACAGTTCTCAATTTGCCTGTCTTATTAGCAATACAGAGCATGGGTACAGCTTGTTGTGTCGATGTCTGTCACCACCATCCAGCTGTAATATATTGATTGATTTTATCAACCAATTCTTGAAGTGATTCAGGACATCGAGGTGTTCTATATTGAATCACTTTCGATGGATCAATCAGCTTGATCTCATGATTTACCTCCCTAAATGGAGGTAACTCCAAAGGAGTATCTCCAAAGATACCCACATACTTATTCTGCCATGCTTCTCTCAGCACAGGAATATCGCTTTTATTAAGTGATATTCTACTCTGAACACCATAACTACAATGTTCAGCTCCCCTACTTCCTGGTTTGCTGCTTTCATAAGTAGCAGCGACTGATGGTGAGACCAATTGTATTATTTTACTAGTCTCACCCTCCTGGCTTCATTTTGAAGTGGAGGCAGGAAGAGCCTTTGGCTTTTCCTTTAGCAGGCAATTTTTATTCTCGTCTGCTTCAGTTGGGGTTATATTGCCAAACCTGTTGGGGAAACTAAGTTTACCTAGTTTCACACAGTTATTCTTGAAATCCAATAAGATTTCAAACCAACGTAAGAATGGAGTTCCTAATATAATGTCGTAGTAATCGACATTAGCGATGTCAAAGTATTCGTCATACTTCTCATTGCTGAGAAGTATTTTGGCTTTTAGTCCATACTGAACAGTGGACTTACTTCCCACACAAGCCAGTTGTAATATAACTGTAAGGGCAACCCTTGAAGCCCAGCAGACATCACGCAGAGCTAGCAGAGGGGAAATCCAAAGTACATAAGTAAACGAAATATATACACGTGACGGGAATCTCACCTAGCAGAGGGGAAATCCAAAGAGAAAGACTTGGATTGCCTCTGCCAGAGTGAGCCCACTATATACCGTCCGGAAACGGGAACGTAAACCCCGAAAGGAAAACGAACAATGATCTGATGACCTCGGAAACAATAAAGAAAGGGGGACGAACCAATGAGAAGGAAAACAAAGGGAGCGGAAGCGAACGGAGAAACAATGACACGATCCTGACGGCCGATTGGCACTAAACAACCCATCACTCATGCGCTATGATTATATGCGTATATACCCTCCACCAGATGACCACTGTCTCCAACCAAACCTCCCACTCTCCAGCCACAGGAGTCGACGAATGTGCTGAGGGTGAATCCCACGCAGAATCACTTCTTGAGGGTGGTTGCCGCGAGGGGTAGTTCCAGACGGAAAGGTTCCGGGCAGAAATCTAGGGGCGTCCCCTGACAGTTCCATCCTTGTAGCCTGTGTAGTGGATCAATTGTTTAAACCTATCCACGTAATCGTCGACAGGGTCTAAACCTTGGTACCAGGAATTGCCCTCGAGTTGGGTAATCACAATTGCTTGCCTATTGCGAGGGAGGAAATGCTCTTTGAAATCAGTTCAAATTCCTTCCAATCTGAGTGGTATAGTCTCCTCGTTTTGGACTCCGTGTGCAGGATGGGATCAGCAAACTCTGAAGCATGTCCTGATTTGAAAAATGTTAAGGCCCAGCCTATACGAGCCCACTCATTTGAAAAAGAACCTCCTACAATCAAAAAATAGAGATTGCAGGAGTTGAGGAAGCCCTGCCCTTTGGCTCAGTCTCCATCAAAGTCAGGAGGGTTAGATGGCTTCATCTGGAATGAATTTTGGTCTCTGCCCTCCAGATTCTGATCTCCCTCTGTCGTTCCTTGTTCATTGACTGTGGGCGCTGACAGCGTGTCTCCTAGATTCAAAGTTCTTTGGAGTAATATTTCAAGAGTGGCTTGTATTCTGTTCGTCTTTTGTCGTTCTTCCACAAGAGCAGTCTCCACAGTGGCTAGGCACCCAAAGGCGTCTATATCTGCTTGGTCAAGGGCTCCAGTTGCTTGTCCTGACATAAGACCTTCAGACTGAGAAGAAGGGGATTCTGGTGCCGTCACTACACTTGTGTTTGAGCTATCTTCTGAGATACTGAATCACACAATACTGATGACTGCAACCAGAGTCCAGTCCTTAACAAGAAGACTTTCTGCTGTAAGGGCAACCCTCAGACTCCAACAGACGTCACACCAGAGCTACTATCACCGGACAGGTTGTTGTCGGAGATCAGTATTTGACTGCCGAACGGTTAGAAACTTGAGATATTGGACCTTTTTTTTTGGAATCATGAACTTTAATGTATTCAGTCTCAAATTCACTTTCACATATGTAATTTTAGTAGTCTTCTGGGCTGGAAATGTGAATGGACAGGTTGTTGTCTGGTTGCAGCAGCAGTGCCAGTCACAATATGTCACATAAGCTCCTCTTGATGTCAACTCTGGCTGAAGAGGCTGCGTGACTGGCATCTTGAGCACTCACACAAAGCACTGTTTTGACTGAACATATTATTTGGATGTCCCATCAGAAGGGCCTGCTGATAGAATGGCAAAAAACAACAGAATCTCCACTTTCCAGAGCCCATACACTCTAGCGGCAGCCTTTGGGACATCCTGGCCAATGTCATATTGCATATTTTATTTTGCTCATTTAAGGAGACTTAAAGTTACACTTAATAACTTCTATCCTAGCTATATAATGAGGCTCAAGTGTGCTTTGTGTCATTGCTATGGGTGGTTGGACAGGTTTTCGCTGCCGACAATAACCTGTCTGGTGATAGTAGCAGAGGGGAAATCCAAAGTGAATCAATAAATGACTACAAATACAAAAAGGGGGAATCTCACCTAGCAGAGGGAAAATCCAAAGAGAAAGTCTTGGATTGCCTCTGCTAGTGTGAGCCCAATAAATACTGTGAATAATCAGGAACCATCGATGCCAAGAAATACACAAGAAGGGGACCATATGAACATCAGGAACAAGGAATGAGAGATAACAGAATAAAGACCATATGAACTACCCTGACTGTACACTAACCTGCACCCCTGAATGTGGACTCCAGACTCTGCCACTGCATCTATCCTAACCTCCCACTCTCTGGCCATAACAAGGGCCTATGATCAGACTCTGAAAACATGGAACAAATTTGATGAGTTGTGACTTGGAGGCTGCCTGTGTCTCCATTCCTATATGACGGAAGGTAAGTATTGGACACATGACTATAGGAGTCTCGGACTCTGAGATCTTGTTGGCGGGTGCTAAAGCAGGGTCCAGGTGACTGTACAAATGGCTCTTGGACTACAGAAGCTTGTTGATGTGTATTGAAGCAGAGTCCAGATAGCTGTAAAAATGGAATTTTAGGGTTGTCCCCTGACAAAAAAGGCCAAAGACAAGTGATGCATTGCTTGAACATTCACTTCTTGAAAATGAGCATACAAGAGATTGCGTAGAAGACCTGGGTTGCATCATATATAAGTGAATATATTAGTAAGGAAGTAGTACACTGTACTTACCAGATCATGGTCATGCCTTGGTGTTTCTCCAGCCATGATCTTCTTCTTATGTTCAGTAGACATGGCAGCCTCTCATAGCAAATAATATAAAGTAGGTGCTTTGCTCTTAATGAGATCCACCACATTATTAATCTTGAATCTGGAGAGGATTGACCCAATGGATTGAACAGTAAAGTCTCTTGCCTCAGGCTATGACAGAACTGTTTGCAAGTGGTTCCTTTCCTTCTGAACAATATTCCCAACAAATTGCAATGCAAAATGAAAAGATCCATCCTTATCACATTGGTGCAGGAAAGACAGACATTCCAAATTGTGGTCACAGATATGCTGGGTTATGGTTCGTTTGATATGGTCATCATTGTTAGTGTAGTCCTCTTGCTCAAATTCCCATAAGCTATTAAATCCATTCTCCTTCATGGCAGCAAGAACATTCCTGAATTCTTGTGTACGTTGTTCAGCTCGCAATGCTAATTCTTGTTCCTTTTGGACCTGCTCCTCAAGCTTCAACTGCTCAGCCTCTTGCAATGCTTTAGCCTCCTGCTGTTCAGGGTAGATCTTGGATTGTTTAGCTTCACACTGAGTCTCTTCTGTTTTCTTATAGTCTTTCTTGGATTTAGGAGATAAACCTCTGATACATTTCCTTGAGGTTTTGTTTGTCCCGTGCCAGCCACCTCAAAACCCTTCTTGTTTCTCTGGTAATCCTACATCACTAGGACTGTTGATCTATTATCACAAAAAGTTGCTTCTCTGCAGCCAATCTTTCCTCCCTACTTGTAGATGCAAGAGCAGAAGTCACAGAAGTTGAAGGCACCACTGAGAGCCCTGGCGTTTGAAGGATTGTTGGTATAGGATGTGATATCGGGGATATGGGAAGGGATGGGTCATTATTGACAGCATGGGAATCAACATGTTCATCTGAAAGGAGTGTCCAGGCATATTATGAGGCAAGAACGGTGAGTTCCGGCAGGCTGGCGGGTTGTACACAGACTTGAGGGTGTAGCCATGAGTATTAGCTAGTATGTCTTATTATTAGTCAATATTTCGATAGATAGATATAATTACATGGTATTTAAGTGCTTTGACACGATAACATTAAGAGTTATATGTTATAAGGAGCGGGAACAGTGGCCACGTACGTTGCGACGTGTGAGATTGACGCGGTTCTTCTAAGTCGAAAGATCTGTTTGATAAGCGCTGGTCTCAAATGGGATTTGACGGGTCAGTGTTACCAGTCCCCTCACATGACTTTCTGCTACAAATGGTTGGCAAACAGGTATTTTCTCCTATCATATACTTCACACTCAATATGATTAATTGATGGAGTTTAGGTAACCAAAACATGTTGCAGCATGCTGGCACCACAAGTGATCCTATTACGATTAGCTCAGGTATTTCGCTACAGAAAGTATTTCACCTTTTTCTAACTTATTTATAGGAGAAAGCAGCACTGAATGCCATTCAAATTCGAAGTACCTCTAAATTTTATCACTGCGAATAACCACAATGCTTATGAATGATGAAGCAGCAGTCCGGAAGCTCATCCAAGAAGCTCTCACGCTCGAGCACATAGTAACAAGTCATCAACCAATAGGGGATGTCAGAGTAGGCTGTTTTGCGGCCGTTTCTGACGTCGTTTTAAATGTCGTTTAGTGCGGATTCCCATGACTCGAAATGAGTCTCAAAGGATCCTCCCCTTTTCTGATTTTATTTGGATTTTTTTAGGAGGGACCTAAATGGTTTTTAGAAACGATGCACAAAATGGTCAAAGCGATACAAACGGCTCCGGAGCCGTTTCAGCCATTTCCAGTCGTTTCGTGCCCGTTTAGACAATTGAAACGGCGTCAGAAATGACCTCGAAACGGGTCACTCTGATCTCCCCTAATGTGGCAAATGGTACAGAGATTGAATCACCCGTTACGTCCTCGAAAGGTAAATCAAATCAATTTAACTATTTATTATGCTTAAAACTTATGTAAATAGACACAGCATCTCAGTCCACACCTGCACATTCGACAATACCACAGCAAGTAGACTTGAATGCGCTGCAGCTATCTCATCAGCAACAGCCACCCAACATAATCCAAGGCTCTCAACCTCAACAACAAGCTTATCCTTCTCAGGGAAGTTATCTCAATATTTTATAGTCTATCTTTGTAATAATCATTGTTGATGCTCATATTTGCCAGCCATGTACCAATCAACCCAGTGAAATCATTCAGTCTAATATTTCCAAATGCTGAATATACCAATAGGTGAATACACAAACATCTTTCAACCCTGCCATTAATGGTCCAAAGGAGCTCAAGATGATCAACAAAGCCATAGTGGAGCAAGATCGCCAATATGCTGTGGAGCTCATGGAAATAAGACATGTAGAGGGGAGTCACACAAATGGCAACGTGATCGACGATGAAACCGAGGTATATTAATTCGTCATAATTTCTAATACGTAAGAAACCTAATAATGATATACGTACCATGCAAGCTACCCCTCAACCTACTCGTGGAAAGAAGCGTGGCAGGCCTCCAGCTCAAAAATCCGCTCCTTATCAACGGTGTCCCACTCGACGTGCCCGCTAAGTCCATTCAAGCAACAGTCAATCAGGAACTGCGCCCAACACTTCACCTACTCCAGGTCACCCTAGTGACCATAGCAATAACGACATTACAATTATCAATTGATTCGAAACGTGTATGGCTTAGCATATAGATACCAGGATAGGTAATACTGTACATCGACTTATAAGCTCATATATTGCTTCTTTCCTTCACATTCATGCACTCCAGATGATTCTGCAATGTTAACTCTTTTGCCTTGTCTTATCTTTCCTTTCTCCTTTTTTAACTATTTTTGCTGAATGTGATCGTATCATTTAGCTACATGTTATTCCCTCTCTGAAATGTCGAGCTCTTGAATAACACAGTCTTTATATGCAACTTTTAGTTAAATAAATTGTGTTACACCGTGTACTTGAATGCATCAGACGATTTTCACGGGCATATTTTCTTTCCCTTAAGATTCGAAAAAGTTGAGATTGATAAGAGCTGTTTGAAACGTCTTGCTGACCTTTCTTCAACCGGAGCGGAGCGTAGGACCCCACTTGTTTATGATAAATTATGGAGCCGAATGTGTTTGAGGTTGTGCTTCGTTATGCTTCTAGGAGTTGAGGTATCGGGGCGGGAGATTCACTGGAATAAAATTCATCAGGAAAGTGTGCAAATGCTATACCAATATAGCCTCCTGCAGTCTACTATATAGCAATTTTAACATCGCTAGCTTCCTTACATTTTGAACAACTACGGCAGCTTTTCCAGCGATACATATGATCAGATGTTGTGTAGCGTCAAATGTTTATGTGGGCGGGCAAACCACTAAATCAGCGCTACATATAGCTCCGAGAGCATCTTAGATGATGTTAAGGGATGCATTACAGTTATGAAATTACATTCAGATTATCAATTACAGACTAGCATGACAAGCTAATCTAGTAGGCGTGTTCGCCGACTCTCACGGCGTGGAGTCAGGCGCATTCGAGGATAGATGGAAGGCTGATTAATCATTGATAGCTAATGACCATAGGCAGACCGCTTCTCTCATGTTCCACGGAGGATACTTAATATCGGCCAAAGAAGGGGTGCGGTAAATTTTGAGCGGGTCATCGAAAGCTGTTGATGGAGCTCACGTAGTTCCTCTTCAATCTCAATGGGTAGCGGTAAGGTATTACCGGGGAATATAACAGTTATTCCTAATCTGAAGACTGCCTGACGAAGTAGAGTTTCTGTTCGATCCTGAGTCACTGAGTCTAAAGGCTTCGTATATGTTCTGGGTCAAATTTATGAGATTCGGAGATATCATCCCGGAGGAACTTATCGTTTTGACACATTTAATACGTAGATCGGTATTATTTTGGAAAAACATAATCGGGACCTTATGTCGCAGGTAACCAAGGAATTGTAGCAAGGCCGCCTCGGAGTCAGAGTGACCGATGAGTCGAGATAGACGGTCCAACAACATCGGAATACCACCAGGGCCGGAAATGACTTCATTATATCATCTATCATGAACGACGCAAGATAAATATATCTGCATTTCAGTGAGTAATACTGTAGTGCCTGAGTTGTCCAAATTATTGTATCTAATTAGAACACAGGTATCAGAAAAATCTGCACAGAACATCATTAGATCACTTACCAAGAGGATAACGATGAGGCAAGCAATCGAAGACTCAGCTCATATTTGTCAGCTAGAAGTGACGAGGTGAAGCCTAATAAGTATGACTGAAGCCGACGTATGCGCAGATTATTATAGTCCTGCCTGTTGACCCATAATAAGCAGCGACGCACCAGGGTAATAAATGGATTTTCGGGTTTTCAATTTCGCAGGTTCCGAACTTATCCTTTATTCATGTGGAAATGGAGACTCGACAACTGGCAATTTGTACTGTAATTGATAAAGCCAAAATTTGGTGTACAATTTAGTCTGAATGAATATATACTTTGATTTCATAAGGTAAGCACAATTGATCACTCATTCACTTGAATCACAGAGTGCGTTATATGATGTATTTCTCATGCATCAATAACCGAGGAAATTAGCCACTGTCTAGTGCAACATAGAACCAAATTATCGATCTTTGATGAAACAACAAGTTATCTAAAGGCCAGAATTTTAGAACGGAGGGGCGAAATAATGAATCGAAACATACCATATTTACACTTCAGAAGGTTTATGATTTCTTAAAGATTCATTGTCGTGAACCTTCTTTATATCTTTAGACTTGTTGACCACTCGTCGTTCCTTATGAGTCACAATGCTTGACTCAGCGTCTAACACTCTTAAGCGATGACACCTTCAAACAATTCAACAACCATCGTTGACCACCAAAGCTCTTGGAATTCCAACGGATATTTCTTCATTGTCCCATGGATACCACTATTTGATGACTCTCAAGCCAGGTTGGTTCGATGCGTTCCCTGGGGAGCGCACATGCAGTCAGGTTGCCACTTGAGCGAATCCTGAGTATCTTCTAGGAAGTTGAGCTTCACGTTGGCTGGTTGCTGCATCGATGGACCAGAAACGTGGTCTTTGAGCGGGATATGTGGCTGAAGAGGTTGGAAGGAAACGAGAAGGGTATGCCAGTACCGTAGGCTCGTAATAGAACACCAGTTGACCTCGATGACGTCATTGAAGAATGCCAATGTCGAGTCAGAATAGATGCCCTTGATGAACGTCAGATATTCGACGCATGGGGATTGTTGAACATGGAGAGTAAGAAACGCTACGAGTCGCCGTAGTCCCGCCGGAGGACGGCGTAGGGTGCAGTAGCCTTCATGGTGTAGAGGCTCAGGCGACGAGGTAAGCATCGAGGTATCTGATGGATAAGATGCGTCTTCAGATCGAGACATATATGCTCTCAGCTGAGTAGATGTCGGACCGGGCGTTGCATCGTTGCAAGGAGCCCTCGGCAGACACGTTGCATGGAAGAAAGGGCAGGTCCTCCACAGGGTCGTGCAAGCATGGCTTCAGCGTACAAGACGACAAAATTCTAACAGAAGATGGTTAAAACAATGTATGAGATGGTAAGGACACTAGCAGGAATCACCGATGTTGTGATATAGCTCGTACAAGAACCGTGATAGTCCACCTTTCCACTTCATCTCAGCGAGGCGTCCAACAACCAGAGGATATGGTAGGGTCGGTCGCATGTCCAGTGGCCTTGAACATGCCCAAACCTGCTTAGGATCATCCTAAGCCGAACCTGGGTTGACGAAGGAGGGCCACGAGAGACTGGGGTATGATCCACGTCCTAAGCGATGGCGACGTTGGCGACGGCGACACCAGACGGACAGCGAGATCGAGACTAGACATCATGATGACGGGTTGGGAGCAATATGCCAGGAAGAAGGCAACATTGAGCTTGAAGCTCTCGAACTGAGGTAGCGTTCGGAGATGCTTCGAGGTGAGCGGTATTGGTGCACGGTACTAGCGGTCGCCGGTCGCGGTTCTAGGTATGTTTGCTTTGTGGATGCCGTTGACGGTACAGCGTACGTTTACGACTTGTTGAGAGTGAAGTCATCGAGTTCTTGGAGGAGCAGTAGAGCTGCAGTGTAACGGTAGCGATGCTCACCGTTACCCGAATCCTATTGTGACTCATTCAATCCCCGAGTCACTCCGCAGTCTATCTCCGTATCCGGCCGTTGTGGATCGTCCTTTCTCTCACGGGTTAATTATAAGATTAGGTTTATTATATTATTCATGTGGTTTGCTTTTCATGTATATAAGGAACGCTCGAAGTTGTACTGTTTCCTTGCGTAGTCAACACCAGTAATACTTGTATCTACCATTCTTCCCACGAATATCCGCTTCTTTGCTTAGTCAACTGTCGACCTCGTTCCTCGTCGTTACATGCAGTGGATGCTCGTTGCGAAGGGCCATTGCCAGCGCCCATGTGCGCCCATAATCCAGCGGATTGGCTGCAGTTGAAGAATTGTCCGAAAATCTCTTAACAGATAATCTTCGACAACCCTTGTACGGTGGTTTAACAACTTTCACCATGGTCATTCCGCTCCTCAAGGCCTCCCCCGAAAATAGCCTCCCAGCTCAGCCTTTAGGCGCTGGCGCATAGACGGGTGTATATGCGGACTTAGTCGCAAGACGCTCCGTTCGCGTCTTGGCACGAGACTAGCAGTTGTCATATCGCTGACATTCATCCACATTACCGATACCGGCATCCCGGCACATCCCCACGGCTCTACATCTGGATAAAGCATCCTTATTGGATAAGCTCAGAGGGAGCAGACCTACGTCCCTGATTTTCCGTGGTGATTAATCCAATGGGTGTTTGTCCCAAATAGTGCTTCGAAAATCTGTTTATTGACAGACTCTCTCGATGATTCGGATGGTCGAAGACTCGCAGCTTTCCACCCACATCTCCCACAATATGATCTCCCAAGCTCCCCTTGGTGGATTTCTGGTCCAATGACTCTGTAGTGCCGTTCTGTAGGTATTGGCCTGCGACAGATTGTCCTGTCTGTTGGCTAATTGGAAATTCTAAGCCTCAGTGCCTGGCGCCTGCTTAAGTATATATTCTAACGAATCATATTGGCCCAGACAATATTTCCTCTGTTTAATGTATTAACACTTCAGGTAAAATCGAGTCTTGCTATGTATTTTTGTACCGCAGAATATTACATTATGGACGCAGTCGTTTACTGGCAACCCAAGCAAATGACTTCCAAAAGCGTATTTGTGACCACGTGCTCGCCGTCCCTTCAGCCTTCTTCATACTAGTTGAAGGTCAACAATATGTCCCTTCGTTCCCACCGACCATTCCCTTAATACTCAATCAAATGACAATATCTCGCCTCCCACCGTGAAATCAGAGAAAGGAAAAGCACATCCGTTAGACTCATTCACATCCGATGAGGTCTATGTAATTTAGCATGCAGTCGAGACATGATAAGCTCAACGATACCTTTTCATTCAGATCGCTGCCGTTTCGCTTTCGATTAGGGAATATATCGCCCAATTCAACGACATCCACGCCGTGAAGTTTATAACATGCTCCGTAGCGTATCCTCCAAAGAAAGACGTTCTGGCCTACCTTGGCATCCCACTTCAAACAGGAGAGGAACTCCAACCATGGGAGAAGGATCGCCAATTGGTAAGAAGGGCCACCGTCGATGTAAGTGTACCATTTCTTTATACCCGCAAACATACTCTTGACAGCTTTCATTCCGCACAAAGCTCATCGACATAGTAAATGGCGCTGCATTCACCGTTATAGCTTCTCTCTCCAAAGACGCAATCTGGCTTGTCGACTCGGTCAAACAACTTCCAGAAGGCGTCCAACCGCAAATTTCCGTTCATGAACTTGGTGCTGCGGAAGAGATCGTAAGGAACGATCCCACTGTTATAAAGCTAGCAGCTGAAATAGGTACGTATCTCGCGTTGTATGTTTGGTAATTACCATACCTATTGATCTTTGTTTATTTTACAAGGCTCAAACCAGAAAATATTTACGCGGATGGCTGGTCCATTGGATGGGATTCTAGGTTTCCTAAGAGTAAACGTCTCCAACAGGCGATCTTATTTGCCCGGGTTGAGATGGATGATAATCTCTATACCCATCCTCTCGTTAGTCGTTCCTTCTACGTATTAAAATTAACGTATATCTATAATTTTTTGAGATTTAGGATTTCACTCCAGTACTCGATTCTAACATTCAAAGTAATTCATGTCGACTTTCCACCTCATCGGGTGCCTACTTCAGACTCTAAACCTTCCACTACCACTATCCCATCCCTAACCTCCGGAACATCCAGCCCCCCACCTCTGGACCAAGACTCTCTTCTCGCATCAGGTCGCAAACGAATTCCTTATCCAGATGCACCTCAGGAGTACCTCCTTGACATGATGGAGAAATACGGAGGTGTGAAGCCCAGTACAAGGAAACCTTTGAAACTTCTCCATATTGTCCAGCCGGAAGGAGTCAGTTTCACTGTTGATGTGCATGAGATTGAATGGCAGAAATGGAAGATGTATGTTGGTGCGTGTTTTCTCAGTGGAATTCATGGGAATGTCACATTAATCTTCTGTAAAGATTTTAGTCGCAGAGAAGGCATCGTACTGTCCACCATTACATACGATGACGATGGGGTGTTAAGGCCTCTGATTTATTGTCTTAGTCCTGCTGAGGTACGTGTGAAATTAACATTGAAAAATTAAATCAAATGTCAAAATAATAATACTTTGCAGATGATCGTCCCTTATGGCATCCCAGAACTTCCTCACCCTCGCAAATTCGCATTCGATGTTGGCGAGTACGGAGTAGGATGTCTCGCTAACGACTTGACATTAGTATGTGACTGCCTTGGGAAAATTCACCATCTCGTAAGTAATCGCTTTCGTTGACGTAACTCGAAGTTTATGTCGATTCATTGTATTTTTAGCCTGGCTCATTTATAGGGCAAGACGGCCATGCAATTAATATTCAAAGGGCGATATGCATTCATGAAGAAGATCACGGGTTATTATGGAAGCACACGGATTATAGGACTGGTGGGAGAGCACATGCCGTGAGGAGTAGGGATTGGTTAGTAGTATGTTATGCACCTTGGCAAACTATGGTAAGCCTCTATTCAATTTCGCCAACATATCCAATTAACAATCGCTATTTTGCATATTAGAATATTTATTCTACTACTACTTCTACCTCGATGAGAGTATCGAACTCGAAATAAAACTCACCGGAATCGTTAGCGTCACCCTCTTTGCACCCTCTGACCCCATTCCCAATCCTTTCGCCACCCAAGTAGCACCGCGCATGGCCGGACAATTCCATCAGCATATATTCTCCATCCGCATTGACCCCATGATCGACGGTCTCAATAATAGCGTCCTCGAATCCGACGTGATCCTCCTTGATGCCGAAACAGGATCCGATGAGAATTGCGTAAGAAACGCATTCATAATTTCATCGTGCAAGAGAAGGTCCTCAAGAAGGGAAGTGAAGGTGGACGAGAATACGATCATGCGAAGGAACGACGTTAATCGATCATAAATCCTTCCCGAACCCATAGCAGCTCGAAAAAGAATACAGGCTCTGTGTTAGGATTTCGTGGACACACAACTACTCTATTGGCGAAACCAAACTCGTGGATTCAAAAACGGGCGGCATTTGCATCGAAGAGTTTGTGGGTAGTCAAAGATGTGGATGATGGAGTGGAAGGACGAATGTGGCCTGCCGGTCGTTACGTTCCACAGACAAGGGATGCCCGGAAGATTCGATTTCGAAATGGGCCGTTGGAGAAGAGAGTATTGGGGGAGAGGATATTGTGGTATTCGCGACGATCGGTATGTGCCTCCTTACTACTTAATACCCTTCTCGATCTGAATGCTACCTTGGTACAGGAACAACGCATATTCCACGACGATTGGCCTGGGTGAGTAACTTAAGCCTAAGTTCGAAATGTTAGAACGACAGCTTACTTCAATTTTCTCAGAATGCTCGTGGACAGTGTTAGGTTAAGTCTTAAACCAGTTCACTTTTTCGAGGCGAATCCATCGTTGGACGTCCCATTGACTCAAGACAATGTTAGTGCATTAGCCTTTGAGAACAGAGACTCGACAACTGGCAATGGGTACTGCAATTGATAAAGCCAAAGCTCCATGTACAATTTAATCTAAATGAGCCCATGTTTTTATTTCATCGAAGACGAGCACATTTTATCACTCACTCGCTTGAACCCACCCTTGAACTAGCGGTAGTGCGTAGGAGAGTATATATATATTTCCAGCATGATATAACAATCATCCACCAAAGGAAACTGGTCACTGTCGCATCCATCACAAAGTTAATGGCGTAGTTTTTATTTATTTTATGCTATATCTCTTGAGTCTCGATTCATAACCGGCATCATCCACATCAATTCTGTCCGTTCCCTAAATATAAAAGTACCAGGATAGAAGGGTCTTTGCTGCTGTGTAAACAATCGTTCATAAATCCTCGGTACATTGTATACTAATCAAATGACGATCAACAAAGCCATATCTGAAAGATAGAATTTTAGAACGGACTTGACAACGAAATAAGCAATTGAACATACCTTGGCATTTATATCACTTCGGAAGGGTTTTGATCGCCAAAAGGCCCATTGCCATGGGAATCTTTATGTTGTTCTGAGTCCCCGAAACCAGACTCAGCGTCTAAGACTAAGCGACGATACCCATACACTCAAAGAATTGAGCGATGGCCGTTGGTCCCCCAAAGCTTTGGTGTTTCTTCACCATCCTAATGGATATACGTTTACTTGATTACTTATGAGCCAGATTAGTTTGATCCGTTGCATAGGAAGTGCACATGCAGTCAAGTTGCCACTTGAGCGAATTCCGAGTAAGTACTTCAAGGAAATTGAGCTTCACGGTGACTCGGGTCGCGGCATCGATGAAATAGAAACATGGTATCTGAGTGGGTGGGATATGTGGCTGAAGAGATTGGGATGATACGAGAAGGATATGGTGGGTGCCGTAGGCTACGTCGCAGTCTCTCGTGGCCCTCCTTCATCGACTCAAGTTCGGCTTGGGATGATCCTAAGCAAGCTTGGACGCGTTTAATGTCGCTGGATATGCAGCCGACCCCCACGATACCCTGTAGTTGTTGAACGTCTCGGCGAGATGGGGCGGGATGGGGTGACCCATGGACTATCACGGGTCTTGTACGAGCTATATCGCAACATCGGTGAGTCATGCCGGTGTTCTATCCTCTTATACAGTGTTTTTATCGTCTTCTGTTTAGAAGTTTCCCATATCGTATGCTGAAGTCATGCTGGAACGACCCTGCGGAGAGTCTTCTTTTCAGGCAAAGTTGATGCAACGCCCGGTCCGACACCTACTCAGCTGAAAGCATCCATATCTGGGTCCGAAGACGCTTAATATACAGCAGATAGATACCTAACGCTCGCTTCACTGCCGCCTGAGCCTCTACCTCAGGAAAGCTGCTGCACCATACGCCGTCTTTCTTGCCAGACTACTGCGACTCGGAGCGTATCCTCCAAGCTCGACAGTCTCATGTGTCTGATATTTGACGTTCGTCAACGATATCTACGCTAACTCGACGTTCCCATTCTTCAACGACGTCGTCACCGCTCGTGTTCTACGACGTAGCCTCATTAGCCCCAATATGACCTCAACAATGTCTTATACCATTACCCTTCCAGGTCTTTCTGGAATGCTGGTCATTAATACGCAAGATGACTCCCTTCGAACACCTTTCCCAGCAGCTTATCGAAGAGTCAAGGAGTTCCTCAAAAAGCAGATGCGAGCAGAGATTCGTGCAGGCTTACATCCGCTTGTGAAATCTATTGTCAAGGACCACGGAGAGAATAGCGTTGAGGAAATATTGAACACAGAATTGAGGACACAACTTCTCAATTGTGCCTTGGGTGCATGGCCGTTTGCTAATAAAGACATGAAGAATGGCCCATTGGAATGGTGGAAGGATCTTCAAGAGCATCCCAATGCACGTGCACTCACTGTGAGTTTCAGAAGTTTCTACACATGGAGTGCAGCTTATTGTATTATTGCTAGATGCTGGCTATTAAAATATTCTCTATTTTTCCCAATTCTATGGCTGATGAACGCACTGCTTCCACGATGACCTGGTTTAACTCAGCTGTGCGTAATCGGCAGGATGTTTCGAATTTGATCAACATGGTCCAAATTAGGCAGTATTACATGCAAATGGTAGTGTCCTTTGATATTTTATTTTTCTAAACTCTTATTTATTTCAAACACGGGAAAATCCTCCCAAACCCAAGCTTCAGCCTGTGGTCAAGTGGAGGGAGATAGACCAAGATCTCTTGCGCCATCGGGAGAATCTCACCATCGAAGCACAGGCCAACAAGGATGGCGATGAGAGTGACAGTGAATCCGTCACTTCGGAGCTCAATGAAGAGAATCTGATGGAGATTACAGATGATATGATTCCTGGAGGGACAGACTTTATTTTCGAACAGGACGTTGACCTGGAGCCACTTAGTTTATTTGATATTCTCTTGGAGAAAGAATTGGTAACCATTCGGCCGCCGACTAAGGGAACCGTGGTAGAGAAGCCTACCCAGCCTCAACCAAAAAAAAATGATTGATTGGCCTTGGTAGATAGGGATTAGGATTTATTCACTGTTTTTAACTGTTGAGAAATCCCGTGGCTCCCGGGGGCTCCACCCCCGGTCCCTCGGCGCTTATTATTAAACAACTGTTGTTAACAGTGGTTGACACAGGGACAATTTCGCAATTTAGACGCCCTTTATATCGCTTGCGGAATGACAATTAGAACTTGAAGTTTAATTGTTCTTAAGACTACAACCTAAACTTAGAGTTTCGACCGTTTTTGACTACAATAAGAACTTCAAATTATCTTTGAAATTTTCAAAGGAGGGAGACTTCAAGTTTGATCATGAGTTAAATTGGCTGGGAGACTTGAAGTTGCGCTTTCCGTGTTGAATCCAATAAAACTTGTTGTTTGAAGGCTCTGTCAAATTGAAAAGAAAACTCCAAGTTCGCATTACTGTTAACATACTAAGTATACTTCAAGTTTCAGTTGTCAATAAATACTAAGCTGAATTTGAACAGAAATTTAAAGACATATTCAAGCTGAAACTGATTGCTCGTTAACTGCCTGATGATCACCCTTTTTTCGCCCAGTATAAGGTCAATAGATATATCAGTAGGTTAGTTGCTATGGATCTCCGAGTTGGGGCAATGCTTGAAGGATAACCACTAACTCTCCAAACAAGTCTACTGACAACAACGGACAAGCGAAGAGAGGTCAACCAAATTCGGATAAGGTCCACCTTTTTATGTCCAGACGCCATCTATGGAGTGTACCTTGGGGTTGGCCAGTCACTGCTGAGGACGATGTGCCTAGCAGGCTGCAAATCTTTCCATTAGTTGAAGTGGGGCAATGTGATGCTGGGAGTCAAGAAATCGGGCTCAGGATTGACATACTGGGTGCCATAACAAGCATCATCTCTGAAGCAGAACAACAAGTTAAGATCTGGACCAAGGGAGACTATAGCAGTGTCCTAGAATAAAGACTTATATGTATGATAATATACAATAATAGACACCTTTTGAAAGAGCGCCGGCGCTTTCCGGGCGCTCCAAGTTTGTTTTGCACCCAGCGCTCCACCCATTGGGTAGGGCAAGCAGCTGGAGCGCCACAGCCGTTTTTAGCCACCAGTTGGAGCGCTGAGTGCAAAACGATCTTGGAGCGCCGGGAAAGCACCGGCGCTCTTGCAAAAGGTGTCTAATATAGAATGCAATTCCTACAAAGTAATCATAGCAACCTCTTGTATATCCCAGGCTAGCCGGCACTATCCTCTGTAAGACTTGGTCTGCTTGGCCTGCACTATCGAATTTAAAGAAGATATGGCATAAGTACAATGTCAACAATTTCCAAGGCACAAATATTGGTCCCGCACATAATCATGACTCCTTATTCACCTACACAAGCCTATACGCCGCTATACCACTGGCTGCCACCACTGCTTTTCTCCCTTGTCCCTCAATCTCCCTTTGAGTTGCCTGAGTCAGCCTATCTGTCTCAGACCCTCTGGGACCACTAATACCTGAAGTGCAGACTCGACGATGTAACAAAGTTTCCCAGGGTCACAAAATATATTTACTCCATAGAGTCTTGCCCGCAGCAAGATCTCCTTGGTCTTTGTGCTATTGATTAGAACCTGAATATTAGAAGACAACAGATATGAAGAGTACCCTTTTGGTTGGAAGAATTAGTCAGCTGCTATTGACCATTGATGAACAGTGAAATGAGTGGGCGATATGAGTGGGCAATGTGAGTGGGTAACAGGTGTGTTGTTTTTTCTGCCACAATACTCTGGTAGCCAACTCACTCTTTATTCTGAAGTCAACCCCCTGTATATAGACTATAAT
The DNA here is from genome assembly GCA_000827215.1 of Sphaerobolus stellatus SS14. Taxonomy (NCBI): domain Eukaryota; kingdom Fungi; phylum Basidiomycota; class Agaricomycetes; order Geastrales; family Sphaerobolaceae; genus Sphaerobolus; species Sphaerobolus stellatus. The sequence goes on from KN837077.1 coordinate 1,135,431, forward strand.
ACAGTAATTATCTGCTTATAGGATATAATAATATCATATTAGTTGGACATAGTGAATTGTTACTTTTCGAGCCGCATATATGTGAATTTGTGAGCATTATTGTTTTGAGCAGCCGATGTGAGCAAAATAGCCCTGCATTCATTAAGCAGTAGAACTAATACAAATTGTAACCTTAGTGATGCCTAAACAAACTGAGTTTAAGTACTGTTGGCTTACTGATGGCAATGTCCATCATATGCAAAGCAATTGTATTACTGGCTATTATTGTGTACTATTGTGAAGCCTCTGGTATGGCTTTTTAATTCTCTCGAAGTAGTCAGTAATTGGACAAGCTGTTTAAAAGAGTGTAAATTCCAAGTTACTATACTACAACACACAATACTCGCCATAGCTCCTATCCGAGCCTCACAAATTCATGTTCTTGTTCTTCAAGCAAGACACCGCTGACTTCAAGCTCCGAAGGTACTGACAACTCCCATGTCATCAAGACCATATACCATGTGAAGATAATAGAGTGGTGCCGCAATATTGACTATGAACTGGATCTCATTGATCAGAAGCGACTGGTTGATGATGAAATTTACTGCCCTCAAGGGTCGAAACCAGCTCATCGAAGGCAGTATAATAATAATTGTATCTCTGCCCGTGATCCAGTGTCTGGTCTCCCGAGGTGTTTTATGATGATAAATGGTATGAGGGATTATCAGAGAGCTATCATGCCCGAATCTTGTGTGTTTCCAAGAATCAGTTTGAATGGCTAGAGACTCTATGTAATTCAAGAATATATTTCATTGGGCAATAACTGACCACTATGTGGGCGATTATCGCGCAGATAACGGGCGATTAGTCTCAGGGCCAATATATCTTCAAGTTTCCATTCAGATTTAGGTGTCTATTTATTGAAAATCGAAAGTTCAAGTATAGCTGGTATTTAAATGTTAATATCAACTTGAACTATTTTTTTCAATTTGACAGAGCCTTTAACTTTAAGTTTCATTGGGTTTAAAATGGAAATCGCAGCTTCAAGTTTGTCAGCATGTTTAAATGGGGAGCAAACTTAAAGTTTTCTCCTTCTGTAAATTTCAACGATAACTTGAAGTTTTTATTGTAGTTAAAAAATGTCGGAAACTCTTAGTTCAGATTGCAGTCTCGTGAAAATTTAAACTTCAAGTTCTAATTGTCATTCCGCAAGCAATATAAAGGTTGTCTAAATTGTGAAATTGTCCCTGTGTGATAAACCCCCCCTAATGAGGGGGTTGTTTATAACTGTGACTAAAGGTGTGACACATTTTTCCCGCTACCCTAATTGACTGCACACGGACAACACGCACGAGCATTTGGTTAGTATCACGGATCTGAGAGGTAGAGGGAGCTAAATCGGCTATCTGGTGTCACAACCTTGCACAGTGATTTACATAATGTTAATCATTCGTTGGAACAGCCTGTGGGGGTGTATCCACATAAACATGTGCACAAGCCGCCCGTATCTGTGTATCTCTTATCCAGCATTTGCATATCGAGGATAAGCGGCTTCTCGAGAACCCGGGAGTTTCGTGTCAGTTCTTCTAACTTCCGGTAATTGATTGTACTGATCATAGGCCCTTAGAAGCTTGCATGAGAATGCTTACTGAAACAAACTATAAATGAACGTCGATTATGCAGGGATGATACGCCCGCAGAGCCGATGGGCACCGATATCGTTGTCTAGCCCCTCCGAAAACCCTGAGACGACAGGAAGCTTTCGTCAGAATGTCCCGCAAACCCCATGAAGAGATCAGCTCAAGTAGTGCAGCTTAATGACAATCTTCCAATCAGCCTCAGTATTTCTGGATTATTTTATAACGTGTGTATGCTTTGGTTTATGCGGCCAGTCCCGAATACCCTGAGCTGGGCAAACTGGTCAACGATAGAGTTCAGCGAGTGACCAGGTTGCTTCTGTGTAAAACTCCGCAGTTCTGCTGCCGGCTGCCGCAGAACTCCATCGTTGACCAGTTCGCCGAGTAGACATCGCTGACAAACCCGGCTACCGCTTCGCAAGGTATAAAAGGTATTCAGAGTGATTCACAGATCACTAGACTAGCAAATTTCCTCTCCGTCACACAGACCAGCACGCTTGCGAATCCCTCGACACCCGCCCAAGATGTCCAGTGAGAAAAAGCCAAAGGTCTATACAGCACATAGGTAAGTGAAGCAGTATCGTCTTTGGGGTAAGCTGACCGTGACATTCCACGTACAGCTGGTTCGTAAATCCATCGCGACTCCGCCTAATGATGGCCGAGAAAGGCATTCTTGACCAGTATGAAGAGGTAATCATGGACATGGAAGTTGTTGGTGAACAAAAGGGCTGGCGGCACAAGAAGTTGAATCCCTGGGCCGAGGCACCCGTCTTAGAATTACCAGATGGAACGTACCTTTCCGAAACAGCTGCCATTGCTCAGTACCTCGATGATACCCATCCGGGAAGGAAGATCTTAGGCGAGACGATACTTGAACAAGCACTCGATCGACAGTGGGATAACAGAATTTGGATCCAACTCTTGTATCGCTTCGTAATAACTTTTCACGTTCAAGTATGTTAAAAAGCCGCATTTCGGATGTCAGAAGTGACCTCCATTGCAGCACCTAGCCCTGGGTCCTGATCTCGAGCTCACATACAACCCCTCATGGGGTGAGACTTGCCGGAAAGAAGGTCTACAAACCGCTGCCATGCTTGACAAACACTTTAGCGACGGCAGGAAATGGGTTTTGGGAGGTGAAGAGCCGACACTCCGATACCACCCTTTGCACCGCGATCATGCTAGGCAAGTTCGGGCCCATGCATACCGACCTCACACACCGCTTTGAGTTTCTCGATGTGTACTGGAGCAGGTGGAAAGAGCGTGACAGCTTCAAGGTGAGTCAGACAAGTGGGTCTGGTGGAAAGCCGTTAATGACAATGCAGAGGGCTTACAATGACGGTGGCGGTATGGAGGAGTTGGCATATTTGAAAACGGAATGAGAAATGAGAGCTCAAGCTGATCGTTAAATTCAATGTCGTACATGACAGTTTTAGGCTAAAGAGAACCACATCATTCGCTTGAAAAATGGGTGTGGTTGTGTAACTGTAGACAAATTACAAACTCCTTCTCCCGCTAATCAGGTCTCGATGTAGTGCATACGATTCTACTTGCCTTACAAAGTCTCTGCCCTATCCTTCTCCATTTCCCTCCCCATTCTACTAAACATCTCCTTCATCCTCTTCCCTCTCCTACATCAGGAAAGTTGACATGGGCGGCTAAATGGCTTTCTAGCTCGTTGTCTTGCTATAGTGCTACGCAGGTTAGACCTGCTACAGATTGCTAAGGATCACTAGACACTCACTCACTTTGCTCTGCCTTCACCTTTTCGCGCAGACTGCGCAGGGAAGGTTTGAACAAGTCACGTGTGGTTTCGACCGCCTGCGTCTTTCTAAGTGCAACCACTACCACATCACACCCGCCTTGTCATCCTGCTCGAACTGCTGGGCCCGCTACACAATAGATCTCTTTCACAGATTCCTTCTGACATGTTAAATGGTATGACTACCATCTGGGCTGCTGGAACTGAATCCCTTCAGAAGTCCAGTGCTTCGAGAAACCTCACTCTGGCAGGCAACCTTCTTGGACGTGCACCTTAGTCTGGCCTCCTTGTTTCTTGTCTTGCACCCTGGATTATCTATAAACTACAATACTAGTGCTTTGTCTATTTAGTCTACTGGCAGCATTCCTTGCTTACCTTGCTCATTATCGTGCAGTGATAGCCTTTTGACTCTCACGGAATCTTTTCAGAGGTCACAGACAGGATGGTGTGTTGACATTGAGATAAGGTGAGTTGCATTTATACTTTGGCATATTGAGAAGTTCAATGATTTCATATTGGCAGATTGCTTGCTTGATCTACATTGTTGCCCTTGCTTGATGTTAATTATTGCAAGTACTAAACTCGGAGCAATAATCCATATGGTCTCTTACAATATTTTACCTGATGTCTGGATGTAGTTATAGTAATTATTTGTAGTGTTTCTTGTATTAGATTTCGTGTATGTATCATAAAATTTCAGATAGTATATTAAATTCCATCTAATCGAAAAATAGGTGATAATACTTATGTTTTAGTATATATCTTAATAAATCACTTATTTAAGAAATAAATTGGTATAGTGCTAGGCGGGCTATTCAAGCTATATAGCACTCAGCTAGTCGGTTCTCAATGATGTTGGTATGTCGGCAAGTCATCACTAGGCCTGCTATGGCTGCTTTTCTAGTGGCGGACACGCTAAAAACACTAAACGCGGTACGGCTACTATATAGGCTATATAGGGCTATGCCACCCGTGTCAACTTTCCTAATGTAGTTCCTCTCCAATCTCAATGGGTAGCGGTAAGGTATTACCGGGGAATATAGCCGTTATTCCTAATATGAAGACTGCTTGACGAAGCAGAGTTTCTGTTCGATCCTGAGTCACTGAGTCTAAAGGCTTCGTATATGTTCTGGGTCAAATTTATGAGATTCGGAGATATCGTTCCGGAAGAACTTATCGTTTTGACACATTTAATACGTAGATCGGTATTATTTTGGAAAAATTTAATCGGGACCTTATGTTGCAGGTAACCAAGGAATTGTAGCAAGGTTGCCTACGAGTCAGAGTGACCGACGAGTCGAGATAGACGGTCCAATAACATCGGAATACCACCAGGGCCGGAAATGACTTGATTATATCATTTATCATGGACGGTGCAGGATAAATATATCTGCATTTCAGTGAGTAATACCGTAGTGCCTGCGTTGTCCAAAACATTGTATCTAGTTAGAACACAGGTATCAGAAAAATCTGCACAGAACATCATTGGATAACTCACCGAGAGGATAACGAGGAGGCAAGTAGTCGAAGACTCAGGTCATATTTGTCAGCTGGCAGTGACGGGATAAAGTCTGATAGGTATGACTGAAACCGACGTATACACAGATCATTGTAGTCCTGCCTATTGACCCATAATAAACAGCGGCGGACCAGGGTAATAAATGGATTTTCGGGTTTGCAGATTTGGAGGTTCCGAACTTGTTCTTCATTCCTTTGGGAATGGAGACTCGACAACTGGCAATGGGTGCTGTAATTGATAAAGCCAAGATTGGATGTACAATTTAGTCTGAATGAATATAAGTATGATGTGTATATGTTTGAATGAATGCACTAAAAATTCAGTTGGTAGATATGTAGTGTATGAGCAATGTCACCATACCTTTTTGAGTAAGCAAAAACTTCATGGAGGTACAGATGATGATTGCCTGCCAATCCTAAGTTGAACCTTACATCTCACCCGCACTGTCATATTCCTATGTTCAAAGATGATGTATTGTGTAATAATACCTAATATGCATAAAATATTCAAGCATAGACCAAAATATTTGACAATAAGAAAAAAAATATAGAAAGACAGTGAAATTTACCCATGCAAGTGAGAAAAGCTGGTGAAAGATCGTCAATTTCTAGACTCACCTAAGCTCTACTATAATAAGAGAATTTCCCTGACCTCTCCTGGTATATCTCTTTCCAATGATCTATAATTTGTCTAAGTCGGCAAAGTAGTTGGGGTTGGGTGTAAACTGGTGTCCAAAGGCCTCCATGAATATGTGAGCAATGATGGTGAAAGATGTTGAGCTTGTGGACTTACCTTTGCTCTCTATTACTATCTGACAATTTTCCTGACCACTCCTAGTATAGATCTTTCAAATGAGCTAAGTTTTAGCCAACTCGGAGAAGTGGTTAGGGCTGAGCGTAAACTGGTGACTGAAAGCCTCCATGAGCATGTCCAAAAGCCTTCGATTGCACAGCTGACCGGTCCCACACGTGTTACCAAATGGTATGGTGCGTGACCGAAAGGTTATGGCAGGTGACTGTATTAGGTCATGTATGGAGCCCGACGAGCACCAGCTTAAAACATTGGGTATTGGGTACACAAGAGACACCCATTCTTTTTGACTGTGCAAAAAGTTTAGCGAAATTGCTGTTTTAGTCTGAGAGAAAATCTAATGAGATTTAGGAATTTTGTGCTAACAGAAATGCTGGAAGAAAGTTAGATTTTATAAGTGTTGAAATGATAAACAAATCTATAAATTATACAAGAAATAAATCCTATCCAGAATCCATATCTTTTCATGAATTTCATCTAATAAGATTTAGGAATTTTGTGCTAACTGAGATGTCAGAGGAAAGTTAGATTTTATAAGTGTCAGAATGAAGTATTGAAATGATAAACAAATTTATAAATTATACAAGAAATAAAGCCTATCCAGAATTCATATCTTTCCATTTTGACTTAGAGAAAACCCAAATTTTGGCTATCCAGAAGTTGAGACTAAATATGGATTTTAGAGAATGCTTTTATGGTATACAAAAGTCAGATTTTAGCTTAGTCAAAAAGTCTTTGCTAAAATCTGATTATAAATTTGTTTATCATTTTGACCCTTATAAAATCTAACTTCCTTCTGACATTTATGTTGGCATGAAATTGCTAAATATCATTGGATGAAATTCTGAAATGTGGACACTAGTTATTATGTCTTTCAGTGTAAATTGTGATCACCTGCCTTTCAGATTTTAGCAAAGACTTCTACCCAAGCTAAAATCTGACTTTCATTTACCATAAAAGCATTCTCTAAAATCCATATTTGGTCTTGACTTCTGGATTAGTGATTTGTGGGCCTGGCTTGGGCTCAAAGCCCGGGCTTGGGCTCGGCTTTTCGAGGCTTAGGCTTCATGAAGAGTGAGGCCGAGCCCTGCTGAAGGGCTCGGGCCAGGCTTGGGCCGGCTTGGGCTTGAGCCCGGGCTTTGAAGAATATGTTCAAACAAATAATTGGGGTAATAAAAATCCTAAATAAGTAGGCATTTACCACTGCATCTTTATTATTTTCGACTTACACTTTTATTATTAATTTTTTTTGGAGGTTTCACAGTCTTACTGACCTAAGCTCCATTGTCTATACATGCCCACCCACCAGGTGCAGGTTGCTAGTATAAGAGCATATTTTGAAATAACAACAATATAATACATTCTTTGTTTTCTATATCATTATTTGGGATGCATTTATCGAAATATAACTTAATGTTACTGTAATATTCATCCAAATTCTCTGAAAGGGATGGTTTCTCCAAGCTCGGGCTTGAGGGCTCGGCTTGGGCTTACAAAATCTCAAGCCGAGCCCTGGAGGGTGGGCTTTGCAAGGCTCAGCCCGGCTCGGCCTGGGCTTATGAGGGCGGGCTTGGGCGGGCTTAGGGCCTGAGGCCCGAGCCTGCAAATCACTATTCTGGATAGCCAAAATTTGGGTTTTCTCTAAGTCAAAATGAAAAGATATGGATTCTAGATAGGATTTATTTCTTGTATAATTTATAAATTTGTTTATCATTTCAATACTTATAAAATCTAACTTTCCTCCAGCATTTCTGTTAGCATGAAATTCCTAAGTCTCATTAAATTTTCTCCCAGACTAAAACAGCAATTTCACTAAAGCATTTTGCACAGTTGAAAAGAATGGGTGTCTCTTGTGGTATTGACCATTGGGTTTTTTGGTATTAGGTAATGGGTATTGGGTATTGGGTGATAATTTTCTATGAGTTTTTTTTCCTGATATATGTACTGATATACATGTGTCTGGCTCTATAATGGAGATGTAATAATTATCACTTATTTTCTTGTCAAAATTGCATGGTTCTCGACCATTGGATAAACTGTCGATGGAGGGAAAGTGGGCTAATAATAAGGTGCCCAGAACCTTCGCCCCGGCTAAAGTGATCAGTGGCACTACTGCCTTATCAACTTTTATAATGCAAATTCTTTCCTAATTACTTATGTGCAAGAGTTCCCCGCAGTAGACATTAGCTGGTTCCTTAATGAGTTCTAAGCAAGCTGTTGGGAAGGGGGTGCATATATACACCTGGAATATATTCGACCAAAATAAATAAATAAATAAAAAGCTCTGGTAGTACTTGCAAAATCCGTATAGTGAGCAGCTAACCGTTCGATTCCCTGGTATCAAAGATGTACATGTTCTTGAAGAAGAAGTCTATAGTGGAGTTCATTTTGCTTGTTAAACTCAAGGTGCATATATGCACCCCCCTTTCCCAACAACTCACTTAGGACTTGTTAAGGAACCAGCTAATGTCTACTGCAGGATCTCTGGCACATAAATGCTTTGGGAAAGATCAATTTGCATTATGAAAGTTTGATAAAGTGATAGTGCTGTCGGTCACATTAGCCGGGATGAAAGTCTAGGTACATTATTTTTAGCTCATTCTCCTTCTATCAGCGGTTTATGCAATGATCGAAAATCCTCTCATTTTGACAAGAAAATTAGTTACACTCACTACATTTCCATTATAGAGCTAGACACATGGATATCTGTACCAATATCAGAGAAAGGACTCATGAAAAGCCTATTACCTAATACCCAATACCCATCGCCTATTACCGAAAACCCAATGATCAGAACTCAATACCCAATATTTTAAGCTGGCGCTCGTCGGGCTCCGTAGTCATGCGTTAGCTAACGTGAGGATCAGGATAAAATACGTTCTGATTCAGACCTGAAGGCTTAGGCTATCAAATTTCTTTTAACGCACATCTGACACAGCAACATAGGAATAAGAAGCGTTCGAAAGCATGATGCCGTCGCAATTAGCCAATGAAGTAACAGGGAAGTCCTTCCGACCTTCTCTGTACTGATGCTTTATCTCCTTTGGGATGAAGCCGTCCTATTCTCAGTATGAAGGAGCAAAGGAATCTGCAATGAGCCCTGGACGTGAGTATCATCAGTCATCGATTATTAATCAGGTTGGTCAGCACCGGTCTGCGTTGGGCACTGACAATCACTATTTAGAAGGTCGAATGTAACAGCGTATACTACACCACCCTTCTCTACCTTACCTAGCAGTGATTATTACAATGGCATCACCATTCTTCTCAATCCCGCATATCAACTCTGACTATTCTCCCAAACGTATCAGGGTTTATAAAGCTGGTGTTTGCATTGTAGACACAACGAAAGCTAAACTTGTGTGCGTACTTTACTACCTTCCATGATGCTTTCTGGATCCAGGCTAATTATTAATTTTACTATCCGCAGCTGGAGACACAAGTGGTTCCCGCATTATTTCTTTTCCCAAGATGAACTGCCGAAAGAACATCTGATTCCAACCAACCTTGGAACCGACGAGATAAAAGTTTATGATCTGAATCTCGGCGAGAAAAGCGAGAAGCCGAAAGAAGTCGTCCAACATTACGTCAAAGGCCCATTGGAGGGTCTATTTGCCTTCAAGTTTGATGCGGTCGACTCATGGTTTGAAGAGGACGAAGAAATGTATGATCATCCGAAGGACCCCTACAAGGTAGAATTTACTCTTAAATCCAAATCTGATACACTGACACATTTTTTCTTAAATTCCTAAGCGCATAGACATCTTGCAATCCTCGAGGCATGTCCGAGTAGAAGTTAATGGAGTAGAAATCGCCAACACACAGGCACCGCGATTCCTCTACGAGACTGCGCTTCCAGTTCGCACATACATTCCCAAGGTTGATTGTCGCTTGGATCTCTTTCATGCAACCTCGCTCTTAACCTCATGCCCCTATAAAGTACGTAATTTGAAAATAATTTATATTGGAGACTGTCTAAGTTCCCTTGTGGCACTCCTGTAGGGTAAGGCAAGCTATTATAGTGTCAAGACGCCATCCGGGATTGCCGAAAACGTAGTCTGGTGGTACCCAAATACGACCCTTGAATGCGCCCCAATTAGGTCATACGTTTGCTTCTATGACGAGAAAGTCGATATCTGGCTAGATGGCGTGAAACAAGAGAGACCAGTTACACACTCCTGAACTTGCATTTACAAAATAACGACTTCAAAGTGATGTCGTCATACGTAGTGTACCATGCATCATGATCAATCTAAATATTTGTCTCACTCAATGTACTTACATGTGAAGGTCATACCAGTTGTCGGAGAAATCGAAAAAAGATTATAAACCGTGGCAGCGTTACCACGGTTTATAATGACTTTACTATGAGTTTATCAGACACCAGGGAATTTGCCATACTTTACCAGATGTTTACAAAGTACCCCCATCCCAATAAGCTAGTTTTCGAATTTTCAATATCAGGACTATAGAACCAGCACTATGTTGACTTAATTATTCAAGAAAAATCGAATAAACGCGTCATTATCTACAAGGTCATTCAAGTAGTATTTACTGTCTTGCTTATCTGAGGTCCAGATGCAGTGGCATCCACGTACAAGATAATTCAACGAAACAAAGCGGTAGTCTTTTTCTTCTAATACCCTACAGCCTTCCCATTTTGTGTTTGGCTGCCAGGAGGAGGGGTCGAGCACTTGGACGAATGCAAGGTCGCACCGCCTTCCCGACGTATCCTCGCAAGTGAAAATGAATTCTAGACGGGCAATTGTAATAAGTTGGTATTTATAACAACGCAATCATAGCGGGTCCAATGATGAAAGTCTGGATTACACCGCAGGATGTCGGTTGTCTCTCTCCAATCTTCGAGTGACATGTATGATAATTCAGAAAAAAGTAGCTGTTGGAAATTGAAAGGTGAACCCATCGAAATATCCGTCGATTTCACCCCACCCATCGAATTTATAACACTGGTATATCTTATTACACCTAGACTAACTGAACTCTGGTATATTGAGTAGGTAGCGCAATGTGGGTGTGATTAAAAAGATATATGCCGGTGCTTAATGTGCCAGCATGCTAAATACAAGCTGTTGTGGACACATATGGTGTCCACACTAATTATAGCTACATACTTGATGTAGTGCATATAACTAATATATCCTGTATATTAGTTATTACATATATTATAATAAATGTATTTATCTATATATTGATATAACAGTATATACCTGTTACAGAATTGCTGGTGGGATGAAGTTGGTGGTGAAATTTGGCCAAGTTCTAAGTGCCTGTGCACAGATATTGCTTGAACCATTGAACTCATGTGACAATGCATCTCTCCACTCAACCACAACCACAACTGCACTAATATCGCCCACACACCACCGTCTCTGTGTAGCATGGGTCTTATACTATCTGATATCCATAAAGTGAGTGTTTGCTTGTTGTGTAACCACCATTATGCTCATTACTTGCTTTTTGTATCTTAAGGGTAGTCAGTGTTGTAAGTACTCTAACCCAACTATTTGATTTTCTGTTACTGACAAACTCCCTTAGAGATTCCTTTCCTGTAAAACATTGGTTAACCCAAGGCACAGTTGGCATGCAGTGGTTTACAGTGGTGAGTCGAGCATTCACACTACATAGTATTGGTTCTTAGTCTGATGCATTTTTCTAAGTACAAGATCATCGTATATATAGAGGCAAGAAGGTTGACTAATGGAGAAGAGTGGGTGGGAGGAAGTGGGTGAGACGGGAAGTAGATGGTTGGGGTGTGGGGAACATGTTCACCTGAGTAGTAGGTGAAAAGGGCTGGGAGGAGAAGGGAATATGCACAGTTAGGGGCTAATTGTAAATACCATTATTTATTGTTTTATTTACTGGTATAGACATATTACATTGGGTTTAAGCCTAGAATGCCAGAATATTTGAAATAAATTCGATTTTTATTTTATTCATGTATCCTAATAAACCTGATATATCTAATGTAAAGCAGGTTATTTGAAAGAGAACACACTTAGCCATTTCAGAGAGGTGTCAAAGTTGGATAAAATGTAGTTGAATTTCAACTAATAATCCCCACCTATAAAATGATGACTTAGGTGTTGAAAAATTGTACCAGGTGGGGATTTTTGACTTTCAATGCAGCGAATTTCTCTCAAATGGACAGCAAAATTCGATGTTTCCTGGATTCACAGTGTATTCTTTTTCAGAGGCAATATGAGAGCATAATTCTCATTGAAGTGGACTGGTATTAGTGCAGGTTTGCAGTCCTTCGTTCACGCTTTGGCACTGGCAGCTTGTACAATTGTTCATCATGAAAATCAACAAACATTCAAATTCTCGCAATTGTTTCTTGATTCTCATCAATGCAAGTAATCTAAGGTAGGCTGAGGTTAATCAAAAGTGTCTGTTACCTGCCAACAATGACATAAGACTTGCCTGTGGATCAGTGTCCTTGATATTCATAAGTCTATAAGCTTGCTGAATTTCTTGTTGAAAGCCTTCTCTGGATGCATACTAAAATTCTCAGTATTGCCCTTATGCTTGATATCATCTCCAGGTAGATGGATCAGGCTGTGGTGTTTTGGATAGTTGAAGTTCTTTCCATGGTCCTTCACAATTTTCTACCACAAATTAGCAGTGGGCATGGTGCTTTGAAGACTGCATTTACCTTGCAGTATGTTTCACATTTGACCAGAAACTGCTTCTATGTTTTGAGATGATCTTCACTTACAGCATGAAGTCCAGCAAGTGCTCATAAAATGGCATATAGGTAGACTGAATGGAGAAGAGGGGAATTGTGAGGAAAGAGCTGCACAATGCATAGAATAATGCACTGTTCTGTTGTTTAGTCAATCACTCAGGTGCAAAGGAAGAAGCATACCTTCAAAATATCCTGATATGTGTTTCCATCTGCATAAGGGACTTCTGCAACATCCTGGAAGTTTTTTAAGCCACACCAGAGTGGTATTTGTCGCATACTAAGGGAGTTAAAGGTGATTATCATATAACAAGCTGTTCAAATAAATACCTGCAAGATATCCGGTTTTTTACTTGTCTGAGGACACTGAGAACTAAAGGCCACATATGCTTTCCCCATTCACCAAGGTTAAAAGTGTGATGTACATCATAGGAGTATGCAGCATAGGGGTCAGAGTTGTGTATCTTCCAAAAGGCATTCTGTAATGGATTGAGATAAGTTTTCAGACTTGAGATGACCAACAAATGTACCTTTACAAAATGCAGGCCTACATCTCCCAGTATGGACATTTGGGCAGTGACCCCAACTGCTTTTACTTGCTTAAAGATACCCATCATGTCTGCTTGAGTCCATGGAGTGAATATCTTCAAGAACCTAGTAAGTTCTTCTCAAATAGTGATGGATTTAGGGCAAGGGTGTTTAGCCTTTAGACCCTGTGTACCACATGAGGAGAAAATTTCCTCTCCATTGATTGAATGTATCACAAATCCAGGACAGAGAACTCACTGCATTTTAGAGTATCCCCATGATGTGAATGTTTGTGGAGGGACCTCAAAATAACACATAGGACCTTATGGTACACTTCTTGCTTGAACTGAGCCTGTTAAGCCCCATGCTTAAGTGTCACAACACATGACTTCATTAACCTCTACAAAGCTTCAGAGAAGGTCACATACCTTCAGAGAGCTTCATTTGGACTTCGTTCAACTTCATATCTTACTTTGTTCGACTTTGTGTCTCACCTCATCTTCATGTTCGCACAACAAACCCTTGACCCACATCCCAACTTCTTGCCTGATCCCGAGGGCAACACCTTTGCCCACCTACTTCCTTCTATCACACTATCCACTCCACTATTCCATAAGACTATTATTAGTCTTCCCCAGACCTGGCACAATTGGTCCTCGATACTTCTATTCTGACAGGTGACACTTTGTCATGTCCGTTTCCAATTCATTTGTATTGTTTCCATTCACTTGTCTTTTCTTATGGCATATTTCCATCTGCTTATTGTTCTCATGACATATCCTCTGTTCACTTATATTCATTATTGCATATTTGTCTGTCATACCTTTTTGATTGTTCACATTATTTGTTTATACATTCCCCTGAACCTTCGCTATTCAATGAGACACATATATCCATTGTTCTATCACTTTATGTCATGCTCTGTTCCACATTTGACTTATTTGTTTGTAATACTTCCTTCCACTTTCATCCATGAACTTATAGTATATAAGTACATGTATCTTAGCTAGTTTTCTCCAGTCAGAAATTAGCCTACTAGCCCATTAGCCTTATAGACCTTAGTGTATATCTTTCCTATACTTGAGCCTAGTGCTCATTCTCCTCTATATACTTCAGACCTCTATTACCTCCAAACCAAATACAACCTTCAAAGATCAACTCCGAACTTCACCTCGAACCTTTGATCTTACTCTGAAGTTCTACCTTCGTTCGGGACTTTGTTCAAACACTTCGTTCAGAACTTCGGTATTCGAATCCCCTCTTATTTTGTTGGTTCTAATCTGTTCCAAATTAAGAACACGTATATTTTGAGAAGGCACAACCCATGACCTTGAAGCCAAGTCCTTCAGTTCTAACCCTTCGTTCTTTAGTGTGACTTCATTCGTTACTTCAGTCACGCTTCGGAACCCTTCATTAGGATCAGCCTGTAGCAGAGCCAGCTCAATAGAACTGGGTGTATTCTCCTCATTCCTCCACTGTATCATTGGGGTTTCTGATCTGCTATGTTCAAATTTATAAATATATACATGTGGGTTAAGCATATACTCACAATTGGCATGAAACTAATGAAAGCTCTACCACCATTACCAGATCCATTCCGAATTTGAGAAGGTAGAAATGCCAGCTGCAAGACAATTGGGTACTTTTTAATAGCATGCAACACCTTGCCTTCATCCAGCCAGAGATGAAGGGGAAGTAAGCAATGAGGGAGATCATGCACATGTGAAAGCTCATTCTATAAATGGTTTATGATATGTTCAGACAATGTGTGAATTATCCAATGCTACACACCTAAATATCACACTGTTGCTTGCCTGCATTAACCTCATCATACAATCTTGTTATTTTATTACTGTAGTGCAAATACTTCTCAACAGGGTACCACATAATTAATGAAGCCAGAGTGGGATCTGTAATGAGATCCATAATCCAATCCCATGGATCTTGATACAGGAATTTGAAGGTATATGATTTCCCTTGAAATTCATGATGTACTTCACCTTCTTTGAACTAGAAAAGACATCATTACACAGATATTAATAGAGAGAATTCAACTTACCAGAGGGATGAAATTACAAGCTGCAGCCAACAATCCATTGAAGTCATTGACATAGAACATAGTGAGTTTTGAGTTGTTTGCCCATCTACCATTAGCACCATCAAGCATACTCTTTATACAACTTTGTTTAACCCATGGACACTGATGATTTCTGCAAATTCAAAATCTTCTCTTGTTCTAAACAGTGCCCACAGCTTCCCTCACACAGGGACTTTATGTGTTCTCACTGCCATGGTTCTAGTCTCCCCAATTTGATCACCTGATAAAATTAGTATAATGCTTGATGTTGCTCCACTATGAGGGTGATGAATAACCTCAATATATAGTGTAGGTAAAGGGGTAGTTGACCACTTTGATTTCATAGTACCAATGGGAGTGTCCCTGTCCTCAGATTCAAAGTCATATTCAGATGACTACTCTTTTGATGAGCCTTATAGACCTAAAAATCTTATTATTTTTCAGTGGAACATACAAGTGTCCTATAACATACCTGAATTTCTCAGTGGAGCATGAATAGAAGAGGACTGAAAATCCTCACAGTGACTGGGTTTGATATCTGATAGGAAGCAAATTATTTCAATCCTTGATCCAACTCAGGAGCAATGGAGATACATACCACTAACTTCTTCCAGACCATCCTCTTCCTTTTGAAGAACTTCATGCTTTTGTTGGCATGCAGTAACATGACTTTCAAACTGGCAGTAGTTTTGCATAGATTGACTGTAAGGGATCCCTTATTTACACCCTGTACAACTCACTCTAGGCTTAATCAGGATGTATATATGCATCTATTTGTATATCTGTACATATAGTGAATTGAATTCTTATTAATTGCTCTAAGTCCTTATGGACTCCTATGGATGCATATATGCATCCATGTAATTATATAATCTTATTACATAAAGTATATAGTTACATTATGTAATATCTAGTATATAGTTTTGGGTTGGCAAATAGCACTGACCAGTTGATCACTTTGCCTGGTACTGCCTAGTAGCTGAATACACTAGTGTAAACAGTCTGCTAGTGCAAGGTGTGCTCACCATAAAGACAGCAGCTGCCAAGATGATCAAGCACAGGTACTCAATTTGCGTCCACTCAAATTCGCACTTCTCTGGCTTGAGGTAGAGTTTGTGTTCCTTCAGGCATTGGAGTACCAGTTTGGTTACCTGCCGGTGCTCTGCGATGGTCTTGGTAAAGATAAGAATGAGGAAGTCAAATGACTTCTTGGAGAAGACATCTTCAAACTCCCTTAGGTACTCAGGTATATTGGTTTCGACCTTGGTATTTTTGCTATGGGCTTCCACTAATCTGGATGATACTGTTTGGGCCACCCGAATAAATTCAGCTTCCAAAGGGAGGTTAATGTAGAACAGCTGGTCACCTTCTTTAAATCTGTCCTCTGGTGCGACAGGGTCCTCCTCATCCTCTGTGTCTGATAATGAGTTGTCTTTGACTTCGGTTTTGTCTTCTTCCTCTGCCTCTTCTACAATGGTAGGGTGTGGACCTGCACAGCACTTCAGAAGGTGTCGTATTTCTACCTTCTTTTTGTGTCACCGGGTGGAAGCTTCCTTGTGGATTTCCATCCAGCAGGTGAGGCACTTGTCTGGGCAGCGACTCATCTTGACTTCCTTGGTTTGCCAATCAATTTCGGGATTGTGTTCTTCAAGCCAAGTGAAGCCCAATATGATATCTTTTTTTCCCGGATTAGTGACTGCAAAGGAAGTATGTTCAGTGTGGTCATTATAGCGTAGTACTGTGTCTACAATTTCAGTGACTGAGCCAGCGTCATTTCTAGTACCATCTACATTAAACACCGGAATTGCGCGGGTGAGCTGGCAAGTGGTGAGTCAATTCTGACAGACAAATTCAGTGTCCATGAATTGTCCGGTCACTCCACAGTCAACTAATGCAGGCATGGCAAAAACTTCACCTGTATCAGTTGTTTGGATGGAGACCTTGAGTGACAAGGATTTTGAACTAGGGGTGGTAGCCAAAACATATTTGGTTGGCAGGTGTTTCTCCCATGCAGGTCGGCAGTAAAAGGGGGTCTTAAGCTGTTCGGGATCTGGTGGGTGTAATGTGACTTGTAATGGTTTTTCAGACTGAGGAAATTGAGTAATGGTCAATTCACTATTCAATATTGAAAAATGATTATGTACAGGCAATGAGGGCACAGTGTTCACTCATTGTGCTTAGCAAAATCCTCCTGCTCGAGAATAACTTCCTCTTCACTGACCGGCTCCACCACAGAGGTGTCAGACATATCGAGGTCAGCCATGAGGCCATAGAGAAGTTCCCCCTTCTCTTCAACCATCAGGCTCTGGACATCAAAGGTGGTGTCACAGAACCTAACAATATGGCCTGTCTTGCCACAGTGTCTGCATACAATGTTTGATATGCTGGTCTTCCCGTGGGTCCTGTCCACATCCATGGGCACACAGCTGTCTGGAGCCCTGTTAGTTTCCAGCAGAGAATTGACCACAGGTGGATTAATGGGCAGGCGGGCCTGGTAATTAAAGGTCCTCCCAGGTGGGGTGGCCAGCAATGCTCTTGGGACTACCAAGAGGGGTTTGGTGCTGGATGGCATTGGTTTTTCCACTGTGCAGAGATTCTCCTTGAACACCTTGCTAGTTTCTCTTGTGTCTGCAACCCTTTGTGCTGCTTCAATCCAAGCCTCTAAGTTATCAAACACCAGGACAGGGTCCGCTGTCACTACAGTGGTTCACAAGGATTTATTGAGTCCTTTCTTGAACTTGACTACCAGGTTAGCTTTGTTGACATATCCAGAGTGGAAAACTAGTTATCTGAACCTGTCTACATAGTCGTCCACCGAGTCTGTGCCTTGGTACCATGTGGTGCCTTTCAGCTGGGTGACAGTGGTGACCTGTTTGTTTTGCAGTGTGAATCACTTTTTGAATTCAGTCTCAAAAGCTTTCCAGTTGGTGAGGTATGGTGCGCAGGTGCTAGTCTGGGTCCTGAGAATCCGGTTGGCAAAACTGGCTGCTTGACCTGACTTGAAGAAGGTTAATGCCCAACTAATATGAGCCTGCTCATTGTGGAAAGTATGTCCGGCAATCAAAAAATAAAGATTGCAGGAGTTGAGGAAGGATTCCCCTTTCGTTCGGTCACTGTCAAAATCCGACAGGTTGGAGGGCTTCATTTGAAAAGCTCTACCTATGTTCATTTCTGACGGGGTATCTTCATCCATAGCCTGTATGGATGGGGCCTCCCCGGGTGGAGCTGGTTCGGCATTCTCCCCTGTAGGGTCTAAGAGCACTAGTAGTCTATTCAATTGATTCTCTATCCAGTCGGTCTTCGCTTGTTCTTCTGTCAATGATAACTCTAACACATTCAAGCAGTCTGCCTCTGTGGTCATGGCTGGCAGATTTCTGAGCGGAGTTCCAATGGGTTGCTGGGAAGGGGACTCTGGGGCAGTCACCACACTCATGTCTGTGCTCTCATCTGTGAGGCCAAATGTGGGAATGTTGGTGATTGCTTCCGGAGTCCGGTTCCTAACAGAAAACTTTCTGCTGTAAGGGCAATCCTCAGAGCCAGGCAGATGTCATGCCAAGCTAGTAGAGCGGAAATCCAAAGATATATAAATAAATGAATAATACACGCGAAGGGAGTCTCACCTAGTAGAGGGGAAATCCAAAGAGAAAGTCCTGGATTTCCTCTACTAGAGTGATCTCAATAAATAGGAAATGGGACAGGCACAATCAAGATAAGAGAAAATACAATGATGGTGCTAAGATGAGAAGGAAACGTAACCCATGCAGATGACCCTGTACTAACTGCTCCTGTCCCTAAATCCGCATGGCTCCTTTCCATGGGGAGCCCACTGTCTCCAGCCTAGCCTCCCACTCTCTGGCCACAGAAGTCAGCAAATATGTTGCTGGGGAAATCCGAGCAGAAATGAGGGTTGATGGTTTCCAGGTGGAAATGTTTCCTGGTGATTATTGGTGTTGAAAATGATCCCAGGCGGAAATTTATGGTCATCCCCTGACACATGCACAGTAGCAGCTGACCTGTATTCTTATGTTTTTTAAGTACAAAAGGAAAACTAAATAAAATATGAAACTGACCAAGTCATCATCATCATTTGACTGAACATTTCTGCCAATGTAGATTCCATGAGGTATTTCATGGAAATGTGAAGAATGTCTGGAACTCCAGGATAATATGTTCACATAGTGGCTCCTTTATGAACAAAGTAATTAGGATAATACCGAATGTTACATGCTATAGAGCCTATTTAGTTTTCTCAGTTCATTTGAACATATATAGCTTACATCTACAATGCAATAAAGTAACCCAGATAGGCAAGGGTCCCCATTGCTTCATAAATAAAATGGTTGGGTATGTTGATGGCTCAGTGAGCTTGGGAGGCATGTCCGGAGTGCAGCAGAACCTTGTTTATAATAGCCTTATCCCAACACTCATGGATTACAGTGGCTGGGGTCTTGTTGGTGGACGATCTCTGCATCCCCAATGTGATAAAAGCTGAGGAGCAGCTTCATTAAATAATTATACAATAGAGCCTACGTGTACAGAATCTGTAGAAACCCAGAAGTGTCTTACTATCTCTATGAATTTCATGCCAAGATCCAACGGTTTGAATAAGTACATAAATATAACTATTCAAATAAGTATTATACAAGGATGCAACTGATAAAAAATTCATTTTTAATGTACACTATCGTATTTTACCCGTTACATGATTAATCAGGCAATTGTAATACAACAAAGAGAGAATAACTCAGTGATTACACTTTGGGCATCTCAATATTCACCACAAGCAAAATTCATAGAAAATCCTTTCAGCTCTTCAAATTTATGCTGCATTTCAGGATTGAGGAATTCACAGGAAAAGTCACATTAGCTCCTAAATTTTGTCAGTCAAAATTGAGTAGATATTCAGAATTTTGTATGTGTTTTCCATAAAATTACTGAACTAGATATTATTAAAAAATGGGAAATAACTTCTAAGTCTATCAGATGGAAAATCTGTATGCAAATGTAGCATTTCTGATAACATTTTGTTAGAGAATAATACCCAAACAATTCAATATTTGTGCTCATTCAAGTCTTCAATCGTCTGAGCCATAAATGCTTGTTGAATGTAAATCAAATTTTAGATTTCCTAGACAGCTTTTTCTTGAGGAAAATGCATCTGAAATCCCTGCTTAAACTTAGCCTAAATGTTTAAGTAGTTTTTGGTGCTTTTTTGACAGGAAAAATGCTTATAAAGAAATCCATAATTAGTCCTGGGGAAAAAGCTACCTTTTTCAGCTGGCAAATACAGGTTTATTGAGACACAAAATATCACATTCATAAAGTATTTACAACATGGTAAACAACTTAAACAATCAAATTTTGATAAGATTTTGCAGTCATTTACCTTGTCTTTTCGCTTGGACTAAGATGGGATGTTGTCCTTTTTTTCTGCCACACAGATCTCACAAAATTCTCAGATATTTTTGAGCTTTCATTTAATTGAGAGGCACACTGAAAACAAGGGTTTTTGGTAGGTTTTCCTTCAACTTCTCAGCTTGTAAACTGATGTAAATTTCAAAGAGCTGAAAGGATTTTCTACGGATTTTCAGTGTGACTAATAATGAGATGCCCCTAGTGTTAAACTCCCATAAAATAATAATAAGGTCATGCAAGTCTCAATCATGCCTCAGGCTCAGGCTCACTGAATATTGAAATAGGCATACTGGGTCTCAATGGGAGATCATCTGCCCTGTCGGACACTACTCTAAAGTGACCCGGTTGTGATTTTGTGGAATCTGGGTTCGGAAGAGGTGGACATGTTAATAGTAGCATCCCTGTATATCCGTAACCCGATCAGTTCCACTGATCTAATCTGGTTCTCCACAAATGACGTACCAGGTCTAGTATACCAAAGGAGCAGTACATTGACTAAACCGGTCAATCCGAATAATGAAATGGTGAAGAAGGTCGCAGCCGACGGTATGGAATGTCCGGTGAATTCCATCCAGCGACAAATAGAGATTGGGAGGACCAGGAAGAAATACGAAATAGGATATCTAAAATCAAATGTCAGCCGTTACCAACCAGTTATGGAGGTGCTATGTTACTCACAATAACATTATGAAGGCGTCCCTTGATGGTTTCGGGTGCGGCTCATCACCATACAACCTGCGATTTCTCGTTACACGGTATTCCCACCACATGGGTCCTGTTGGTTGAACATAGCCCGCCAATCGCAACGCCAATGGAACGTATAGTAATATTGATACCAGGGCCGCAAGCCACATCCACAGGTATTCCCCAGTGAGCTGAATGGTCTCGTGTCTGGGACTGAGCCAACACCCTGGAAATATCATGAAAATTGGTTCAAAATGCGTGCAAAAAATAGACTTACAATAACTGAAAATCACGGAATAATTAATGAACCTCAGTTACAGACATAATGAAGATACATACGGAGATGGAGTAATATAACGGTCGTCTCCGTCCGTCAAGGTCTGTGATCCTATGACTGCAAACAATATCACAAACATCCAAATAGTTGCCATGATGACGACGGGGATCGCTTTGGCTTGGCCTCCTCGTCTAAAGAAAATTATGAGGAAGGTATGGACGGTGATGGCCTGCCATAGTAGTTCTTTTAGTCCCACCGAATGTCGACGATGGGGTTAGGTTGCTTACCAAGGTTGTGAGAGCGACACCAGTTTCGCCAATCTGCTGCACCACCCCTTGATTTATCCAATTAGGGGCAATATTTTCATATTCGATATGGGAAAGTACCTTGAGCTGTACAATAACTGCTGCACTCTGAAAACCCGAGGTGTAGCCATTTCACATGCATAACCGTACCCAACCCTTGTAAAATATCAGACAGCAGAAGGGAAGCCTATATGTGTTTCAATGAATAGGTCAGGAGAGAGAGTAAGTCTCGGAGGCGGACTATATAGACATCCAGAGGCGATTTGAAGACCTTCCATTTCCTTCTCTCCAAATACATCTTGCAAAGCGTGAAGTTTTTCTAAAAAAAATGACGTAAGCTTTTGTTGGGCAGATATATGCTTTGTTTAGTACTCACAAGGTTAATGGCGAACAAAACTAAAACTGACAAAGTTGAGATAAATCCGGTCATTGTAGCCACCTGAACCCCCCTTTTAGCGTTCCATCCTCGTTTATACATGCACCCTTCGACTAACCGTCATCCCAATCAATTGTCCTGGCGTAAAGAAGCTCAGGCAATCCGTACGGTCAGGAAGTGGGTATTTGGGATATGAAATCATCGTGCATAGTCGAACACCTGTTCGCAGTGAGAGTAAGTTATATATGTAGATATGCGCGGCCAGGAACGCGATAGAAGGCACCTATGTGTGCATAAGGGATGAATTGGCACTAGCCTGTCAAACCGAACGTCAGCGGAGATCCTCGATTGCATGAATAACCAATAGCTATGCTATTTAATACACGGATAAATCCGATCATTGTAGCCACCTGAACCCCCCTTTTAGCGTTCCATCCTCGTTTATACATGCACCTATCGACTAACCGTCACCCCAATCAATTGTCCTGGTGTCAAGAAGCTCAGGCAATCGGTACGGTCAGGAAGTGGGCATTGGGGATATGAAACCATCGTGCATAGTCGAACACCTGTTCGCAGGCAGAGTAAGTTATATATGTAGATATGCGCGGTCAAGAACGCGATAGAAGGCACCTATGTATGCATAAGGGACGAATTTGCACTAACCTGTCAAACCGAACGTCAGCGGAGATCCTCGATTGCATGAATAACCAATACCTATGCTATTTAATACACGACTTCGGAGCCAGCGAAGAGCTGTGAAGATGGAGTATTAGTGTTTTGATGTTTTGCTGGTAACAGATGTAGAGATATACACAGATGACAAACGAAGGAGGATGAAAAGAAGCAATCTAGAACTTTATCTAAGAGGGCTTTGCCTTTGAAGAAACCGTGTGACATTGAAAGACAGGTCGCGTAGATAGCAGTGCCACTAGCCTCAATCATCTAGCCTCTTCCAGGCCAAGTATGCAATCTAGCATTCGTTATCAAGCTGTGTAAAGAAGTAGAACTGTTATCAGTTCGCCATGGATAGGTACTAAGCCCGGATATGATTAAGAGCTATGTATCGCGTCTTCCGGACTGCCCGATTCTGTACAGTAGTTCACAGTATGCGGATACGGGAACTGTACGGTACAAATCAGATCTTCAGAGCTTCCGACGTAGAGGCGGCCCACGGGCGGGCATATCAATATATTCTCGATTAGCCTTGCCTTGATGGGCTTTCCAGATGCATCAACGCCATCGTCTTCGACATGGTATTCATTGATGTTGAGGTATCATAGTTAGTGTTATAATAATAATAATAATAATATAACTTAACTAACTCGTATACTAAGATTTCTACTGAAATACCCACTTTAGGCAACTGCGTTCTTCTACTGTGGGTAATGCAATTATTATTTCGCTGTTCGATTCCTTCGAGTTTATATACACCGCAGCCACTACATGAGTCATTGTATGCGGTGACAATTCAAGAATTAAGTCTAGACTGCCCGTGCTTTAGAAGAGGTTACATGCCTTAGAAGCAGCAGGTTATGCAGGTTATGCACGGTTTAGGATTGTTAAGTATAGTTCCTAAATGAATATTTGAATTAGAAGAGTGATGACGAATCATACAAGTATGGATTCAAGAATTTGCATTTAAGGGTACATAACTCACTGCTTCTAACTTCCTCAGAACAGGATTCTTGAATTCTGAAAGGCGTACATCTGTGATAGGTTCGGAACAAGCCCTTCACTGGGCGCTTGCGGTGCCCTGAGCTGGCGAAGGGGCTCGTCGCTAGTGGTGTTGCCCACGGCTCGGCTCAGCTCCGGCTAAGCCTTGAGCCATAGCCAATTTTAGCCAAGCTGAGCCGGTATCATCAGGAAAGTTGACAGGGGCGCCTAATTGCCTAGCTAGCTGCCCACAATCCTACATAGTGCTAGAGCGGTATTCCTCGCTAGGAATCGCTACGCTCGCTAGGCAAAGAAATTGGTCAACAACTTCGCTTGAATAAGTCAAACTAGTCACGTGCATTCCATCAGCGACTCGTGTCTTCCTCTAACCACCACGTCCTCATCTACCTGCAAGTTCCTCACTGCAGACTGGTCAAAATTTTCCAGAGTGGAAAATGGTCAGGAAAATGGCAGGATTTGAGTGCATCTTCCAAACATTTTCCAGACTTTGGAAAATATCTGGAAGTTGGTTGGAAAATACCTTCAAAGCTGGATTATGTCAGAAACATTATGGGAAAAAGTTATATTCCAGGCATTTTCCAGGGCTGGAAAGTATCTGGAAAATACACCCAAATCCTGGAATTTTCCAGACCATTTTCCGACCTGGAAAAGTTTGACCAGCCTCCTGTGCCTCACACTGTCTGATGTGTGCTGTTTACCTCTATGAGTCTGCTATTTGGGCCATTGCTCTTCAAGGCTTTCACAATCCCGACGGCATGCTGTTTCAATTCTATGCATTCTATTTAGAATATCCTCTCGAGGGGGGGTCTTCTCTGCTCTGCCCTTGATTCTCGCTTTGACGACATATAGAAACTCCCTCTAAAGTTATTCAAGGCTCATGCTTACCCAGAAGCAATGCTGTGTAGCCTGTCTACCAGGGGGCATCTTCAAAGACTTCTCGATCAGCTCCAACGCAGCTGTGGCTATTGCTAATGTCTTAGGTCACACTGCTTCTGTAAACATTGGGTTCGCAAATACCACTCATCTGCCAGTTTCTGATTACAGGATCTCTTAAACCCGTCCGCAATGCATATGTGTAACAATATATCTTTACGGTAAGCTTTCAGTGGGCTCCTATTATCTGCATCTTGCTAACTAGACGTGTCTTTCAGTTTAACTCAATTTGATTGGCTCCATTTTCTTGTATCGATTACTTTATTTAATAGAGACCACGAAAAGCTAGTTTCGACAGAGCGACGACCCTTCATTCACTTCAACAGGTATTGCTATCGCCGGGTTACCTGGAAAAAAATTCAATTGCTTTTGTTTACTTTTTGTTTATACAACCTTACTTTGTTTTTATGACTCTCGCTGTTTGACTCAATATTGCTCATTTAGTTGTGATTTTTTAACACATGCTTTACTTGTATAACAATGATAATTCGAATATAATAAATTCAGTATTATTATTGTTATATATATATAAATAAAGCAATTGGAGAAAATATTCCTAGAGACTGCTAGGTAGCGCACTCTGCTTTCTCATTTTGATATATAGCAATCGGAGACTGAGCTTTTGGAAAATCAGGTCTGTCGCTAAGAGTATCGCTAGCTTGCTAGGAGCTGCTAGGCAACGTTACATTCGCTAAACACGCTATGGGCCTCTCTAGCGCACCTAGCTCTACCTAGCATTTGTCAACTTTCGTGATGATCTCAATAGACACGATCAATTGGCTGGCTGGCTCACGAGCCACGCTTGAACCGTTAGACTCTACCTTCTGTGATCACCAAGATGTCGCCCAGCCGTTACACCTTAATGAATGCTACAGATATTTCTTCAGCGGGATGTTCAATCCTCTTTCAAATGGTAGCAAGCTTTTTTCTTATGTTGTCCTTCGCTGGAGCTTGTGGTATAGTCATGATCAAAACAAGGCACATGCCGCCTAACTGATTAGACTACGCATTCCAGGCTCCAGCATCGTTCACACAACAGTCACAGGGTCTGAATGCTAGCTAACGTTTTACTTGCACAGATAGTGTCGATTGCTTTCTTGCTAAGTCTGCGGCATGGTGTAGCTTCCCCCGGTCTCCCTGGTTTTACACAGGTCACCCAGTATCGCCCTCATTCAGATAAGACTGGCTGAGACTCGCCACTCAGAATGCAGTTCGTTATCAACGCTAAGTAGCTTTCTGGCCCTGCGCCAAGAAAATAACTGAAAGAAGTAGTGAGGATCCTAAATATAGCTTCTCGTTCCCACCCAATTAGAGCAGTCCGAGTATATCATAGTGCTAAATTCGTACTATGCTGGTTCGCCTTGGAAAACCACAAGTATATTCTTTTCATTTCAGCTTATATTTCCAATGTATGAAAGGTACTTCCTACCTATATTGATTAGTTTGGGTCGGCAAACTGTCATGGGCTATTGTTTACAAAAGAAAAGAAAAAAAAGATCTGAAGCCAACAGTAAAGCCAACGAAAGCCAATCTCGTTTTAAATTGTACCTTTCAATTCAGTGCTGTGTGGTGCTGAAAAATAAGAAACTTACCAGCCAATAATCACGGTACAGGGGAGGAGGCTTCGAGGGGCATCATTCCTTTCACAGCCTTCAACCTAATAGTAGGCTGGCAGCCGGTGAACTATTATAATTGGCATGGCTTTGGATGCAATGTCATCCGGATCAACATCGTCTCTCATCTCGCCCCCTTGTCTGCTCTATATATCTATAGGTAGCTATTCAGCCTGAGGTACTGTATCAACCATTGTTTCAGCGATTGACCATCTCCCACGCATCAATAAAATTTATGGAGAAAAGGCTCAATATGGGATTTCATGTTAAATATTGCCCAGGTGAAGAAAGTTGAGACACACTTTTCCCAACTGCCTTTCACTGATCATTAGTAAGATCTAGGGGATAAACGCTAAGGTGTCTATAATAGCATTATCTCTACTCACCTTGTTGCAAGCTCACCATGGCAGATTTCACTACCATTAAGGAAGACATTGATCAGTATGTGCTTAGTGATTCCCATATTTGATTCTGCTTATTGTTACTCCCGCAGGAACGCATATGTCTATACCATCATGGCAGCAATAGGTATATACAAATAGATTATTGCAACTTTGATCCTTAGGCTCACCTGAGAACCACCCCAGCTCTGCTAATCTATGACACCTTGCTGACTTCGGGCGATGAAAGCATGCTTATCTGGACTAGGAAATTCAGCCTGGGCTCGCTATTATACATTTTAGCACGATATTGTGGCCTGATGACGATAGTCATGGGTTTCGCCAGTTGTCGCTTGGTATTGATTGAGGTATAAAGATTCCGATTATCCCTCGTATTTTCTCGATAAGTATCTGACGGAAGCCTTGCAGTAATGCCTTGTCTATTATAGGTTTTTGAGAATGGTCGACTGAATCACGAACAGTACCCAGGATAGTAATATGATTTTCAGTCAACTCTCTTTCAATCTTGTTACAGTAATGGCTATTCAGTGTACGTTATTCTTTGAACATGACCAATCCTTCCGACCCGTATTATTATGTAGCAATAATGGTTGGAAGAGCATATGCTGTCTCCGGAGGATACTGAGTCATAGCCATTGGATTGTCAGCCCTACTTGCTGGATATTGTGCCCCAATAATGGTACGTTTTTAGAACATAAAATAATATTACTAGATTGGTCGTATTTGTCTATAAATCTTACAAACAAAATGCAGGTTGAATTCCCCATGTTAACTATACTCCAAAGCATACTGGACACTATGTAAGCACCTCCCATCATTTGAATCAGAACATGATGCATTGACAACCTAACAGAGGTATTAAATGAAATAAATATGCCACGAAGATTAAGAGCACTAAAAGAATCATAGACACCATAACGGCCGTTATTACCCTGGTGTTAGACACAGCAGTTACCGCGATTACTATATATTTTGCATTCAGAGAAGACACCAGTAGAAGCTTTCGAGATCTGTTTCACAACAGTTTGACGCCTTTGACAATTATCTTCGTTAGACAGGGTATGTGCCAATCTAGACTCAATTTTTAGGGAGTTGACGTGCTATAGGTCTGATTATGTTCTGTCAGTCCCCAGCAAATATTACGTGCCAATGAATGTACTGAAAGAATCAATTAATTTAGTATTATATTCTTTCGACCCTAGAGGTGAGCGTAAACGACAAGGTATGTGGTCTTTTCACTCACCCATATTTAAGCTGATCTGTAGCTTCACTAGATCCTGCCTGTAAGTCATGTTTTCCTTGAATCGCTTCTTCATTAAAACAGCTATCTCTGTAGTATCCCCTTACAGGTATCGACACCAGCCTTGAAATTGTGTGAGTATATCCTTCCATCCTGATTTGTGTCACTACTGACTAATATCAGTATTTCTGTCATCCTCATATGTCGATTCCTCCTCGAGCTCCGCAGGTTCACTGAACGCACCCAAAGTGTGCCATCTGTCCACATTGCGACTCTATCTGGTATTCAAGGACAGCTCTCTCGCCTCAATGCCAGCATAATTCACGAATTCAACCAGTCTGGGATGAGCAATCAATCGGACTGTGGTTTGGAAGACAGCGCCCAGAATGATGAGGATAACCAAGCTTCTCTTTCGGCTAACAGCGCGGACATTGATCTGGGTATCTCGGAAGAACACCCTGGGACTATAACTGCGGAGGTTTAAGGTACCTACCCCCTCATACTGGGTGGACGATGTGAGTAGTAATCTGGACAGTACGCGCTTATGGTACGGATCCACCGACTTTAACAGATCATATATTATAGAGTGGAGTTGCTACATTTTATTCATTCGATCCTGGTCTGGCTTCGGACTATTAATTGGATTATGTATAAAGTTTTGATATTTACTAAACTATTTTAGCTTAATTAATTGTTAACATACCCGCAGAATTGAGATGAGACGATCGGAACGAAAGGCCTAATTTTTTATTCCCTAGGGATAATGCGCAGAGCATAACTTTCTCAAAATAAAATAAGTACGCTACCGAAGAGGCATCAACACTTCAAATGAAGCTACTAGTCGACAAGGATTATTTAAAGCTAGGACAAAATCAAACGAAACACTAGCCATCAAAGCACCAGGAGGCTGTGGGTGACCTCCTTTGTGAGGGACTGATTACGATGGGGAGCTCATCTTCAATGTCGACGGGCGGAGGAATGGCATTACGGGTGACCGTAAACATATCTCCTAAGAAGAATATTGATTTGGCAAACAAATCCACCGGTATATGCAGTTTTATCCTCAGAGACCTATTGGGATTTCTATATTGTTTTCACAACCAGTTGAGAGCTCGGATTTTAAGAATCTTACTAACCGAACAATCGACTTCCAAATAATCGCCTTCATAGCTTTGGCACACTTGATGCGGAGGGATGTATCAATGTAATTATTCCAAAAGGCATTCAAGAAGAGAGCCTCTAGATCGAAGGATCATCGTTGTAGCCAGTTCGAATGCAAACTTGTTTGAGATATATAATCCAATAGCATTGGAAAACCTCCAGGTCCAACAATCACTTGGTTATACCACTTGTCATGCTTTCCCAAGAGGCGGTACATATACATTTCAACGCCCCAGGGGCTAAGTCGTCTACCCAAGCTGATATATCTAATCCACGAAGGCAAATGCATGAGAAAATGTTTGATATATACCAATTATCGACCTACCTAAAGGGCAAAGATGAGGCGAGCATTCGAAGACTTTGCTCGCGTTTATTATCTGCTATTGAGGGTACGAAATGTCCCTCCAGTATATGACTGGAGCTGACCTATGCATAGATCATGGAACGCTGCATGCTCCCTTGTGTCGATCCATACTAAACAACGGCAAACTAGGATGATAAATATGTGTTCGGGTTTGCAGCTTCGCAAATATTCCGCTTTCCCAGCAAAAAAAGACATCTTCAATGAACGTTCCGCTCTGCGGAATATCCTTGATCAGGTCAGTATAGAATTGTATGATATAAAAGGGAATCCTCCGAATATTCAATCTTCGGAGAAATGTAGCGATGGATGATTTCTAATGTTGCTGCGTACTGTAAAACATGCAGTATTTGTGCCATGAGTAAGCCTGATAACCAGCAACCAATGGGATTACTACGCACCTTAGAAATTCCAAACCGGCCTTGGGAAGCAATTGGAATCGACTTCGTCGGTCCATTGCCAGCCTCACGAAACCGCCATGGAGAATTTGACTCTATATGTGTAGTCATAGATCATTTAACAAGCATAGTGCATCTAGTTCCTGTTAAAACGACTTACAAGGCGAAAGATATGGCGGAAATTATTTTCGAAGTTGTTTACAAACTTCATGGTTTGCCAGAGAGGATTATCAGTGACAGAGATGTGTTGTTTACAAGCACCTTTTGGAAAGAGCTGCATCATCTTTTGGGGACAGAGTTACAAATGTCGTCGTCTTATCATCCTCAAACTGACAGCGCTACCGAACGAGCGAATAGGACTATGACACAGATGCTGAGGCAGTGCGTATCCTTATCACAGAAAGATTGGGTTACCAAATTGCCTGCCATTGAATATGCAATGAACAGCGCTCGATTGGAAACAACTGGCTTCTCACCTTTCTTCCTTAACTATGGTCGGATGCCTCGACCCTTGATTTGGGAATCAAAATCGGAATTTCCAGGTGTTAGAATTTTTGCCGAACGAATGAAAGGTGCGGTAATGGCGGCTCATGATGAGGTCATTCAAGCGAGAGTTAAACAGACTAAGCAAGCCAATAAGCGGAGACAGCCAGCTAGCTTTGAGCAGGGTGACTTAGTATACCTGTCAACGAAGAATTTAAAATTACCAAAGAAGCGAGCGCGCAAGCTTACCCCAAAATACATTGGTCCTTTAAAAATCATTGCTGTGATTGAGCCGGGAGCAACGTACAAGCTGGAGCTAAGCCCTGAATTAAAGAAACACGGCATTAATCCATCATTTCATGCATCCCTGCTGAGAATACACATACCTAACGATGACCGACGTTTCCCAGGAAGACAGTTAGCACAACTACCAGGTTTCGGTGAAAATCCTCGAGAATGGGCCGTGGAGAGAATATTGCAGCATACAGGACAGGGGAGAAATGCGAATTTCGAGGTATTATGGAATACTGGTGATAAAACATGGTTTAGTTATGACGAAATTAATGGCATTGACGCTATAGACTCGTACCTGGAAGCTATGGGGGTAAGAAGGGTAGAAGATTTGCCTCGAGGCAAGATAACACAGACAGATGGAATTTCATTGGCTGCTGCTGGAATCATACCTCAGAACACAACCAGCGAATTAAGGAATAAGGTTGACAAGCTGGATGGTCGTAGGAATAATATAAAAGTGAAGGGTAAACAAGGATGCACAGTAGCAAACTTTCACACTAGCATCACTACTCACATGCCTGTCTATCGCCCTCAATCATCCAACTATTCTTCCCACCCTTGTTTCCGTCGGAATTCTTCCTACCGTAGAGATCAATAATTTGCCCGTGGAGATCAACAACTAGCCCGTGGAGCTCACCTCTGAGAAGAAGCGTTAGGATTAGTCCTTAATGCTGTCATTCGAGGAAGTAGTAGCAACACTTATCAGCCACAAGTGTCAACTTTCCAGCCTCCTAGGCAGTTCCAAGGTCGTCGTGGTGGTTATCAGAATAGCTATAACAATAATATTCACCTCCAAGGACCAAGAAACAAAGGGAACCGAAGAGGAAGGGAGCACGATGTTTATAACTCGGTTCGCTTCGAACACGCGAATAACTGGCGCAGTGAGAACCTTTTTGAAAATTTATTTTCGAAATTCATCAAGGACTTACAAGGTTTAAACACAGATCACCGTGATACACCTTATCCAGACAGGGATCGATCACTGGATCAACATGAAGTACAGCCACCATCAGGGAGTGAGGCTAATTTTCCAACTGGGGAAGTCGACTCTGAAGTCTCAAGCAACAATCAAGGAGGCGATGGGGAGCAGGAGCAGGAAACCCCTGGAGGGGAGGAGATTTTAGGTGAAGATACCGAGCAGCCCAACCAATCCCAGGAGGGCTCCATATAGCTGAAGATGGTGAGGTGACGAGAGTACTAGGAGCCTTTGTTGGAAACAAAATTGATCAAGCCACTATATGGTCCCCCATGCTAGAAAAACTAGAAGCTGAACTAACACGGTGGAAAAAAGGCTGACCTACCATAGAAGGAAAACACCTCATCATAAACATGGAAGTTGGAGGCTGCACTCAATACCTAGCCTGAGTACAGACTATGCCAAAAGAGGTTATATCCCAAATACATTTTTTTTTCCGAAGTTTCATATGGGGTCATGACACCTACACACCAGTCAGCTTTGAAGTCATGTCTCACCTGCACAAAGAAGGGGGCCATAAAGCTCTAAATCTTGAAGTCCGCAACAAGGCCATAACCCTCATGAAACTGAGGAGCTACCTGAACTATGGCAGCAAACGACCCAAATGGACATTGCTAGCGGACAGGCTTTTTGAATTTAATGCCCCCAAGAAGGTTCTAGCAGGAGGGGGCATATCCGCAGTCAATCCCTTCATGAAAAACTGGAAACCCAAAAGATGTGGCCAGTGGAGCTCTCTGCCCAGAGGCCTACGCGAAATGGCAAAGGTAGCAGAGTCCACAGGAGTAAAGCTTGACGCACCAGAATTCTCCAAAGAGGTCAAACAAGCACTCCCCATCTGGTTCCACCCTAGCCTAGACCTCAAGGGATATAGGTGGAACGGAAAATGACAGAAGTGCCAACACCGCCACCACAGAATTCGGACTGTGGGTGAAATGGAGCACTATGCTGATACAGTCCCCCCATGTAGCCACAACCGAACATGGCACTGTGAGTGTGCCACCTGCACCCCCCTCCGACGTAAGGGCTGTGTCCACCCGGAAAAATGCCTAGAAGCAGTGAGAGGCCTAATGAGTAAACTCCAAGCGAAATGGCACCCCAAGACACTGTGTAGTGACGAATCCCTCCCCAAATTAGCAACCAGAGCCCCCAACCCTCGAGAAGATGAAAGAGGAAATGAGGAAAATAATGGAGTAGTTTTCAACCCAAACACCATATGCACAACCCTAAGCAATGGGTTCAGAGCCCTGGCAGAAAGGGAAATATCAGACAACACCTTCATCCACCCTCCACCGCCCCAACAGAATAATAAAGAAATATTCTATACTGACGGATCATGCCTACAAAATGCATGTGTGAATGCTCCCACAGGTAGCAGAGTTCGGTATGGAAAAGACGACCCAAGAAATATCTCAGTACGCTTACAAAACGAATACAATACCAACAATGTGGGAGAAGTAGCTGCAGTCCTTTTAGCACTGCAAAGAACTCCCCCCACAACAGAACTGATAATATTCACAGACTCCTAGTATACGATGAGAGGACTAACCACATCCCTACAACAAGCCAAAGATAAAGGATGGTATAGAGTAGCAAATGCGCCGCTACTTCAAGCATGTGTATCCATCCTCTGCATGCGCAGTGCCAAAACCACTCTCAAAAAAGTTAAAGGCCATAGCGGTGACTCAGGAAACGATGAAGCAGACAAGCTGGCGGACGAAGGAGCCCACAATGATATAGCGACTCCCTTAAATATTAAGACAAATCCCCTGCTATTATACAATGGGATAAGGCTGAAAAATGCCTCCCAGGCTACACTATACCATGCCCTCATAGTCAAAGAAAAACATAATCCCTGCCAAACAACAAGTATAAACATTGAGCGAATACAAGACAGCCTCGAAGAAGAATTCAGCGAGCGCCCAGTCAAAGGTCGAGTCTGGAACTCCATGAGAAACAAAGATCTCAGTCGGAACATACATGAATTCATGTGGAAAACAACTCACGGGATCCACAAACTGGGTAAATACTGGCTAAACATTCCAGAGCACAAGGAACGAGCCATTTGCCCAGTATGCCTGACAACAGAAACTATGGATCATGTTCTCTATGAATGCACTGAAACTGGCCAACACACAATATGGGACTTGGCAAGAAAACTATGGCTCCGTACCGGACGCAAGTGGCCAGAACCCTCACTCAGTATTATTCTGGGGTGTGCAGCCACATCATATAAGACAGATCGTGGCAAGCCTGACAGCAGTGACAATCGTCTGTTCCATATACTTATATCCGAAAGTGCATACCTAATATGGAAAATGCACTGCGAATGGCGAATCAGAAATGTAAGCCAGCCAGAGAAACGTATATCTCCCAACAAGGCAAACCAGCACTGGCACAGTATGATTGGCAGCAGAATCTTTCAAGACATACTCTCTGCGAACCCCAAGAAATTCGGGAAAAAAGCCATACCTAAGGAGAAGGTGGACTCCACCTGGGAGAAACTCCTCGGCGTAGAAGACTTCTGGCAATGGAACCTTGATAGAATTGTCGAGTTTTTAGTGGGTATTCCTCCGGGCCAACCCCCGGGGTGGCGCGAGCCTAGCCAGTCCCACACTGTCACACCTGTGACACTTGTGCGTAAAAGCATTTCCTCAGCGTGGCTACAAGACCTCTATCGAAGTTAAACTACCATTATGCCCCAAAACCTATGATCTTATGATACACAATATGCTCCCCTTACTCTGGCTAACTGCCAGGCACATAAGCGGATGGGAGGAAGTGATCTTATCACTGGCCGCCTGTCAGTATACGCTCCACAAAAAAAAAAAAAAAGATGTAAAGAGGCAGGAGTGCTGCAGACTCAGAGCGTGGCCTATATCTCAAGAGAACGGTTGGTGGGCCTAGCGAGCATAGTCCCTTCTTTATTTTGTAGAAGGTCGCTAGCTACTCGTAGTTCTACGGAAAATTTAGACGCTGTTGCCAGGTTTCCTGATGCGGGGCAATTTGAGTGCTCCGTAACGAAGGATCAGATTTTGCATGAGTCACATACGGTAGGGCGTGATATGGTGGACCCTATATTGAATGTACAAAGTTATCCCAGATGTATGGACGATGGACGAAATGAATGGGACATTGTTGTCATTATCATGCTGTGCTCACTTGTCGAATACCGAGATTATCCTACCACACTGACAGAGCGTCTGATCTCCAAGAATCAGCGGTTCAGACGCAACTTTGAAACTTGAAGATCACAATGGAAGACACCACCAGTGTGGAAGTGAGCGGGGTTTTGCCTAGCAAAGGGTCATGGCGAGAGGATCGCACGAGGATTTGGGGTTTGCCGTCCAGATCAAGAGAGTTTTCATGATTACAGAAATTGTCTAACCTCGAGTAAATAATGTAAATTGGAATTGCGATACATGCCTTTGAGCTGAATGAAGTACAGTGTCTCGGAAACTTTAAACGCAACAGGAAGAACTGTTACCCCTATGTCGCCTATTCACCCGAATACCATGAAAGGATCGTCGGCCTACGGCCTCCGAGATTATATTTAGTACAAACACCATCTCTTGAGGGCATTTGCGATGTCGGTGGTCAAGTCTCAAATCATAAATACAGCGGAACAATGGAATTTGTAAGGGTAAGAAATAAGCTGGAGTTTCAAGATAATCAGATAGTATTCAACCCATGATATTCACCGTAAAAGAGAGTGACTGTGTCTGGTGGGGGCGAATGGCGAAGTCTTTCTTGGTTTAACTAACTATAGAGTATTTTTTTTGGGTAGGCCCAGAGACGCAACGACAATGCTGATAAACAAAGGTAAGAAGCAGGATGAAAGAATAGAACCGAATTATAGAAGCACCATTTGGAACAAATGATGAGGTGGTATTAAGTTACGCGATAGGCAAAGTCCAATCAGGGACGGATCGAACGAGAGATGAAATGATTTTGTTATAGACATAACATCATCAACCTTCCACATCCGTATCCTGATTTCGTCCTGAGTACATCGTAGCCAGCGTGTCTCCCCCGACCTATCCACAGCCTAGTGATCAAGTGCCGTGCCGGAGCTAGGATCCAGGTGGTACACTTCGTTTATTCAGGAGACACATCGTTCAGCAAGAAAGTGAAAGAAAGTAAAATAGCTGTACGCACTGCTCCCTACAAATCGTGTCTGGACATCTCCTCCTCCGTGATCACCCTTCCCGCACGATACACCGCCATATGCGGTGCCACGCCTTGCATTCAAACGCACCTCCCACGCCCAACCACTCCTGGGAGCCTTCACACGTTAGATCCGTCATCACTGCGCAATTGCAGAACGCCGAACACGGCCCGTCAAATTATGAATTGACAAGGTAATCGCAGGACGATAAGAAGTCTTAAGCAGTTTGTTCCGATGTTGAGTGCAGCAGGTGGTGATGTGAGGGTCAGCGCCGTGGTGAGATTTGGCTGAATAATAGCGACCGGTCCGAGGTGAATATCGAGGTCACATCCGGGAGGGTCTAGGCGCCTACCACAATTAGATTACAGCATGAAACGTGAAGCTGCGCACCGCACCGGATAAAGCCTAAGAATATGTCGAACGAGAACAGGTTTGACAACTCCTGCACAAGGAGTCAAAGGTGCTGTAAACGCCTAAGCTGGTTTTATCTGAGAGCAGTGGTGAGGTATGGAAAGCCAGAAGGTCCGATAATGTTGATAGCGAAAGAGAGACAAGGTGTAGCAGCAAAGAAACGGAGGCAAAGTATGTTGACTAAGCAAGGCTGTTGCATGACATCTAGTGCCAGACCGCAGTTCCGATAGTTCCGATGAGGATGCTTTGCCGCCAGTGATGGCTTCGCTATCATCTACCGCATGAACAAGTCATGGACATTCGGTGCAACCCGTTTGCCAATATGTTGAAATTCAACTCTTCACTCGGCTTTCAACCCTCATGCGGGGACATGAAAGTGCGCAACCGTACATACATATCATAAACCAGTCTTAGCTTGTATCAATGGACAGGCTGAATCATGCTATACATCTACCCAGCGAGATGATTCACTGGTGCTATTTTCGGCTAAATTCCCATGCTGTAGGCTGTGACTGGCTGAGAGAGCGCCTTTCTTTGCCTTGCGATATAATAAGTGTTGCCAGGAAGCCAACCCTCATTTGTTGTTAATATTTTGTCAAAACCACCTGTAAGCTAACAGCATTGTCATTATCCCTTTGATACTTGTTAGCTGATCGTTATTCCTGCATGCAGTGCCTTTGCTCCACTTGCGTTGAAACATGAGACCCACTACGTCCAAAGGCCCAGAGACTGATGCAAATGGGGACCTACTTGCACAGGTATGATATCTTCGTTGGACATTATTTCTGGTCATAATACAAGCACAACAGGCAGATGAAGATATGCCAAATAAGTTTTCCATGATGCACACAGACAAAGATGTGTCATGTGAGAACAAAGTATCTGACTGCCTAGCATCCGACAGTCTTTGGTTTAAAGACCGATCATTGGAGAACTTATTCAAGGAACTGGACCATCTGTTTGAAGAGCTCAATATTGGCTGTACAATGGAAGAAAATAATGGGGAGCTTTTGGTGGCACAAGGGGCAGGTGACCTTGCTCATACATCACTCAAGGAGTTTTCCAAAATCCTCTTTCAAACAGTGAAAAAGTCTAAAGAACTGAGCCACATAAAGAAGGCCATTGATTTCCAGTACCAACTGGTCAAGCTCATACCAGATAATCACCCTGACAAGACATACCATCAGAATTATTTGGCAATCTATTATGGGCTTCGATTTGAGCGACTGGGCCAGCTGGAGGACCTTGAGAATGCCATTGCAGATCAACAACGAGCTCTCAATCTCACTCCAGGTGACCATCCTGACAAGGCTATGACACTCTCCAACCTTGGAAGTTCTTTTACAACTCGATTTGAGCATTTGGGCCAGTTGGAGGACCT
Source organism: Sphaerobolus stellatus SS14 (assembly GCA_000827215.1). NCBI lineage: Eukaryota > Fungi > Basidiomycota > Agaricomycetes > Geastrales > Sphaerobolaceae > Sphaerobolus > Sphaerobolus stellatus. The sequence continues at coordinate 1,172,994 of KN837077.1, forward strand.
TGAGAATGCAATTGCAAATCAGCAACAAGCTCTCAATCTCACTCCAGATGGTCATCCTGACAAGGCTGGAAGATTCTCCAACCTTGGAAGCTGTTTCAGAACACGATTTGAGCATCTGGGTCAGCTGGAGGATCTTGAAAAGGCCATTGCAAATGAGCAACAAGCTCTCAATCTCACTCCAGATGGTCATCCTGACAAGGCTGTAACACTCTCCAACCTTGGACACTCTTTCTGGACTCGATTTGAGCAACTGGGCCAGCTGGAGGACCTTGAGAATGCCATTGCAAATGAACAACAAGCTCTCAATCTCACTCCAGATGGCCATCCTGACAAAGCTGTAATACTCTCCAACCTTGGAAGCTCTTTCAGGACTCAATTTGAGCATCTGGGTCAGCTGGAGGATCTTGAAAAGGCCATTGCAAATGAGCAACAAGCTCTCAATCTCACTCCAGATGGCCATCTTGACAAGGCTACAAGACTCTCCAACCTTGGAATCTCTCTCTGGACTCGATTTGAGCATCTAGGCCAGCTGGAGGACCTTGAAAATGCCATTGCAAATCAGCAACGAGCTCTCAATCTCACTCCAGATGACCATCCTGTCAAGGCTGAAAGACTCTCCAACCTTGGAAGCTGTTTCAGGATTCGATTTGAGCATCTGGGCCAGCTGGAGAATATTGAGAATGCCATTGCAGATCAGCAACAAGCTCTCAATCTCACTCCAGATGGCCATCCTGACAAGGCTGGAAGACTCTCCAACCTTGGAATCTCTCTCTGGACTCGATTTGAGCATTTAGGCCAGATGGAGGACCTTGAAAATGCCATTGCAAATCAGCAACAAGCTCTCAATCTCACTCCA
>KN837077.1:1174281-1210840 GCA_000827215.1 Sphaerobolus stellatus SS14
ATGACCATCCTGTCAAGGCTGAAAGACTCTCCAACCTTGGAAGCTCTTTCAGAACTCGATTTGAGCGACTGGGCCAGCTGGAGGATATTGAGAATGCCATTGCAGATCAGCAACAAGCTCTCAATCTCACTCCAGATGGTCATCCTGACAAGGCTGGAAGATTCTCCAATGTTGGAAGCTCTTTCTGGACTCGATTTGAGCAACTGGGCCAGCTGGAGGACCTTGAGAATGCCATTGCAAATCAGCAACAAGCTCTCAATCTCACTCCAGATGGCCATCCTGACAAGGCTGGCACACTTTCCAGCCTTGGAACCTTTTTTACAACTCGATTTGAGCATCTGGGTCAACTGGAAGACCTTCACAATGGCATTGCAATTGAGCAACAAGCTCTTAATCTCACTCCAGATGGTCATCCACACAAGGCTGTAACACTCTCCAACCTTGGAGGCTCTCTCTGGACTCGATTTGAGCATCTAGGCCAGCTGGATGACCTTGAAAATGCCATTGCAAATGAGCAACAAGCGCTCAATCTCACTCCAGATGACCATCCTGTCAAGGCTGGAAGACTCTCCAACCTTGGAAGCTCTTTCAGGACTCGATTTGATCAACTGGGCCAGCTGGAGGACCTTGAGAATGCCATTGCAAATCACCAACAAGCTCTCAATCTCACTCCAGATGACCATCCTGACAAGGCTATGAGACTCTCCAACCTTGGAAACTCTTTTACAGCTCGATTTGAGCATCTGGGTCAGCTGGAAGACCTTGACAATGCCATTGCAAATGAGCAACAAGCTCTTAATCTCACTCCAGATGGTCATCCTGACAAGGCTATAACACTCTCCAACCTTGGAATCTCTTTCTGTACTCGATTTGAGCATCTTGGCCAGCTGGATGACCTTGAAAATGCCATTGCAAATCAGCAACAAGCTCTCAATCTCACTCCAGATGGCCATCCTGACAGAGCTGGAACACTCTCCGAACTTGGAACCATTTTCTGGACTCGATTTGAGCATCTGGGCCAGCTGGAGGATCTTGAGAATGCCATTGCAAATCAGCAGCAAGCTCTCAACCTCACTCCAGATGGCCATACTGAGAAGGCTAGAAGACTCTCCAACCTTGGAAGCTCTTTCAGGACTCGATTTGAGCATCTGAGTCAGCTGGAGGATCTTGAGAATGCCATTGCAAATCACCAAGAAGCTCTCAATCTCACTCCAGATGGCCATCCTTCCAAGGCTAGAAGGCTCTCCAACCTTGGAAGCTCCTTCTGGATTCGGTTTAAGCATCTGGGCCAGCTGGAGTGCCTTCAGAATACCATTGCAAATCAGCAACATGTTCTTAATGTCATTCCAGATGGCCATCCTGACAAGGCTAGAAGATTCTCCAACTTTGGAAGTTCTCCTGGGACTCAATTTGAGCATCTGGGCCAGCTGGCAGACCTTGACAGTGCTATTGCAAGTCACCAACAGGCTCTCAATCTCACTCCAGATGACCATCCTCATAAGGCTGGAATGCTCTCCAACCTTGGAATCTGTTTCCAGACTCGATTTCAGCATCTGAGCCAGCACAAGGACATTGAAAATGCCATCACTGTCTTTCATGAGGCTGCTAACAATGTTTCAAGTGGCCCTTCAATTCGTTACAATTCTGCTCTATACTGGGCATTGTTGTGTTCAACTTACAAGAACCCCTCATCCACTCTTGAGGCATACAGGACACTTCTGGACATAATTCCCCAGCTTGTGTGGCTCGGTCACAAAGTTGCCACTCGCTATCAAGAGCTAGTCAAAATTGGGAGGGTTGTCAACAAGGCTGTTTCTGTGGCACTTTCTGTAGGAGATATAGCACTGGCCTTAGAATGGCTGGAAGAGGGTCGGAGTATTGTTTGGGGTCAGATACTTCAGCTGCGCAGCCCCATTGAACAGCTCCATCTCCACCATCCAGAGCTTGCAGGGAACTTATATTCTGTTGCACATGCCCTTCAAAATGTTGAGAGTTCAAGCCAAATGCAACATTTCCCCACTGGTACTAAAAAGACTCCACAGCTGACTGCAGAAGAGGAAGCAAGAAGACATCGTGCTCTGGCCAAGCAGTATGAGAAGCTCATAGGAGAGATTCGACAGCTTTCAGGATTTGAGTACTTTTTGCAGCCCAAGAAGATTTCAGAGCTTGTCAGTGCATCCAGGAATGGTCCCATAATTAATATTAATATTGTTGACACTCAATGTGATGCACTTATTCTCCATTCTCAAGATTCTGCAAACCCCATCATCCATGTGCCACTACCCAGCTTTTCTCAGGCAAGAGCAGACCAGCTCTCCTCACAGTTAAAATTAATAATCAACACATATCATGTTCGCTATGATCGTAAAATGACTGTGGCTGGGAATGACCTTGATGATGCTACAGCAGACTTACAGTCAATATTGACTAACCTTTGGATGTGGGTTGTATCTCCAGTTCTGCAGGAAATCCAGAAGGAAGTGAGTTGTACTTTCTTTGATCTTGTATACTAACTCAACTGGCCATACAGCTAAAGCATATTAGCATCCATCATATCACATGGTGTCCAACAGGATCCCTTGCATTCCTCCCTCTTCATGCAGCAGGACTATATACACAGGGTGACTATTCAGAGCCTACAGCTCTCTTTGATCTGGTGGTCTCATCATACACCCCTACAATTGCAGCTCTCCTTCAACCTCCTGCAGAACAGATAGTCAGAACCAGTGTTGGAAAAAGACTCCTCATTGTCTCACAACCAAACACACCAGGTCAAAAGAGTCTCCCAGGAACAAAAGAAGAGGTCAAATCAATTGTCAAGTGCACTCTCCCCACAGCTGTTTATCATCTAAATGACAAGCAAGCAACTGTCTCAGCTGTCCTTGAATTAATGGAACAGCATACCTGGGTTCATCTTGCCTGTCATGGTATTCAGAATTCCATCAACCCTCTTGAGTCTGCCTTTGCTCTCCATGATGGGATGCTCAACTTAAAATCACTCATGCAGAAGTCCATCAAGGGAGCTGAACTTGCATTTCTTTCTGCATGTCAGACAGCAACAGGTGATGAGAAGCTCCCTGATGAAGCTGTACACCTTGCAGCAGGAATGCTTACAGCAGGTTTCCCTAGTGTGATTGGCACAATGTGGTCAATCTGGGATGCTGATGCACCTGTGGTTGCTGAGACATTCTACTCCATTCTAATGCAAGAGGAAAAGAGTTTAGAGGGAAATGATGGAAGGTCAAAGGTTGCTTATGCACTTCATGAAGCAGTCAAGAAACTTCGGGAGAAGGTTGGAAATGAGAACTTCATAAGATGGGTCCCATTTGTGCATTTTGGACTTTAAGTTGTAACAGCAGATGATGTGTAGGAAGGAGAAAGAGTGAGGGTAATGAGAAAATCAATTGTAACAAAGTATTAACAATATTTGTAAAGCCCATGAGTCCTATTTAATGTTTATTTATATAATTCCTCTGCAAATAACAGACAATGTGGACATACACAAATTGAATACTTAAAAAAGCCCTAGCATCCAAAATTATGTGCAGGCTGGCATCATAATGCCATGCTTCAAACATCAAGGATAACAGGTGGAGGGTTAATTTATCTAGAATATATTTAGTCCAAAGCACCAGTGTTACCTCACCCATCTTTAGATATCAGGTAAACCTCATGAATACCTCTCAAGCAGGGGCACAGCCTCACCTCAGGCAGTGCCTCAAGATGCCTCTGCACTATGCACATAGAGTACCTCAAGAAAGTCAATGATGCACCATGTGAGGTACTCTGTCATACCAATGCCAATTGTGCCCATTACTATTTTTTTTTATGGAGCTATTTCAGGATGGCAAGTAATGAAATTACCCCCACCCTTCAGCTTATGAAACTGGCACATAACCAGAGGGAAGAGGAAGAACATATAGAGGTACATATGCATAGGTGTAGGAAGTAGTTAAGAAGCATAGAAGAATAAATATAGGGTATATAATTTAGGCATAATGGGGTGAGAAAACATTTACACAAGTCTAGTGTCCATGCCGAGAAAATGCTTTTATGCACTGATGTTGAGACAGTTTAACTGAAACAACAGTGTGGGACTCATCACCCTGGGGGTTGGCCCAGGGGAATACCCACTAAAAACTCGACTACCTCTTCTAGACTCCATTTCCAGAAGTTTTCTACACCAAGGATTTTCTCCCAGGTTGCATCTACTGTCTCTTTCACTATGGCTTTCTTACTGTAGCATCTTGAATCTTCTGAGATGACATCTTGGACAATCCAGAGGCTGATGGCATGGTGCCATTGTGAAGCAGCTTCTTGGGGGGAAATATGCTTACTGGGGAGGCCATCATGACTTATTCTCCATTCACATCTCAATTTCCATATTAAGTGGGCACTCTCAGACACAAGTATTCTGTAGAAACTGTTGTCACCACTGTCAGAGTGTCCTTCCTTATTCTTGTGGTTTGCTGATGGGCTAGCCAGGATCATGCCCAAAGAGGGAGATGGCAGGCGCCTCCCAGTGCAACACCATATTTTCCTGGCTAAGTCCCATATGATTGACTGTCCTGTGGCAGGGCAGGTTATTAGTATGTGGTCCATGGACTCTGTCATGAGGCACTCTGGGCACAGGGCTCATTCTTCACGGTCTTGTATGTGTAGCCAAAATGTCCCGAGTTTGTATATGCCATGTGTGGATTTCCACAGGAACTCCTGGATGTTCTGGTTAAGATCCTTGGATCACATAGCTTGCTATATGCAGCCTGCTACTGGGCAGAAACCAAAATTTTCTTCCAAGTGGTCCTGTATTTCTTCTATGTTGCAATCTGTTGTATTGCAGGGGAGGCATCTTTTCCTAGCCAGTATTAATTTGTATAGAGAAGATTGTGAGGCTGTATTCAACTTTGAGCCATTATGTAGCAAGAGTGGGTTGATATCTAAGTTTAGGAGGCTTGGGAGGTCCTTGCCTGCACCAAGGTTGGTGAGGCTGTTGGCACCATCATTACCTTGGTTACCACTGTGTCCTTTTACTTTGATGAAGGTGGTTTTGGCATGTTGTTGGTGGAGGTGTGAAACACATGCCTGGAGTAGGGGGGCATTCACCTTATTATTCCAGCCAAGATCCTCAGCTATTGTGAGTTGGGAGGTTAGTCCTCTAAGGACATATTGAGAGTCTGTATATATTTGGAGCTCCTTGTCCAGGGGAGTATCTTGGACAGCCACCAGGACAGCCACCAGGACAGCCACTGCTTCACCAGCATTATTTGGATTGAAATGTCTTGGAAGTCATATGGCTTTGTTTTTGGGGTCTTCCACTCCATACCAAATCCCACTACCTGTGGGAGCATTTTCACAGGCATTCTGTAGACATGAGCCATCTGTGTACACTTGTATTCTCTCAAGGTTTGGTGGTGGTGGGGGGCACACATATGTGGTGTGTAAACTATCATTTATGGCCAATACCTGAAAACCTTCATTAATTGATTGACACACTGTCTGGGTTGAAGACTTTGTCTGGGCTCTTGTCAGCATGGTCTGGGGAGCCATTTTCAGGTGGGGTTGTGTGGCTAGCTGTGTCAGTGTAGGATCACTCAGGGGAGTTTTTGGATCCCATTTAGGTAGAAGTTTCCCCATTAGGCCTCTGGCAGCTTCATGGCATTTCTCAGGGTGATCACAGCCTTTTCTCCTTAGCATTACACAGGTATTTCATTTACAGATGTGGGTGCAGTTATGGGTCCTTGGGAATGTGGTGTCAACATATTTTTCCATCTCTCTCACTGTTTTGATGGCATGATGCCATCACTGGCATTTCTGCCATTTGTCATTCCAGCAGAACTCTTTTATTGATATCCCTGGGAGGAACCAGATGGGGAGTGCTTATCAAACCTCATGTGAGAATTCAGGAGCATTAAACTTAACCTCATATTTTTCAGCCACTTTTGCCATGTCCTTGAGGCTAGCAGGGAGGCTATTTAGTTTCCCTGTTCACTTTGGTTTCCAGTTTTGAAGGAACAGGCTCACCACTGCTGTGGTGCCACCAGTCTTGCTAGTTTCTGGCCCATTTAGGCAAAACAGCTGGTCAGCTATGAATGTCCAGTGTGGTCTTTCCCCTCCGAAATTCAAGTAGCTTTTTAGCTTTATGATTGTGACTGCATCATTGTGGATGTTTAAGTCCAGGACTTTTAGTCCTCCCTCATGGGGTTGTGTCAAGATGTCAAAGCTAACAGGGGCATGAGAGTCATGATCCCACAGGAACCTATTCATAATTTTTTGGATTTGTGAGATATTGTGTGCATCCACCCACTTCCATGTTCAGGACTAGGTGTTTCCCTTCCAGTGTGGGCTTGCTCTTTTTCCATCAAGTTAGTTCTGCTTCTAGTTTTTCTAATATGGGGGTCCATATAGCAGACTGTTCTACTTTATTTCCAACATAAGAGCCTAGGACTCTTGTGTGTTCTCCATCTTGGGCAATGTGGAGGTGATCCAGGATAGCTGGCATCATTTCATTTAGTTTTCTGGTTGCCACTAGGGTTTCATGGTATGCTTTGGTACCAATTGGGATAATTGCTGTCTTGTTAATATTAAACTTTGCTCCCAATGCTTTGCACCAGGAGATGAGCAGTTGTTGGAAGTCCTCAAAGGAATCTTCTTTGGATAGGAACACAGTTGTGTCATCAGCAAACACATTAACAAGTAGCTTGTCCTTGTCTCCTGGGATTTGGTACCCTTGTAGCTGTGACTGTCTTAGTGATTTGGCCAGAGATTCAATTGCTATGTTAAAGAGTAGGCAGGATAGGGGATCACCTTGCTGTACTCCTCTGTGGAATATGAAGACAGAGCTAATTTCTTCATTTAGAATGATGACTGTTTCAGCATTGTGATAGAGAGAGGTGACACATTTAACAAAGTGCTCAGGCATACCTATCTTCTGAAGGGAGGCTAAGAGGAAATCATGGTGTATTTTGTCATAGGCTTTCTCCTGGTCTAGGCAGACTATGGCACTATTTTCTTCTGTAATTTCAGCATAGTTTATTAGATAGTTTACTAAATCAATTTGGTTGCTGATTTGGTGTCCTTTCATGAAGCCTGCTTGGTCACAGTGTATTATTTCTGGGGTGGCTTTGCTAACATGCAGAGGCAGGACTCAGGTCATTATACAGTAATCTGTATTTAATATTGTTATTGGTCAGTAGTTAGCTATTTGTGTGTGATCATTTTTCTTATATAGTGGACACATCCACCCCTTGTTAAAAACTGCTCCAGGTTCAATATCATTTAGTTCTATGTCACTAAAGATGTTGCAAAGGAGATGGATAACATCAAAGCCAGTTTCTTTTTCTTTGTAGTCAATTTTGTACTGTTTTGCTAAATTCTTCCACAGCTCATAGGGGATTCCATCAATGCCAGCAGCAGTGCCATTTTTCAGGCCTTTCATGGCTTCACTTATATCTGATTCAGAAATGAGCTCATTAGGTCTGTTAAGGCTTCCTCCATCACAGTTCAGTGTAGTATATTCACTTCCTTAGCTATCTCTTGTGTTCTTTCTTCTGGAGGTTGCTGGAGATCCACATCCAGGTTTTGTATTGAATCATGATGGCATCTGGCTATTTCCGCCATTTCAGATGATTTTCGAATATAGTTGGGGCCCAGTTCACTATCATTCCATAGGGCATAGATTGTCATCCTGGGGGCTTTGGTTTTGTTGAGCTCAATCCAATATTTGCTAATAGTCTCCCCCTCTAATGGGGGTCGAATGGCTGAATGGATATGCCTTCACCTCTGGCTTGGTGCTTGCCAAGGCCGGCCTTTAAGTAAGAAAGGCCACAGGTTCGAATCCTGCACAAACCATCAGGGAGTTTTAGTGGGTATTGCAAGTGCAGCTGAGCCCCACAGTACCAATATAACAGTGGTCTGCATAAATACATTTCTTCCTGACAAGCACCCTTAAGTCATAATATATGATACTTCCTGGAACGTCCCAGGTGACCTCTAAGCAGAGATGGGAGGGCCATTTGATGGCTTGTTCCATCTCCGGTATGCAACAACATACACCACTCCACAAATAATAATAATAATAATAGTCTCTCCCTCTAGTTTATTGCAGATGGCTATATTAGCCTTCTGTTTCTTGTGCATAAGTTGGACTAGGGCTCTCAGTTCTTCTTTTTTGGTCACCAACTGGAATTTAGATTCCATTCCATCTGAGTTCACATTTAGTAGTGCATCCTCCAGCTGCAATTTCTTTTCTATGATTTGTTTGTCCAGCAATGAGGCTGTTTTGCTTGCATATTGCTTTGCTAGTCTTATTATGTCTCATTTGAAAGCTGCAAAGGTCATTTGTATGTTGTGTTGTGGTGGGCTAGTGGGTTGGATGAGGCAATTTGTATATCCATGCCTTTTTCTATTACCTTCTGTAGGAACTCTTTATTTTCAGTTACCATGAGGGGTATTGCCCAGTGTCCTTTCCCAATGTGGCATTCCTCTGGGTTGAGTATGCGGCAGGAGACTACATCATGGTCAGTCTGGAAGGGGGCTGGGCTAATGTCCCATTCAGTACTATACTTTAGGAGTGTCTTGTGCATGTATATGCAGTCTAATCTGGATTCAGATGACCCGCTAGTCCATGTATAGTATGTCTTCGTAGGGTAGGTTTGTCTCCATCCATCACTAAGTAGGGAGAGAGCCTTGAATTCCTGCAGGGCTTCTACTGGAGGTGGTGGGTGGAACCTGCGCACAAAGCACTGGAAGGATCCATGGATTTAGCTGGGAGCAAATTGAGTGACATGCTGCACTTTCGTAGCCTGAGCTTTACCTCGGTCCTCGTTTGACTCGACTTACCACAACTTACTATCATTTTCACCTATATTTTGCTCATTTTGCTCATCATTTTGCTCATCACTTTCCTCAAAGCAAATGATACACATCTATCTTATTACTTATGGAGCTACTGGACATTCCAGTATGTGGCATACGACTTTTCTGTAGCTAATTTTAACATCCGAATTGCGGAATAGCTCATAGTGAGAAGTCATAATACTGTAGTAATACTTTCAAATCCTATGAATAGAAGTTTCAACCCGCGATGACACAGAATTTTGGCTGCTGTTCACTGTGGTGCGGCACAACCAGTCAGCAAACCGCTAGTGCAATGTTTGCCTTGTTTGGTCCACACATCCTATCTTCGTTTGTTTCAACACGAAGAAGTACTTGAAATGGTGTATATGGGAATGGTTATCGACCCATGTTGAGGTACATGGCTCTGGCTATACAGTTAGCGACATTCTTGTTCTGACTGAGCTTATACAGTGCCTTATATTGAACCCCTGCTACAATGGTTTTGAGTGTGTCACTCTCACGAATCACATCTGTCAATAGTGGCTTGTGGTCTGGAGGTGTTCTCGGACACATCTCTGTGAGAGGAAGCAGCCACATCTATTCCATCACGCTGACCTCCCACCCTGTCGAATCTGGCTCTAATCCGCACTGGACAACGTTCAAGACCTACCTATCTCCCAGTCACGGTATCCAGGTAGTATGCACTACGTTGCACGCTCAGCAACGACAGCCATGATGACGGCCCGAACTATCTCGTTACCAACCATGAGGGTTGATCCAGTAGATTGTAAAAGTGATGAAGAAAGAGCGCTAAAATATGATTAGGACACCATTGGAGCTTGCTGATTATGTACGTTCAAATCCAACATCACGTAGGTTTCGTAGGAGCTATGGCGGGGAGGACAACATCAGGAAAGCTGACCACGGCGCCTATTTTTCCAGAGCAGCCATCCATTGTAGACGACGATACCCACTTTCAGCAGGGTTATAATGCCGAGGCTGCGTTATAATATCAATATATCGGATTATAATATATTATTGGCATCGCACATATTTTTATAATAGAGAGTAATGCTTTAACGAGGCATCTGAAGGTAATGCTATGGAAGGTACAGTAGCTGTTGATAAAGTATGGAAGCTAGTGGCGCTATAGTTACTATTATCGCTATAATGGCAACTATAACATTTGCCCACTTTCTTGATGAAGGGCGATGAGGATGAGGGTAGGCATAATTCGGTGCTAGGCGCCATCCAAGTTCTATACTATTGTTATGTCCTGATATCTAGGAGCGACTTCGGACTCCGGATATAGTAGAACGAAGTAAGTAATTCAGAGTCCGGATGATATAACTGAAAGGACTTGGCTTCAACTTATATGTTGCGCCCTTAACCGTATGTGTTGTCCTTATTTCAGAATGAAATCCAGACGAACAGAGGTTCGGAGTTCGATGGTTGTCACAGACAAATCGGTTGTGAGATACTCGGAGGCCGAGGGTAGTGGAACGAGAACAGAGATAGGCAGATGGAGGCCTGAGTGAGTTAACAGCACAGGAGGCTGGTCAAAATTTTCCAGGTTGGAAAATGGCCTGGAAAAATCCAGGATTTGGGTGTATTTTCCAGATACTTTCCATCCCTGGAAAATGCCTGGAATATAACTTTCTCCCATAATTTTTCTGACATAATCCAGCTTTGAAGGTATTTTCCAAACAAATCCCAGATATTTTCCAAGGTCTGGAAAATGTTTGGAAGATGCACTCAAATCCTGCCATTTTCCTGACCATTTTCCACTCTGGAAAATTTTGACCAGTCTGCAGTGCAGATAAACGAAGTGGATTTCTGACTACCGAACCATAATACAATAAAGGCTATTTATACTAAAATGGAGCCCGAAGATAAATGGGGAAATAGTCAGGGTCACGGAGATGGAACAGATAAAGGAAAAACATAAATGAGTGTAGTTGGCTGGCGATAACATAAAGCGGAGGCTGATGGGAATATAACGTAAAAGTCATGTGGAACATAAAACACATGAAATCATAATTGATGCTTGGCATCGATGAGAAACAAGCGAGATAAAGAAAAGCGGAGTCCGAAGAATAATGAATGGTAAGGAGTGACGGAGTCCGAGAATAATAAGCGAACAAATGAAAATAATACAAATAATCAAGAACCAATGAAATCAAAGATGAATAACAAATATAGCTGAAACGGAGTCCGAAGGAAAATGAAATAAAATCGAAATAAAACAAAATCGGGATTGGGACTTGATAACTATCCCACCACAGGAAGTCACGCACATCGGTCATTTTGCTGCCGGAGCCTCGAACACTCATGTAATATTCTCATAAATTTAATATACTATACTTTATTTGTCTAAGATACATTTAAGATATTTTTACAAGCACGTTAGAGTCGTGCGCGCAATGCTAACCACCTGCTGCATGAAAAGGTAGAAGCTGCGCACTAACTGAAAGACCTGCTGGTCACAAAATGTCACAGCGGCAGATGGGGAGGACTGCAACTTTGCCAAAACAAAAACAAAAACAACAGACGCAGTACAAAAAGAACAACAACAACAACAACAAAATAATTAAAGAAAAATAAAACTAAGCCCTTACATCACGCAATGGCGGGTCCAGAGGGAAAGAGCCTTCCTCCTCGGTGGTCACATCCTGCTCATCACTGGAATCCACTGCTGCGAAACCTGATATTGAGGGGCCAGCTACAGGTTGCTCATTGTTGGGGTCTTCATCCTGAGTGATGATCCGAGCTGTCTTACCCTGGCGCCGCTTTGCAAAGATCCCTTGGAAACGCGCATCCAGCTTGAGCTCAGGCTTCTCCTTAAAAAGTCCCAAGATGAATGCCGTGAGCGCGCCTTTGGTCCCTTCTCTTGAAAGATTCATTGCAAAAGCCAATGCCTGTAGCTCAGGCTTCTTCATGGTCTTGACAGGGGCGGTGAAAGTGTGTATACCCTTGTTCAAGATGAGTTCTTCAAGGTCCCATTTCTTCGCGATCTCCTTGGCCTTCTGGGCTTCAGCCTCCTGGCGTTTGTGTTCTTCTTCCTCCGCAATCTGCTGAGTGAGAGCAGCAGCCATCTCGTCAGAAGTGATGAGCCATCCCTTGGTGTTCACAATTTTGTGCCTCTTCTGCCGCTTGCTCTCTATTTGCCCTTGGAGATGTGAATTTTTGTAGGCTTCAAGGGTGGCATGGCTGGCAGCAGCAATAAAATTGCTCCGCTGAAAATCCGTCTCCTGTGCCTGCATGTGGTTTCTGGCCTCCAGTTCTTTGATTTTGAGGAGGGCCTGCTCGAGGGCAGATAAGGTGGAATCTCTTTCGTCCAGGGCTTGCTTCACCTGTTTGTGGGCCTCGAAGTTGCCGGCATCCTGACATTCGAAGGGAGAGAGGATAGTGATGCTTGGCTGGGGTGGCTGAAGGAGGACCTTTGGTCCATTATATGCAACTGCTTGCAGCATGCGGAGTGCGTCAAGCTGGACGCAGCAGTGGAGGACAGGGTGGTGGATCCGTCGCTTATCACAGAACGAGGGGGAGAGGAAGGGAGGGGTGCGACTGCGGACCTGGTGGACAAGTCAAGCCAACCATGGGGGCAGTTGGGTTGGCAGTGTTGCTGCCTGGTATCATTCGCATAGAAGGGGTTGGTAGTGGCTCAGCGGAGCTGTCCAGGTAGGCTTCAGGCTCGTGATAGGCTGGGTGGGGAACATTGGGGACAGGGCTGGGTCAGAAACTCTCATCTGAGGATTCCCCGGACAGATCTTCGGTAGTACCAGGATCGGTCATTTTGGCCTCTTCAGAGGAGCTGGAGATATATGTGGGGAAGCCTACTGGGGTGAGAACTTGGGCCTTAAAGAAGGTGGCAGGGGCATAATCAGTGTCGGTAAAAACATCGGGGTTATAGGGGCACATGCCCATGTGTCGCCAGGCACTCAGTACGAGGTTTTTGGTTACATGCTGACAACGAACCTACATTGTGTTAGCACAAGACGATAGCGTGACCAAAATACAAGCTTACCGCCATATATTCTTCAACCACCGTGTCGCGGGTCACCTCATTTCCGCTGATAGTGAGGGCGTTACAGTGTTTGCCCCACTTGTGCTGGAGAGGCGCGAAGACACCGACATCGAGTGGTTGCAGCTTGTGTGTGGTGTGAGGGGGGAGGGAGATCATCTTGATGTGGTTCTGGATGGTGATGAGACGGATCGTGTTGGTTTCGTGAGAGCCATGTTCGTCCGAAATGAAAATGATGGGGTAAGCGGGGTCGCTTTTTGTTTTGGCCCAGGGCACAAAAACACGCTCGAACCAGTCGGCACATATGGTGTCGTCCATCCAGCCGTTCTCCGAAGCCACAACCCTAGCATTGGCATCAGTACAAAGTCTTAAAAAGGAATAGATAAACTTACCCTCCAACACCCACTACATGGGCCCATTCTCTCACTGATCCCTTGGGCAAGACAAAAGTAGGCGGACAACTCTTCCTCGCCGCCGAGACGCACTCCAGGATGGTGACCAATACCAGGTTGTCACTCTTCTTGACATAGCGGTTCACATCAGTGGCTGAGAAGATATACTTGGTTCTAATGTTCTTGCGCCCCCCACCTAGTTGAATGCCTTTCTCATCGAAGTTGAAGATATTGCGGGCGGGAATTCCCGGGTCAATGACCTCGCCCTTGAGGAGAGTAAAGAAATGTGTCACTGTCTCTCAGGAGAAGGCAGTGGCATGCTTGGGATCCAGACCACGAGCAGTTTTCATATTGATGACATCGTTATGTCATTTGAAGAACCGACGCACCCATTCCTCCCCCGCCCGCCTCCCGCTCAGCTCGTACACGTGTTGGTGAAGCCCAAGAGAGCTCAAGGGTTGAGCAAGGAGACCTTGAACCTTACAGTACTCAACAAGTACTAACTCCTCATCCTTCTTGAGATGCGCTTGGCCCTCGTGGGCATCCTCGCCGTTCTTCTTGCCATGAAAGTGACCCCATAGCGTCGCCTTCGCCACCCCGTACTTCTTCTGCAAGACACGCCAGGTGGTATCCTTGATGATGCATTCTTCAACCACAGCGGTGATCGCCTCTTCAAAGCCATCATCCCATTTGTTGAGGATGGCCCTTCGTCGTTTTGTGGGGGAAGTGGGGGGCTCTGTACACGGGTGTTTCGTCCCTGAGCTATTAGATGTGGTAGTGACACGGCTCTTGGAAAAACTGCGCTTTGATGGGATAGAGGATGAGACGGACATTGTGAAGGAGGGAGGTCAGAGTATCGGCTGAGGACAAGCCACACGCATTCGAACTCCACTAATGAGCATGTAAGCACCAAGCATCCGTGTCTCATCCTCACCTCAAAATGGGAGCGTGACAAGTCACTTCGGCATCCCACTGGCACGATAACAAATGAGAGGTCAATATGTGGCAATGACAGAAATTGACACAAGAAGCCCTAGAAGCAAAAAATGAAAGTGTGTGGTAGGCAGGAAGGTGGATTTCACTCAACGGCAGACCCTCCTACCCATGGAGCATTTCTGTCGCATCCCAATTGTGATGCAAAGTATATTTATATACCTATATTACATGTCTGATTACCCCTCGACCCCCTCTTCCTCGTATCCCTCAAGTTTTTGCAATGAGTAGCTTCTAGAGGGGTGCGCGACTTCCTGTGGTGGGATAGTATTGATGTTTGACCATACATGACCGGGAGCGACAGGTGAAAAGATACAAATATGCAGCCACATGTTTACAGAGTTGAGTAATGGAAGAAAGAAATGAAGGAGAAAAACAGATGGGCGGTCAACACAAGTATTGTAATTAGGTAGAAATAGAGACGACGGGTAATAATACATTGAGAGATGCATAGAACGAGTAAAAAGAAAACGAAATCAAGGCGCGGCGGGAGGGAAGGCAAAAAATGCGAACCGACAACTAGCGAAGTTGAGTTAGCGAACAGAATCCTTGACGACGGCGGCGGACGTACCTAGTGAGGTGTAGAGAATAGCTGGGAGAACAGCCGCGGTTCTCCCTCCTCTCCTCCTAAGTACCGAGGAAACGAGTGATCCTACAAGGTTGAACCGCAGTGGCTACCAACGGCATGCCACCTGTGCAACCTTGAACCCGTCCAAAGGGACTGCGACAGCCGTTGAGGAAGAGGAGATAAAGCGGCGGCGCGGTGCATGCTGTAGCAATGACGTAAGCTGTTGGCGGCTCATCGGATTTGGCCGGTGTAAATGAAATCTACACGAGGGAAAATTGAAGGCGTCTGTATATGGCTAGTGTAGCCTCGATAGGCCAGAAATGATTACGAATAGGCTTAGGCTACAAATGAGTACATTAACCTCAGATGTTTTGCCCGATCATTGAATAACTGGATAATTTACTTTTTAGTGAAATGTATTTATCAACTATCACGCGATCGAGAACTTTTAGTAATTTTCTAGTGATCGGATAAACCATCGATCGCTGACTATCTCTCAAAAAACGCGCTATCCTCTATTCGCTCACTGTAAACCTCAAAGTGAATGGGACTATGAAGCAATCAGGATTGGAACAGAAGGTTCAGGCCATGGGACTCAACATCGCGAAGCCTGCCGTATGTCGACCTTGTTTCCTTCCGAACCATCTTTTGGCAAACTAATAAGGCTTGTATTTAGTTAACCATTGAAAGGTTAACTTCAGGGGTATGTTTCGTATTCTCAGTGCTACTATTCTTTGGAAGTTCAACTACCGTACCAGAAGGCAAATCAGCAAGATGTCCTAGCAGTATTGATTGATAGATAGTGTCTTTTCTTGTAATTATAGTGATCAATATATTTATGAAAAAATTACCTATTGAGTGTGCGGGAAATGCGCGATCGATGGATTTTAAGAATGCCTATTGATAACTCATTTGTTAGGTTTTCAAAACCCCTCGATCTACACTTTTTCTGGAAAGCTAGTGATCGCAAGTTTACTGGGAAAATACACGATCGTTGCTTTTCTGTGAAAACCAGCGATCGTGCAATTGTAGGAAAAGTCATTGCTTATGACTGTATTTATTGGGATAATTGATCACTGCTTTTTTTGAGTTCACAAAAAATAATTGATCGAGCACTCACTCGTTTTTTTTTAGAAAAAGGCACTATTGCCCGATCGGTAGGATTTCAAATTTGTATTTATCCATCGATCGAGCAAAGCTTCTGACATGAATGCACTGCTACAAATCGATGATGCGGATGAGTAGATAACACGTATGAGTACTTGTGTACGAGTTCCCTGTTCATTATAAATTACGAGTCCGAATGTGTCATCTGAGATTGTGCTTCATCGTGCTTCTTGGAGTTAAGGTATCATGGCTGAAGATCACATGCGTTGTAGCGTCAAACCTTTATGTGAGTGGGCAAACCACGAAGTCAGCGCTACATGAGTAGGCGATGAGGTGATTTTAACGAATTCATTACATTCATATTAAATATCAGATGGCAAGCTCATCCAGTAAAAGTGCTTCCCAACTCTCCCGACGTGGTGGTGGAGTCGGGTGCATTCGATGTCGGCTATGGATGGAATCGGACAAAGCCACCGCTGTCATCCTTATCCAACGACCATAGGTATCCGGGTGCTCCTATGTCCCACGCACGATACTTAATATCAGTTAAAGAAGGGGTGCAGTAAGTGTTGAACGGGTAGTCGAAAGCTGTCGATGGAGTTCACGTAATCCTCTTCAATCTCAGTGTGTAGCGGTAAGGGTTTACGGCGGAATATCATTGTTATTCACAATATGAGAACTGCTTGACTAAGCCGAGCTTCTGTTCGATCCTGGTTCACTGAGTCTAAAGGCTTCGTATATGTTCTGGGTCAAATTTATGAGATTCGGAGATATCATTCCGGAGGATTTTAATCGTTTTGACACATTTAATACGTAGATCGGTATTATTTTGGAAAACATTAATCGGGACCTTATGCCGCAGGTAACCAAGGAATTGTAGCAAGGCCGCCTCCGAGTCAGAGTGACCGATGAGTCGAGATAGACGGTCCAACAACATCGGAATACCACCAGAGCCGAAAATGACTTGATTATGTCATTTATCATGAACGGCGCAAGATAGACATATCTCCATTTCAGTGAGCAATACCGTAGTGCCTAAGTTGTCCAAATCATTGTATCTAATTAGAACACAGGTATCAAAAAATCTGCACAGAACATCATTGGATAACTCACCGAGAGAATAACGATGAGGCAAGCAATCGAGGATTCAGCTCATATTTGTCAGCTAGCAGTGACGGGATGAAGACTGATAGGTATGACTGGGTCCGACGTATGCACAGATCATTATAGTCCTGCCTATTGACCCATAATAAGCAGTGACGCACCAGCGTAATAAATGTATTTTCGGGTTTGCAACTTCGGAGGTTCCGAACTTGTCCTTTATTCCTTTGGAAATGGAGACTCGACAACTGGCAATGGGTGCTGTAATTGATAAAGCCTAGATTTGATGTACAATTTAGTCTGAATGCATATATGCTTTTATTTCAATAAGATAAGCATAATTGATCAATCATTCACTTGAATCACAGAGTGCGTAATATGATGTATTTCCAGTGTATCAGTCATCGGATGAAATTAGCCACTGTCTAGTGCAACATAGAACCAAATTTATCGATCCTTGATGAAGCAACAAGTTATCTGAAGGCCAGAATTTTAGAACGGAGGGGCGAAATAATGAATCGAAACATATCATATTTACACTTCAGAAGGTTTATGATTGCTTGAAGATTCATTGTCGTGAAGCTTCTTTATATCTTCTAGACTTGTTGACCACTCGTCGCTCTCTGAGTCACAATACCTGACTCAGCGTCTAACACTCTTTCAAACACTTTAACGAACAGCGTTGATCACCAAAGATCTTGGAATTCCAACGGATATTTCTTCACTGTCCCATGGATATACCACTATTTGATGACTCTCGAGCCAGGTTGATTCGATGCGTTGTCTAGGGAGCGCACATACAGTCAGGTTGCCACTTGAGCGAATCCTGAGTATCTTCAAGGAAGTTGAGCTTCACGATGGCTAGTTGCCGCATCGACGGACTAGAAGTGTGGTCGTTGAGTGGGATATGTGGCTAAAGAGGTTTGAAAGAAACGAGAAGGGTATGCCAGTACCGTAGGCTCGTAGAACACCAGTTGACCTCGATGACGTCATTGAAGAATGCCAATGTCGAGTCTGAGTAGATGCCGTTGATGAACGTAAGATATTCGACGCATGAGATTATTGAACATGGAGGGTAAGAAACGCTGCGAGTCGCGGTAGTCCCGCCGGAGGACGGTGTAGAGTGCAGTAGCTTTCATGGTGTAAAGGCTCAGGCGGCGAAGTAAGCATTGAGGTATCTGATGGATAAGATGCGTTTTAAGATCGAGATATATATGCTTTCAGCTAAGTAGGTGTCGGGTCGGGCATTGCATCATTGCAAGGAGACCTCGGCTGTGGTGTTGCATGGAAGAAAGGGTAGGTCCTCTGCAGGGTCGTTCCAGCATGACTTCAGCGGAAAACATAGCAAACTTCAATCAGAACAGTGCGTAATACGATAAGGACACTGGTGTGACTCACTGATGACACAAGACCTGTGATAGTCCGCGTCTTCGCCTCATCTCACCGAGCGTCCAACAACTACAGGATATCATGCGGTCAGTAGCATATCCAGCGACCTTGAACGCGTCCGAACTTGCGTAGGGACATCCTAAGGCGAACTTGGGTCGATGAAGGAGGGCCACGAGAGACTGCGGTTATAAGGCCGCACGTCATAAGCGATGACGATGTGGTGACGGCGGCACCAGATAGCTAACTTGAGACTGAACATCGCGGTGAAAGGGTTAGGAGGAATGGGCCAGGAAGAAGGTACTGTTGATCTTGAAGTTCTCGACTCGAGACAGCGTTCGACGATGCATCGAGGAGAGCAGGGCAAGTGCATGTACTAACGGTCGCCGTCCTAGGTATGTTCGCTTTGCGTTCCAGGATGGGTTCATTATGCGCGAATTGGCCATCTGTTGCCTATAACCGAATAAGAATTGGGTAGATATATAACGAATGAAACTACACCAACTCACAAACGTCGCGTTATAGCTCGCCGATACCCTCGATAGTTCCACGGCTCCACCTGATCACATTGACGCGTCCATCAACTACAGGGACGTCAAGGTGTCCGACATCTCTCTCACACCTTCATCTGGAGTGGGTTAGCCCTCGACCTGATTCACAGGACAGTCTTGGCGGTCTTTGCTTGACGAAGGAGGGGTACGAGAGTCGATTGTTATGTAAGCATGCGATCGGCGAGCACGTCTCTGGTGATGACGGCGAAGACTTGAGATGGCAAAGATCGTGGAAAAGGACCTGTAGAGCTACCCCGGCATGAGGTTATTGTTTCGGACTTGAGACAGCGATCGCGCTTCGGACCATGGGCGCGATGTGGAGCAGCAATGCTGACGGCCTACGCTCTCCAGAACAAAAGTTGAATGGTTCTGTCAAACTTCAACTTCGTGTTAAATTGAAGATATATGCTGGAGATTGAATCCTATAGGTTAGTAGTAAGCGTTGAGTAGGCGAACTCTCAGCTGAAGGAACGTCTACTCTGCACCGCCCACATACGTCCACAGCTCAGCAGATTGGTGGGAACTTCCTAAAAATACTACTACTAAAATAATCATTGATTCACTTTGCTCGATAAACAATTACTATCATGTTTATCAAAAATGAATTCGGACAGAACATGTAACAACTAAGTAGTGTTGCCGCGGCGCAGCACCGGCGCCACTCGGAGTCAAAACCGATGCACGCCGGTCCAATTAATACTTAAACCACGCCGGGCCAAATAAATGATTCGGCGTGGTGCGGCGTTGTCATATATGCCAAAACGCCGACTAGGGATATTGTCACACATGTCACAGTGTTCAGAATGCAACTATACAACTTAACGTCAATGATATTTTCGCTTTCAGGCCTTAGATAAATTGCAAAAATTCATGAGAAAATAATAGACATCTATTGAACCATTATATAGCTAAAAACAAGGATCTAAGTCAATGAGTTGGATATCCATCTTCATCCAACCATTCTTCGTCGAAGCCCATAGAATAGTCGTCAATGTCTATCACCTCTTCATTGTCATAGTCGTCAGTATTTGAACCATTCCATGCCTTATCAATTGCTTCAACAGTTTCTTCATCCGCTCCCTGTTCTATTTCAAGCAAATCCAGAAGGGAGTAGAATACCAGATCCTCATCATCAGCCCCAACTGATGTGCCATGATTTATCCACTCATTTTCCAAATCAGCATCATACATATTGAATCACCAGATGGTAGTAAAACCGAGTCTTGATTTCCTAAGCATGAACTTCAGCATCTGAAGCTGCTCCATTAAATGCGGTGATAGGCGGTTCCGACGTTGTGTATCTGCTTTGGCACTTGAAGAAAAGACATGTTCAGCTGGTACAGGGGATGCTTGTGCGGGCAAATAATCCATGGCCATACGGAACAGTCGAGGATAGGCCTCCTCATGGTTCTGCCATAATTTTATATTAAAAAAGCAGAACAAACAACCGAAACATTAATCCTACCTGCCACCAATCTTTCAAGTTAACTCCTATGGCTGGGTGTGTTACTGAATAGCAAGATGCTGTAAATTCTGCCTACAATGTTGGAATATTATTGGAAGTCTGTTGAGTTGATCCAGTGGTGCCACCGAGAAGCATATATGCTGCTTGATATGTCTCATCATGCTCTGCTGCTGGTGTCACAGGGTTATTGGAATGAACTGTAATGTCGTATTCTTTGAGCTAAATAGAACACTGAATAAAGAAGAAATCATAAATATCATTTAGAACATACCACTTTAATTATTATCTCCTTTGCTGCAGCTACATAATGTGCTGGCCAGTTTTCTTCAAGCCAACCCCAGCCAAGCGGAGGATTCAATACTGTAGAGCAGTTAGCAGAAGCATCGAAAATATAAGGGAATTATTACCAATAGATAAGATTGCTGCTTTGAGAACCGGTACTGTCCAAGTTGATCAACAAATTTATTGATGCCGGTATCCAACATGGCATACAAATGACCATAGGCTGGATCACAACACATCTTTTGCCATGAGGAAATTAGACCATCAAAGGATGGGGCAAGAAACGACATCATAGGAGTTTTCTCTGAGCACATAATAGTCTGTATAGCAAACACTGGCTAGATTTATAATTTTAACAGCGGTAAAAAATATGAATATAAAAATATGAAAAGACGGGCCTGGAGAACACTCCTGATATCCTTTAGTACCTCCCATTCCATTGGTGTGAGTCTATTCTTTGTTGAAAAGCGGCTTGTGTAAATATCAAGGGCCTGACAAGATGTAAACATAAATAATAACTAATAAAGATCACAATACTTTACCTCAAGCAGATGGAGACCACGGTCAGCCAGAGTAAAGTGTGATCCCCATGGTGTGTCACAATCATGGAATGGGATCAAATCCTTTATGAGTACTGGCTCAATGGGGATCAGTGCAAATAACCCCCTGATGCAGGCATCCTCACATGCCTGTCGGTTTTTATCATCAGCTTGTGCCTGCTGGACTCGCTTTGCAGCATCTATAGCGGTCTTGAACTCATAACATTGAAGTTGGGAATTTCAGATACTAATGCCCAGACTACACAGTATGGCCATAGGATCTCAACGAAGGGCCTCTTCATGTGTCTGATTACCTGGGTTTATAGGCCTATCCTCAGCCAAAAATTCTTGAGTTACACTGTCTTCCGCTGCTGTATTGGTACAATCCTTCATCATTGCAGTAACCATAACATGAAGACGATGGGGAAGACAACTGCATAAATATCTTAACGGTGACTGTATTCCACTTTAAGGGTTAAGACTCACATGATGTGTTGGGATAAGCTGTCAAAAGGCAAATAGCGAGCCCCGAGAAGATATTCATAGTCATGAAGTGCTGCAGCCATGTTGGAGGCATCATCAGTAGTAATAAATAAGATCTGTTTCCATAGATGTTAGATAAAATGAATGTAAGCGGTGAATTAATATGGCATATCTTAGGGTAATTTCAGCACAGTCAGTAACATGCAGAAGCACCTTTGCAATATCTTGACTGCAATGTTTGCCAGGCAAAGGGAGAAACCCCACCAGTGACGCTTTGAAAAGCAATTGGCCCTTTCCACCAACAACTGTGGTATGCAGTCGTACAATGTAATAGGCTGTAACACCCACATAGGCTCTCATACTCTTATTGTCCCAAATATCAGTAGTAAGGGATACCTTCCCTACTGAATTCTGACAAAAGACATCAAAACGGGGCCTATAATAATAAGAGGATATTCACCTTCATCTCAATAGACATCTCCATAAATTGGGTTTCCCAAGCCTTCTTGACGAGATTGTGGATGGCAGTTCAGTGTGGGATATCATGATCTGTGAGTGTTTCATGGAGCATTAAAAGTAAAATTCGAAATTCTTGAGACTCAACAATGCGCAGTGACTGTGAAACAAGATGCAATATTAGATCAATAATGTTTATTAAAAGAGACTGGATATAATTACAAGATCATTTGCAATTATGAAGTTGCAGATAGCCATCTTGAATGATATATCGTGAAAGGGACACGATGTGTATCAGTGTTCTCATTGAGTGTTCTCGCAACATCTGATGCCTTAGCTGCTAGCCCATGTGAACGACAATATTGAAGATATTCAGCAGGATGCTGTTTAAGCAGGTGTGTCCGCAATGTGCTTGAAGTATTGCTTAAAGCATATCCACCATGGCTATGACTAAATAAAATATTGTAAGTAAATATTACACTGAAAAGAAGAAGTATGACTTACAGGCATAATTTACAATATGTGCGTGTTCCAAGGTTTGCATTACCTTCATTGAAAAATGACCAAACATCATCTGTACAGCTTTTGTGCTTGCAGCCCTGTTTTGCTACTCGGTGAGCTCCTAATCGGCCCATCCCAGTAGCTGCTGGGCTGCGAAAAATTGGGCTGCAAAACACAGTGTGAGGCATTCTTGGAATGTGTGGGTTGATCCTTTGTGGAGTCGCTAGTGGATTGGAAGCTCTGACTACCAGTTGTTGGGCAACAGCATGCCCCGACAAATGCTCAGCTCCAACTCCAGCAATGATGCCAACAGCTGTCGCAGTTGGTGGTGATGCTTCTGGTGAAAAATTAACAAGCAGTAGAGCTGGAGGTGGACGGAAAAAATCATCCACCTCCCTTGCATGGCAGTCCTTGTCGTTTTGCAAAAGGTGTGCCTATCGGAGCTGCTCACGGTTTGCATGTACTTCCTCTTCACTGGGTTCAGCAGTTGTGTTCTGGAGGGAAATTGGATTAGAGCCACTCAAAAAATTAATACCAGCTTACCTTTGAACCACACCCTCTACCCCAGCCCCCACCCTTGCCCCCACCCCTGCCCTTCCCCAGCCCCTGCCCCTTCCCCAGCCCCTGCCCCTTCCCCTGCCCCTGCCTGCCCCACGACCACAACCACAACCTCCATGACCTGCTTGAATATTCGGCTGTTCTGTCTGAGCATCGACTGGCAGACCTTCATGAAGTGATGGATCCAATGCCTGCAGTCTTCCATCTCCTGGCACTCGACCACGATGCCTTGTACGAATATTCCCATCCTCATATTCATTGAGGATCCGATACAGCACATCTTGATAGGCAGGGGGTTGAGGGTTGTTTCGTAGATTTATTGGATCACGCATGGCGTGTGTAGTCAGCATTAGAGAGTGCTGAATCAATGAGAAACTCTGAGAACTGCACTAGAATGGGTGGATGAAGTTAGACTCACCGTCTTTAGGTCTCTTATATATCTCTCTCACCATGCTCATGGCAGATCTTAATCACATATCCTAAATAGTCGTCGAATGGTCCTGAATAGTATTAACAAAAATGATGTTTCAGCTCAGAGTCTCGTTTGGAGGTCTGTTTTCACTATAGAGCTTGCCGGGCACAAGGAGAGGTTGTGTTCACAGATGCTCTGCAGGGCTGAGCAGGAAAGAATGCAGAAAAAGGGACTGACCATGTCTGTAATGGCAAAATATTGTATCCATCATGGATGCAACCCCAGGTATGTTGAATGAGACGATCGAGGGTGGAGGTGAAAGGCGTCCAAGGCCTCATGCTGAGCTGGTAAATATAGTGAGAATAGCCTCACTTTAGTTGTGACCGGTTGCAAAAAATTGTCGGCTAAATATTCTCATGGAAAGGACTTGTAGAGTACTTGGGGATTAGGAGTTAAAGATTTCTTGTTTACATTACAAGAATATAAGACTTCGTTTAAGAGAATAATGGGAGAGTAGCTGGAAAGGAGTATGAGGGTTGGGGGAGGCCTCAGCGGTTAACTTGGCTAAGAACTATGGTGTAACATCGTTTAAACTGCGGCATTTGGCATCCAATGGATTGATACGCCATTAAACCGGCCATGACAGTTCGGCGCAGCACGGTTTCTAAGTGGAGTAGCGCACGGTTTCACCGTGGCAGCACCAACTCTGCAGCAACACTACAACTAAGTACATATGGTAGATGAACGGATACTACAATATTCTCTAGGGATTAATACTTACATTAACAATTGGATGTGCTCATGCAGATCATTCTGGAGGCATAAACTCGGCTAGGCTGCCATGCCAAGCCTCTAACACCTTGGCAACCTTCCTCCCCTCCTCATCCAACTGAAGCTCCTGCTGTAAGGGCAACCCTATCCTCAGATGGACATCACACCTGATCTGATAGAGGAAATCCAAAGATATATAAGCAACCAATAACCTAAGTATAAAGGACACACACCTGATAGAGGAAATCCAAAGATAAAAGTCTAAGGAAACCCCCATCAGGTGGCCACATCTCCATATGCCAGCAGATTCAAACTCAGCTCAACTCTCCCAGGCTCCCTGACCAATAGCACCTACAATGCCCATGAGACAACTATCTACCAAATAATGTCAAATGAGAAAATATAGGAAAATAGAGAAAAATAGGAAACATAGGAAAGTGAAAGAAGATAGTAAGAAGCTCTGGTGATATCATTGAATAATGTCAATATAGTGTCCTCAAATATAAAGGATGGAGATAATAAAATATAAATAAAATGAAGGAGAGACTAGAAGTAAAGGAATGACAGGAAAGAAACATAACTGAACATCACCAGGATGAATAGGAAAAGCAATTGAAGGAATAGGGATCCAATAGAAGGAGATCTTTCAAGAACCATAAGGAGATGACTGAGGAGCACCTGTCAGGGGACGCTCCTAGATTTCCACCCAAAAGATTTCCATCTAGAAGATTTTCATCTGGAACTACCCCTTGCGTCAAGCACCCTCTGGAAGTGATTCTGCGCGGGATTCACCCTCAGCACATTCGTCGACTCCTGTGGCCAGAAAGTGGGAGGTTTGTTGGAAGCAGTGGTCGTCTGGTGGAGGGTATATGCGCATGTAGTCATAACGCATGAGCAATGGGTTGTTTAGCGCTGGTCGGCTTTCAGGATCGTTTCATTGTTTCTCCGTTCACTTCCACTTCCTTTGTTTTCATCCTCATTGGTTCGTTCCCCTTTCTTTATTGTTTCTGAGTTCATCAGATCATTGTTCATTTTCCTTTCGGGTTTACGTTTCCCGTTTCCGGATGGTATATAGTGGGCTCACTCGGGCAGAGGCAATCCAAGTCTTTCTCTTTGGATTTCCCCTCTGCTAGGTGAGATTCCCGTCACGTGTATATATTTTGTTCATTTATGTATCTTTGGATTTCCCCTCTGCTAGCTCTGCGTGATGTCCGCTCGGCTTTGAGGGTTGCCCTTACAGTAGAAAGACTTCCAGTTAGGAACTGGACCCCGGACACGTCGCCAACATTCCCTCCTTCGGCCTCACGGACAAGAGCCCCGACGCGAGTGAAGCAACCGCCCCGGAGTCCCCTTCCCAGCAGCCGTTTGGAATTCCGCACAGAAATCTACCAGCCATGACCACTGAAGCCGAACAATTGAACACTTTGGAGTTGATGCTGGTGGAAGAACATTTGAAGACCGAGCAGATTGAGAATCAACTACAACAACTTATCGAGCTATTGAATCCAGCACGAGCAGCTACTGAACCGGCCCCACCCGGAAATGCCCCCTCTGTACAAGTTATGGATGAAGATACCCCGTCAGAGATGTCCACCGGAAGAGGTTTTCAAATTCGACCCTCTAACCCTTCAGATTTCGATGGCGACTGCGAGAAAAGACAATCCTTTCTCAACTCCTGCAGTCTTTACTTTTCGATTGCTGGACACACATTTCAAGACGAGCAGGCTCGTATTAGTTGGGCTTTAACTTTCTTCAAGACTGGCCAGGCTGCCAGTTTTGCCGACCGGATTCTCAGGACTCAATCCTGCATGGGCAAGCCCTACTTTGCTAACTGGAGTGCCTTCGAGTTAGAGTTCAAGAAACACTTCATGCCTCGGAACCAACAGGTCATCACCATCACACAATTGGAAGGATCCTCATGGTATCAAGGTCCAGATTCAGTGGATGAGTATGCCGATCGGTTCCGGGAATTGGTTTTCCATTCAGGATATGTCGACAAAGCCAATCTAGTGGTCAAGTTCAAGAAGGGTCTCAACAAATCCTTACGGACAACGGTGTCGACTATGGACCCGCCCCCGGCCTTTGACAACTTGGAAGCATGAATTGAGGCAGCTCAGAGAGTAGCAGATGCGAGGGAGACTAGTAAGGTATTTGAGGAGAATATCCGAGCAGTGAAGAAACCGGCTCTGCATGGACCTAAGGCCCTCACCACCGTTCTCAGGACACTGCCCCCCGCTCCGCCTGCCAGGATGTTCAATTATCAGGCTCGACTCCCCATCCCTGTCGCCAACACTCGCCCTGAACCCACCAAGGTTCCGGTGTGAAAGGGATAGATCACATATACGTGGAAAATCCCTGAAACGCCAAATTTAAACTCAATTTCACTTTTATATTATTTTTACATTTCAATCTTACAAAAGGGTATTAACCCTCATACTACTAATAATGTGATAATACAGGATTACAACATCTCAACGGTGAAAATGTGAAGACCACTCAAGACCGGATTAGGAACCGAAGACGCGCAATCAGCACATCCTACCTTTTTGGGCGACAACCGCAGGAACGCACATTTGCTGAGCACCAATCGCCAAGCTTTGGTCTATTAGGAACGCACATTTGCCGAGAACCGGTCGCCAAGTCCTGGACTATTAGGTTCGCGTCGTACCATTTTCCTTTATTACCCACCACATTATTATTTTATTCACTTCTTTCTATCTGCGCTTGTTATTTTTGTTCCCAATCTTTTATCCGATCCATTTCTCCATCACATCACTTCATTTCCTTTTCGAAACACGCCCAACCTCACCTTATTGTGCCGTCAACTAATCGGTTCAGAATAACGCGATTGATCGAGGGCTGTAAGACTGGCGACCTTACAGGATCCTTGGGAAAGATCAACCTCTCAGTGTATTATTCTTGGAGTGAATAGGAAACCGTGTATTAAGGCTGAGCGCGGGATTGCCACTTGGCATGGACAATTTTAGTACGTACATATGTCTCTTTCACATTATTTCGATTATTTCTTAGTATTCACTAGTTATTAAACGTCTCCGTCCCTTCTGATTTAATTTTCTTATAAATAGCTAGAAGAAAACCATAATAAAATCATCTTGTATCCCTCTTTTGAAAATTACCTTCGAAATCTATTGCAAGACAAATTGAGCCTTAGTAACACTAAGAAATAAGCTAAGTAATTACTACAAGTCACAATCTATTGATATCGGCATCCCAGACGTTATAGCCAGCTATAACCAAATTATTACGCAATTTTCATTAAGCCGTATTTTGTTAAGTTTCTTTATTATCTCTCAAGTACTACATATTACCTAAATATCTATTTAGGTAACTACGGTATTTAGGGGTCCACTAACCACTCAACTTTTATATTCGGGACCGTCTCAAGTTCCTGAAACCGCTTTTCTCCTGTAGGCTGCTAGGCCCTTCCACCCCGGATGGCCCCGTGCCCATGGATGTCAACCGGACCCATGGCAAGGCCAGCATATCCAACATTATATGCAGGTGTTGCGGCAAGACAGGGCATATAGCTAGGTTCTGCGACACCAACTTCAACGTTCGGAGCCTCACCGTCAAAGAGAAGGAAGTACTCTTGTATGGACTCATGGCTGACCTTGACATGTCTGAAAACCCTGGAGCAGAGCCGAGTGGAGAAGAGGAAGTCATTTCTGAGCGGGAGGATTTTGCGAAGCACAACGAGTGAACACTGTGCCCTCGTTGCCTGTACATAATTGTTTCTCTATACTGGATAAAGTTTTTACCATTACCCAACATCCCCAGTCTGAGAAACTGTTATTACAAGTCGCAGTACAACCCCCAGTTTCCACCCGGAATTCGACTCCCTTCTATCGATGTCCCGCATGGGAAAGACGGCTACCTACCAAGTATGTGTTGGTCGCAGCCCCCAGTTCAAAGTCTCTGTCTCTCAAGGTCTCTGTGCAGACCACTGACATGGGCAAAGTATTCGCCATGCCCACGTTGGTCGACTGTGGAGCTACGGGCCAGTTCATGGATGCCGACTTCGTTCGTCGTAACCGACTCACCACCCGCAAACTCGCCCGTGCGATTCCGGTG
Organism: Sphaerobolus stellatus SS14; assembly: GCA_000827215.1. Lineage (NCBI taxonomy): Eukaryota > Fungi > Basidiomycota > Agaricomycetes > Geastrales > Sphaerobolaceae > Sphaerobolus > Sphaerobolus stellatus. The sequence goes on from KN837077.1 coordinate 1,202,798, forward strand.
CTCAATGTGGATGGAACTCAAAATGAGGGAGGCTCTGTTACAGAAATCGTGGACCTGATTTTGCGCTACAATGATCACACCGAACGGACTTCTTTTGCTGTCACCAACTTGGGGAAGCAAGATATGATTTTGGGATTCACCTGGCTTGAGGAGCACAACCCAGAAATCGACTGGCAAACCAAGGAGGTGAAGATGAGTCGCTGCCCTGATAAATGCCTTACATGCCGAACGGAAGTTCGGAAGGAAGCTTCCGCCCAGAGACACAAGAAGAAGGTTGAAGTACACCGCCTTCTGAAGTGCCGCTTGGGTTCACACCCCGCTTTTGTAGAAGAAGCCGACAACGAATCTGATGTCAAGGACAATTCATCATCAACCACAGATGATGAGGCGAACCCTGTTGCACCGGAGGATAGATTCGAAAAAGGCAATCGGCTTTTCTACATCAATCTCCCAACAAAGGAAGAGTTCATCCGTGCCACCCAGACCGTTTCCTCTCGATTGGCCAAAGCCCATAACAAAAACATCAAGGTGGATATGCATATACCAGAGTATTTGCGTGAATTCGAAGACGTCTTCTCCAAGAAGTCCTTTGACTCGCTTCTGCAGAAAAAGATATGGGACCACGCTATAGAGTTAATCCTGGATGCGAAACCCATGAACACCAAGGTTTACCCACTGTCCCCCATGGAACAGGCTGAATTGGACGCGTTCCTACAAGAGAACTTAGATTCCGGACAGATCCGCCCCTCCAAATCCCCAATGGCCTCCCCGGTATTCTTCATCAAGAAGAAGGATGGAACCTTGCGGCTGGTACAAGACTATCAAGCATTGAATGGGATAACTATCAAGAATTGCTATCCTATCCCACTGATCTCCGAACTGGTCAATCAGTTACGTGGCGCAAGGTACTTTACCAAACTGGATGTCCGGTGGGGATACAATAATGTACGGATCCGGGAGGGAGACGAATGGAAGGCAGCCTTTCGGACAAACAGGGGTCTTTTCAAGCCATTAGTGATGTTCTTTGGTCTTTGCAATAGCCCGGCGACCTTCCAGACGATGATGAACGACATCTTTCATGATCTGATCATGGAGGGAGTTGTATGCGTATATATCGACGATATTCTGATTTTCACCAAGACTATCACCGAGCATAGACGTATCACCAAGCTGGTACTTCAACATTTGAAGGAACACAAGCTCTACCTCAAGCCTGAGAAGTGCGAATTCGAACAGACGTCAATCAAGTACCTGGGCCTCATCATCTCTGAAAACCGAGTGGAAATGGACCCTGTCAAGGTCGCAGCTATCACTGAGTGGCTGGAGCCGAGCAGAAAGAAGGGAGTTCAGTCGTTTGTAGATTTCGTCAACTTCTACAGACGGTTCATCAAGGACTTCTCTCACCATGCGCGTCCCCTTTTCGACCTCACCAAGAAGGATGTCAAGTGGAAGTGGACCTGCGCGGAACAAGACGCCTTCGACAAACTCAAGCAACTTGTGACGACTGCACCAGTTCTCATGCTCCCAAGCGATACCGCACCTTACCATTTGGAAGCCGACTCCTCGATTTTGCGACCGGAGCTGCTCTCTCTTAACTTTCGGAAGCGGATGGGAAATGGCACCCAGTTGCATTCATGTCCAAAAGCCTCAGCCTGATGGAGCGCAACTACGAGATTCATGACAAGGAGATGCTGGCAATAATTCGAGCACTAGATGAGTGATGACATTTCCTTGAAGGGACCCAGCACAAATTCGAGATCTGGACCGACCACATAAACCTCCAATACTTCATGACGTCCAAAAGTCTCAACAGACATCAGGCAAGATGGTCGCATTTCCTGTCTCGGTTTGACTTCACGCTTCACCACAAACCCGGATGGACCATGGGGAAGACAGACGCATTTTCCCGCCGGGAAGATCATGGCTCAGGTAATTCGGACAACAGGGACATCACACTACTCCGGCCGGAAATGTTCAACATCAGGGCGTTGGAAGGGATCACTGCGGAAGGAGAAGAGCGAGAGGTTCTAAGGGATATCAGGCAAGGGATGAAGGATGTGGAATTGGAAGAGGCGGTGGCAAAGGCGGCAGAAGAGTTGAAGAAGACCAATGTCAAATCCGTGTGGACAGCAGAATGGACAGAATCAGACAGATTATTGTTGTTCAGAGGCAAGATCTATGTTCTGCCCGATCCCGAACTACGTCGAAGGATCATTTTCCAACACCACGATTCTAGGATTGGAGGGCATGCAGGACAGTGGAAAACTCTGGAGTTGGTTACGCGCAGTTACTGGTGGCCTCAAATGTCAAGATACATCAGTCAGTACATCAAAACCTGTGACCTCTGTCTTCGTACGAAGATCCAAAGGAAGGCCCCAACCGGAGAACTCAAACCCCTACCTGTCCCAGAGGCCAGGTGGGATATGGTCAGCGTAGACATTGTGGTGGAACTCCCGGACGTGCACGGTGCAGACGCCATTATGAAGGTGGTAGATTCGGTGAGTAAATGAGCTCATTTCATTCCTACGAATACCACAATCACTGCACTCAGAGTCACACGGCTTTATCTCAACAACATCTAGAAGCTACACGGCCTCCCCAAGCAAGTCATCTCCGACCGTGGCCCCCAGTTCATCGCCGAATTCACCAGAGAATTTTACCGGATGCTAGGCATCAAGCTCGTGGGCACAACAGCTTACCACCCCCAGGCCAATTGTCAGACCGAGCGGGTAAACCAAGAGTTGGAACAATACCTGCGACTTTTCATAAACCAGCAACAGGACGATTGGGACGAGCTCTTACTCATGGCTGAGTTCCAGTACAACAACCATGTCCACTCGTCAACCCAGCATATGCCCTTCATGTTGGATTCCGGACGGAACCCATGCATGGGTTTCGAACCTCAACAACCGGCTTCGAGACTAGAGACAGTCAATGAGTTCAAGGACCGGATGCAGGAATTGTTGGAAGAGGTGAAGGCGGCCCTCACTAAGGCCAAGGACGACATGGCACAGTACTACAATCATCAGAGGACTCCCCCGGCGGACTATCAAATTGGTGACAAGGTCTATCTGAACGCTGGTGATATCAAGACCACCAGACCATCTCAGAAACTCAGTCATCGTTATCTGGGACCATTCAAGATCATAGGCAAACCCAGTCGGCATACGTACAAACTCGAACTTCCACTCGGAATGAGACGCATACACCCGGTCTTCAATGTCATCAAGCTCTTGCATGCGCCCCCAGACCCAATTCTCGGATGGAAGTCAGATCCACCTCCCCCACCGGATTTGGTCAATGGAGAAGAGCACTATGAGGTTGAACAGGTGCTGGATAGCAGGTTATTTCGTAATCGTTTGGAGTATTTGGTTAAGTGGAAGGGTTATGGGTATGAGGAGAACTCATGGGTAGCAGAGCAGGATATGGCCGCGCGGGACTTGATCACACAGTTCCATCTCTCTCATCCTAACACCCCTTGTCGCATTTGCGCTATGGCTTTCACCTCCCTCGATTTTTGACATCTTCAGCATCTTTATGCGTCAAGGATGCCGCATTCTAGAGGGGGGGTGATGTCAGGGGACGCTCCTAGATTTCCATCCGGAACTACCCCTCGCGTCAAGCACCCTCTGGAAGCGATTGTGCATGGAACTCACCCTCAGCACATTCGTTGACTCCTGTGGCCAGAAAGTGGGAGGTTTGGTTGGAAGCAGTGGTCATCTAGTGGAGGGTATATGCGCATGTAGTCATAACGCATGAGCAATGGGTTGTTTAGCACCGGTCAGCTTTCGGGATCGTTTCATTGTTTCTCCATTCACTTCCGCTTCCTTTGTTTTCATCCTCATTGGTTCGTTCCCCTTTCTTTATTCTTTCCGAGTTCATCAGATCATTGTTCATTTTCCTTTCGGGGTTTACGTTTCCCTTTTCCGGATGGTATATAGTGGGCTCACTCGGGCAGAGGCAATCCAAGTCTTTCTCTTTGGATTTCCCCTCTGCTAGGTGCCATGTGTATATATTTTGTTCATTTATGTATCTTTGGATTTCCCCTCTGCTAGCTCTGCGTGATGTCCGCTTGGCTTCAAGGGCTGCCCTTACAGCACCAGGAATGAATGAGTGGAGGATAGGAATATATCTAGGTCTGGATATGATTCAAGGTAGTATCCATCATCAAGGTAGGCTCCCATGCTTGATCCAAGAACTGGGACTCCATAGGATGAATGCCAGGGAATGAGATGAGGGGGAGATATTATGTGAAAATGAAAATACAATCAGGGGGAAATGAGGTGGTCCCCTGACACCTGCCTAGCTGTTGGGTTGGATCTCTTTTTTGGCAGTTTTATCACATAGCTTTTGCCTGCCAAGGCTCATGAGATATCACCAAAGAAAGACTGGAAGCCGATTCACTCACTGTCACATTTCAAGCTCCAGTCCCATATTGATGCCAACACTCCCAGTGACTCTAGCATACTTTCTGGGCTTCTTCACATCATTGGACCCATCACATGTGCGCTCTTCGCACGTCTCCTCTTCCATCTGGATTTTCTGCACGACTTTGCAAAAAGCCTGAACCACCAGAATTGAAATCCACAGCACCTTTCCATGAATTCAATCCATGCAGTACAAACCCCTATAAAGTCATGATATATATACCATTAGTTCCCGCCTGGCCATCCATGAGAAGCAAAATCTTCAAAAATGAAGGTAACCAAGGTTCTTCCTTGACTTTGATAGATGATCCCTGAGCATCCAATGCAGGCCCTGATCCACCAGCAGTGGCTTTTACATCCTTTCCAAGTGATTGTATGACATCCTCCTCACCACCAGGAAAGATAAATGTACTGTATTCCTCACTAGCTCTCATGATATCGAGAGCTTCTTTTGCACCAATATCATGCCTGAGTCCAATGAGGAGCAAAGCCACCTCCATGACAAGCACTTTCTGAAGCCATCCTTGATAAGACATTAGGAGATAGAGATCTTCATCAAAGGGGTTGATAGGCAACATCTCATGCAACATTGAATAGATCCAAATAAAGCTCTGCAGCCTGAACACAGAAAATGATAAGGAACCTGTCAAAAAGGGCATAGAAGCACATGAATGCACCTCACCAAACCACACAATATACATATACCTGCTTGCTCTTTTGCTGCTCTTGCAATTTAACTAATGCTTGAATGCTAGCAGTCTGAGCAGTCTGATGTTGTGAGTCATCAAAGGAGGTAAGCCAGGTCTGGCTTATAGGCTGAGCAAGAGTGCATCTATCTGCAGCTATTGTGGGCTGTGATGACAGTGGCTGTGACACTTGTGACACACTGCTGATAGTAGAGGATCCACTGAGTCTTCCTGAAGCTGAAGTTCCTGCAAATGGCTGGCTATGATGAAAGATAGCAGCCCCTGCATTCTGCTGACCAGAATGGTAAGCTGGTGCAGCCAAACTCAGACGATGATTGGTAACAATGCATTCAGAGTGCTTGTCCTGTGCAAGAAGCATCCTGGGCTCTCTTAATGCAGCAACGACAACAGGTTCTGTCTCAGCATTTACCATTAAAGCAAGCAGCTCCACAACCTGAACATGTCCATTCATTTTGGCTCTGCAACAATCCTGTGATAAACCTGCCAACTGCAGGGATTTGAGGTGGTGGAGGTGGTAAAGGTACAGGTGCTTGAGACTGCTGTTGTTGAGGTGGCACTTGCTGTTGATATTGTTGGTATGGCCCTGCCATATGTTGCTGTGGTGGATATTGCAGTGGATATCGTTGGGGAGGATATTGCGGTATTTGGGCATGATGTTGATATTGCCGTTGAAAGGGCAATTGATGGAATTGGAGAGGTAGTAATGGTACAGTTGGGTCCAGCAATAGCCTTTTATGAACCCAAGGTTCTCCACACTGCTTGCACTGTTGTATTATGAGCAATCAAAAATAGATGATAACCAATCAAAATAAAGCTTGTACTTTTTTTGCCATGGTTTACCATGATTTGGAGTTGCACTTTCCACAAGTAAGGGATGGTCATTGGCTATCCACATGTTTCTTTTGGACAGCTCAGCTTGACCCTGATTCTTCACAAAGGATGAGCAGGAGGAAGGACCCTTTTATCATCTAGATGTATAGTAGGGAGATTCATAGATGAGCCAAAGAATTAGAAAATTAGAGAAAGCTAGAAGAGAGAAGGAATGTAAGGAATAGTGGAGTAGTTGAGCAGAAGGATTATGAGACAAAAATAATCATGTAATACAACTAAAATTTTTGCATCTGCATGATATTGTGATCAGCTCACAATATGTAGCTTTATAATCTATTAGTCAAAGACACTACCTATGTCTACAATTTACATTGAATTATGCCAACAAGTCAGGAAGAGGGATATAATAGGGAGAACAGCCATGCTCTTGCAACTCATTTACAATGAAATTATTGCAACAAGCAATCATTTCATCTAAAAAGAAATTATATCTGTCCACTCTCATCTCCCTAACTATAGCAAGAAATCCACCAAACCAGACATTAGTCTGTTCTGCTGCAGGTGAATTGAGGTGCCATTTTCCATCTGGTGTAAGACGTTCTGACCAATTCATAGGATTGCAGTGAGTTGCGCAATATTAGTCAGTTCCCTTATGTTTGCATTTGAAGTGAAAGACATCAACTTGGAAAATAGAGTTACTGAAATGACCACCTGATGGTTCATCTTCAAGGAGTTTAAGAATGTGGCAATCATTGTCAAAAAATATAACATGTGGCATGGTTGAAAAGGTCAGAAAGAGTGCTCCAGAGTGTCTATAGTATTGATTAGATCCCTGGTAATGATAAAATGATACAATAAATACCTTGACACCATTCAGAGCTTCAGATCCAAAGAACATTGCCCAACCAAGAATAACACCACATGTTGCTACACATAACTGTTCATTATGTGTCCTATGTCTCCCAGACCTTGCTTTCACTTTGCTATTCCCTGTAGAAGGCTTCCCAGCACAAATATCAACCTCTTGATGTAATGAAGTCAAATCAATTGACTCATCAATGCCATCCTCATCAACAGATATCTCCCCATCATCATCTGCACCAGTTCCTTCAAGGACCAAGTGTTCTTCATCACTGATACTCAAATCTTCATTTCCCAAATTTATAGCATCATTGGTTTGCATAGCATGAACCATCTGTAATCTCTGTTTCGATTGAAACATTGCCATGCCTTGCAGATGAGCATAATCCTCCAAATGCTGATGTTGGGATATGGCACAGGTTTTCCAACCTGTTTCTATAATGGAGGAGCAGCCAACCACCACACATTCATTTTCTGTGGCTGAATGCAAAGGACAGTAATGGTCATTTTGACTTTCAAGTGAAATTTTGCGGTCATGCACTGCACAACATAGATGACCTATAGATATCCTGTTGGCCACAGTAGACCTTAATGCCCCAATAATCATAAATATAAAGGCGCATGAAGCCGCTCTGGCAGTTGATTGGTCAGCATTGGTCAGCATTGGTCAGCATTTGTAAGCAAAAACTTCCCACGCTTGCCCTCAACAATTTTTCGACAATTGTTTTCCTGGAAATAAAATCGAAAAAAAATTTGAAAAAAACCACACAACATTTTTTTATACCATATGTATTTTTCGAAGCATACATATAAATTATTCTATTCTTATCTTCTGTCTTCTATATTATGAAGGGACATAAAGGCGCATTAAGGCGCTTAAGAGGTCCTTGGTCAGCAATTTGTCAGCATTTGTCAGCAGAAACTTCCCACACCTTTTCCTCCTCGAAAAAAATCGAAAAAAAAAATCGAAAAAAAATCATTAAAAATTTAGTTTATCATATGTAAATTTCCATGCATACATATAAATATCTATCTATATTATAAAGCCGCAACAAGCCGCTTAAGACATGCTTTGTCAGCAAAACATTCCCACTGACTGCTAAAACTCAGAAACCCTTTCTCCAATTGTTTTCCACCAAAGAAAAATCGAAAAAAAAGCATACAAAATTAGTATCATATGTAGATTTCGAAGCATAAATATAAATAGATTCCTTCCA
>KN837077.1:1216580-1240264 GCA_000827215.1 Sphaerobolus stellatus SS14
TTAACTTTTAGGCTCCTCTTAGAACAAAGTAAAAAAAAAGAGCCGCAAAACCCCAGGTCCGCGAATGCGGACCTGGGGTTTGTGGCTCGTCTATATATTAACACGAAACCATGATTTGCTGACATAAGATTTTACATAAGCATAAGTTCCCATGCATCATCAAAAATAGCCCCTACAAGTGGCAAAGCACATAGACATGAGGGCCAGTGCAGCTCACCCTGTTTGCAGAGCAAACACAAGCTTGCTTGCGATATTTGAAGTTTATATGTGCCTTTATAACTAAATAAATGCAAAACAGAAAAAATGATAAGATAAATCTTATGATGTTGTCCTCGATCATCTGACTGTATCCAAGTGCACTTCTTACATGCATGATTCCATTCAAACTGACCAGGGCCAGCTATCAAATTATTGCAAGCAATTAGGGCTGGCTTAAGTCGCTCTGCATTGTCCTTGCTTGATGCAAGAATTCAAGAATGCCACCTCTTCTTTGATAATCTCGAAGTAAAGCATAGAGGAAGCAGCTGTCCCACACATTTTCCCCATCCATTTTTAATTTGATGGGCCAATGTGGAAGCTCTCCAAGTTTTTCTTGCAAAGACATCCCATGATTGTGGAGACATGCACAGTTGGTAGCTGACGAGCTGCATTCTTATGTTTTTAAGTACAAAAGGAAAACTAAATAAAATACAAAACTGACTAAGTCATCATCATCATTTGACTGAACATTTCTGCTAATGTAGATTCCATGAGGTATTTCATGGAAATGTGAAGAACATCTGGAACTCCAGGATAATATGTTCACATAGTGGCTTCTTCGTGAACAAAGTAATTAGGATAATACCGAATGTTACATGCTATAGAGCCTATTTCAGTTTCCTCAGTTCATTTTGAATATATATAGCTTACATCTACAATACAATGAAGTAACCCAGATAGGCAAGGGCCCCCATTGCTTCGTAAATAAAGTGGCTGGGTGTGTTGATGGCTCGGTGAGCTTGGGAGGCATGTCCGGAGCGCAGCAGAACCTTGTTTCTAATAGCCTTACCCCAACATTCGTGGATTACAGTGTCCGGTGTCTTGTTGGTGGATGGTCTCTGCATCCCCGATGCGGTGAAAGCTTAGGAGCGGCTTCATTAAATAAGTATACAATAGACCCTACGTGTACAGAATCTGTAGAAACCCGGAAGTGTCTTACTATCTCTATAAATTTCAAGCCAAGATCCAACGGTTTGAATAACTAGATAAATATAACTATTCAAATAAGTATTATACAAGGATGCAACTGATAAAAAATGCATTTTTAATGTACACTATCGTATTTTACCCGTTACATGATTAGTCAGGCAATTGTCATACGACGAAGAGAGAATAACTCAGTGATTAAACTCCCATAAAATAATAATAAGGTCATGCAAGGCTCAATCATGCCTCAGGCTCAGGCTCACTGAATATTGAAATAGGCATACTGGGTCTCAATAGGAGATCATCGGGATCATCTGTCCTGTCGGACACTACTCTAAAGTGACCCGGTTGTGATTTTGTGGAACCTGGGTTCGGAAGAGGTGGACATGTTAATAATAGCATCCCTGTATATCCGTAACCCGATCAGTTCCACTGATCTAGTCTGGTTCTCCACAAATGACGTACCAGGTCTAGTATACCAAAGGAGCAGTACATTGACTAAACCGGTCAATCTGAATAATGAAATGGTGAAGAAGATCGCAGCCGACGGTATGGAATGTCCGGTGAATTCCATCCAGCGACAAATAGAGATTGGGAGGACCAGGAAGAAATACGAAATAGGATATCTAAAATCAAATGTCAGCCATTACCAACCAGTTATGGAGGTGCTATGTTACTCACAATAACATTAGGAAGGCGTCTCTTGATGGTTTCGGGTGCAGCTCATCGCCATACAGCCTGCGGTTTCTCGTTACACGGTATTCCCACCACATGGGTCCTGTTGGTTGAACATAGCCCGACAATCGCAACGCCAATGGAACATATAGTAATATTGATACCAGGGCCGCAAGCCACATCCACAGGTATTCCCCAGTGAGCTGAATGGTCTCGTGTCTGGGGCTGAGCCAACACCCTGGAAATATCAGGAAAATTGGTTTAAAATGCGTGCAAAAAATAGACTTACAATAACTGAAAATTTCGGAATAATTAATGAGCCTCAGTTACAGACATAATGAAGATACATACGGAGATGGGGTAATATAACGGTCGTCTCCGTCCGTCAAGGTCTGTGATCCTATGACTGCTAACAATATCACAAACGTCCAAATAGTTGCCATGATGGCGACGGGGGTCGCTTTGGCTTGGCCTCCTCGTCTAAAGAAAATTATGAGGAAGGTATGGACGGTAATCGCCTGCCATAGTAGTTCTTTTAGTCCCATCGAATGTCGACGATGGGGTCAGGTTGCTTACCAAGGTTGTGAGAGCGACACCAGTTTCGCCAATCTGCTGCATCACCCCTTGATTTGTTCAATTAGGGGCAATATTTTCATATTCGATATGGGAACGTACCTTGAGCTGTACAATAACTGCTGCACTCTGAAAACCCGAGGTGTAGCCATTTCACATGCATAACCGTACCCAACCCTTGTAAAATATCAGACAGCAGAAGGGAAGCCTATATGTGTTTCAATGAATAGGTCAGGAGAGAGTGTAAGTCTCGGATGCGGACTATATAGACATCCAGAGGCGATTTGAAGACCTTCCATTTCCTTCTCTCCAAATACATCTTGCAAAGCGTGAAGTTTTTCTAAAAAAGCGATGTAAGATTTTGTTGGGCAGATATATGCTTTGTTTAGTACTCACAAGGTTAATGGTGAACAAAACTAAAACTGACAAATTTGAGATAAATCCGGCCATTGTAGCCACCTGAACCCCCCCCCCCTTTTTTTTAGCCTTCCATCCTCGTTTACACATGCACCCTTCGACTAACCGTCATCCCAATCAATTGTCCTGGTGTCAAGAAGCTCAGGCAATCCGTACGGTCAGGAAGTGGGTATTTGGGATATGAAACCATCGTGCATAGTCGAACACCTGTCCGCAGTCAGAGTAAGTTATATATGTAAATATGTGCGGCCAGGAACGCGATAGAAGGTACCTATGTGTGCATAAAGGACGAATTGGTACTAACCTGTCAAACCGAACGTCGGCGGAGATCCTCGGTTGCATGAATAACCAATAGCTATGCTATTTAATACACGGATAAATCAGGTCATTGTAGCCACCTGAACCCCCCTTTTAGCGTTCCATCCTCGTTTATACATGCACCCTTCGACTAACCGTCATCCCAATCAATTGTGCTGGTGTCAAGAAGCTCAGGCAATCCGTACGGTCAGGAAGTGGGCATTAGGGATATGAAACCATCGTGCATAGTCGAACACCTATTCGCAGTCAGAGTAAGTTATATATGTAGATATGTGCGGCCAGGAACGCGATAGAAGGCACCTATGTATGCATAAGGGACGAATTTGCACTAACCTGTCAAACCGAACATCAGCGGAGATCCTCGATTGCATGAATAACCAATAGCTATGCTATTTAATACACGACTTCGGAGCCAGCGAAGAGCTGTGAAGATGCAGTATTAGTGTTCTGATGTTTTGCTGTTAACAGATGTAGAGATATACACAGATGATAAATGAAGGAGGATGAAAAGAAGCAATCTAGAACTTTATCTAAGAGGGCTTTGCCCTTGAAGAAACCGTGTGACATTGAAAGATAGGTCGCGTAGATAGCAGTGCCACTAGCCTCAATCATCTCGCCTTTTCCAGGCCAAGTATGCAATCTAGTATTCGTTATCAAGCTGTGTAAAGAAATAGAACTGTTATCAGTTCGCCATAGATAAGTACTAAGCCCGGATATGATTAAGAGCCATGTATCGCATCTTCCGGACTGCCCGATTCTGTACAGTAGTTCACAGTATGCGGATACGGGAACCGTACGGTACAAATCAGATCTTCAGAGCTTCCGACGTAGAGGCGGCCCACGAGCGGGCATATCAATATATTCTCGATTAGCCTTGCCTTGATGGGCTTTCCAGATACATCAACGCTATCGCCTTCGACATGGTATTCATTGATGGTGAGGTATCATAGTTAGTGTTATAATAATAATATAACTTATATAATAATAATAATAATAATAACTTAACTCATATACTAAGATTTCTACTGAAATACCCACTTTAGGCAACTGCCTTCCTCTACTGTGGGTAATACAATCATTATTTCGCTGTTCGATTCTTTCGAGTTTATATACACCGCAGCCACTACATGAGTCATTGTATGCGGTGACAATTCAAGAATTAAGTCTAAACCGCTCGTTCTTTAGAAGAAGTTACATGCCTTAGAAGCAGCAGGTTATGCAGGCTATCGGTTTAGGATTGTTAAGTATAGTTCCTAAATGAATATTTGAATTAGAAGAGTGATGACAAATCCTACAAGTATGGATTCAAGAATTTGTTTTCCTTCGCTGGAGCTTGTGGTATTGTCATGCCAAAACAAGGCACATGCCGCCTAACTGATTAGACTATGCATTCCAGGCTCCAGCATCGTTCACACAACAGTCACAGGGTCTGAATGCTAGCTAACGTTTTACTTGCACAGATAGTGTCGATTGCTTTCTTGCTAAGTCTGCGGCATGGCGACATAGGAGGACAGTGGGAAGGGGTGGAGAGGAGATAAAAAGCAATGCAGCAGTAGGTGAGTTTTGAAGATCATGGCACCTCCGACGTGTAAACGAACTAAAGCCACTGCTGCAGACCAATCTAGTGCTTTATCTCCTACTCCTACCTCTGCTGATGATGCACCACAAGCCATTCACGAAGCTCAGGGCACTGCTGGCCAACTGACCAACCAACCTCAGACACAAGGCAATGCACAGGGTGCTCAGTACCAGGACACTATCCAAGGAATCACCCAAGTCAACAAGACCGGCTGGATACCTGGAGAACGTCGACAGGAACGTGAACTTGTTGCACAAGGACTTTCCGCTACATCTTCGGCTCAAGAACAAGGCCTAGCAGTAATACACAAACCTGGTAGACCACACAAGCCACCTACCGCTGCAACCGAAGCAAGACTGCGCAGGGAAGAAACTCGCAAGCATGACCAGCATTTAGCTCACAATGAATGCAAAGTAGCGGCAAACAAACTTTCAATTCTCAACAAAGAACCGGATGATAATGCCATTGCCAATGATCCTCATCTAGAGAATGAGGACATCTTCAGCCACCCGCAGACACCACAGGCTCAAGAGCAACATGTCTCATTCACATTATATTAAGATGCTCCTGGTTTTCATCCTCCTAGTTGCTCTATTACATTGCACCATCCCATCACACTGTGCCGTCCTAACACACCCCGCTCTGCAAGCTGCTTCTATTCCCCTAGCTGAGCCTCCATTACCAGCATGCAAAGCAGTAATTATGGATTACACCTTTCTACTCTGCAATCCACCTGTACCACTCAGATCTTCAAGGCTCCAAAGAAGAAAGCCACTGGCAAAGCCATGGACATCTGGTTCTTTTTCTCCAAAGGGACTAGGAAGGGTGGCTCTATACACACATATAGCAAACTATGCAAGTAAGTCACTCACTTCTTATCACTTTTATTAGTTCCTTACTCATGTTTCTTTCTGCAGTCACCAAAGAAGGGGAGATGGAATCTATTCTGCCTCTACAAGTATAGGAGTCCTCTGTAGTCATTTAATGAAAGCACACTCTGGCGGATATTTGAATGCTTGTCAGAAGAATGGATGGCAACCTAAGGCCATACCTAACCAACTACAAGGAGAAGCTGGTGACCCCAATGAGCTTGAGAACTTTCCTCGACTACCATTCACAATGGCATGATTTTGGCAAGCATTGGTTGAATGGATTGTTGGGTTTGATGAGGTATTTGTTCTTATTTCTGCTTGCAACATTATGCTGATATGATTCTTTCAGTCTATTAATGTTATGGAAACTAAGCTTTTCTGCTGACTTTTGCTAACACTCCGAGACTCTAGAAGACATACCCCATCAGAGTACAGCTAGGTGTTTGATTGGGGCCATCTATCATAAAAAGTTTGCTCTGTTAAAACTAGAACTGCATGCAGGTTTTCAATCAAACCATCAGGCATCCACACTCAACTAATGGTTACCTCTCTAGGCATCTGAAGGGAAGGTTTCACTTACTGTTGATGACTGGGACACCAAGAGCATGTAGGTATTCCTGGGCATAACAGTTCACTTCTTGAGGAGAGTGAGCACTCCCAGTTCAAAACATGCACATGGTGCCCTTCAACTTGAATCAGGCTTAATTGCCTTCTACCTATGCCTGGATGTCACACAGCAAGAGAAATGGCCAATGCTCTGCTTTGTATCACAAACCACACTAAAATTACTAGTCAAGTATGTCTATTCATTCTTCATAGAATCCTATCTAACAATCCTCAGGTTCAATGTGTAACCACTGATGGTGCATCCAATATGAGCAGGATGATGGTTGATTATCAATATTTGCTTCGTGATAGGAATATACCTTTCAACACCTTGGACTTGCTGTGGTGTAGGTTTCTGCTAGTTGCCTGTTTACCAGATGCATGCTGATGGTTAAGCAGATGCTTTTCACATACCCTTCATTTAGCTGTCACTGCCATGATAGATACTGTCACAAGTTCTACTGCTTAGGAAAATGTGACAGCCCCATTTACCTCCCCGATTGCTAAGCCCTTTGATTCAGACATGCAGTCTCTTGTTGAAGTTCTCTGTTGTGACCCTGTGGCAATGGCACAGGATGCTACTAACAACATCTGTATGTATGTCTCAGATTCACCACAATGAGTTTTTGAGCCTTATCAAAATGGGCAACCAGAAGAAGAGGTGGATGCAAGAGGATGATAACAGGGTAGAGCAACCTATTAACCTTAGTGTTGTCATTCCCTACAGGGATTCATCTAATCATTGGGGCTCTGGATATCTTAGTAATACTCAGTTTACATATTTACACCAGGTATATTATCTGCCATACTCACAGAACAATGCTAATCTTGAAGTTACTAGCCCCTAACATACTACATGAAAAAGTGCCCTGAGGTTTTCAAGAATAGACTAACCAAGTATGAATGGATGGTTCTGGAAGATATTCATGATATTCTTGAGGTATGTTTGTATATTAATATAAGGGAAACCATTGAATTTAAAATCCCCATAGGGCCCCTACATTCTCCAGGAGCAGATGTGCATAGAATGTACACTTATACTGGTTAGCTCATTGGCTGCTTATGAGAGTATCATTACCACATTGCAGAGATCCCATGACAAACCAAAATACTTTTACCTTCAAGAGATGCTTAGTGCTGGCATTGAAGGAATGCAAGCTAATTATGATGATTGATGCTACTCCCACTTATTCTTGCAATTCATATGTTCTTCGATTTGTGCATTAACTGTTATGGGCTGATCTTAATGAAGGGTTCCGAAGTGTGACTGAAGTAACGAATGAAGTCACACTAAAGAACAAAGGGTTAGAACCAAAGGATTTGGCTTCAACTTCATGGGTTGTGTCATCTCAAACTGTACATGTCCTTAATTTGGAACAGATTAGAACCAACAATATAAGAGAGGATTCAAATACCGATGTTCCGAATGAAGTGTTCAAACAAAGTCCGAACAAAGTCCTGAACAAAGGTAGGACTTTGGAGTAAGATCAAAGGTTTGAGGTGAAGTTCAAAGTTGATCTTTGAAGGTTGTATTCGGTTCGGAGGTAATAGAGGTCTGAAGTATATAGAGGAGAATGAGCACTAGGCTCGAGTATAGGAAAGATATACACTAAGGTCTATAAGGCTAATGGGCTAATTTCTGACTGGAGAAAACTAGCTAAGATACATGTACTTATATACTATAAGTTCATGGACGAAAGTGGAAGGAAGTATTACAAACAAATAAGTCAAATGTGGAACAGAGCACGACATAGTGATAGAACAATGGGTATATGTGTATTGTTGAATAGCAAAGGTGCAGGGGAATATATAAATGAATAATGTGAATGATCAAAAAAGTATGATGGACAAATATGCAATACAAAATATAAGTGAATGGAGGATATGTCATGAGAACAATAAGTGAATGGAAATATGCCATAAGAAAAGATGAATGAATGGAAACAATACAAATGAATTGGAAACAAACATGACGAAGTGTCACCTGTCAGAATACAAGAAGTATTGAGGACCAATTGTGCCAGGTCCAGGGAAGACCAATAATAGTCTTATGGAATAGTGGAGCAGATAGTGTGATAGAACGAAGTAGGTGGGCAAAGGTGTTGCCCTCGGGATCAAGAAGAAGTTGGGATGTGGGTAAAGGGTTTGTTGTGCAAACACAAAGACGAGGTGAGAAGCGAAGTCGAACAAAGTAAGATATGAAGTCGAATGAAGTCCAAGCGAAGTCACATGTTGTGACACTTAAGCACAGGGCTTATGTAACAGAGATAGTCTGTTATATTAATATATAGATATGTACATATATTGTTATATAATGTATATAATGAATAACTAATATATATATTAGTTATATGAGCTACATCAGTGATGTAGTTATAATTAGTGTGGACACCATATGTGTCCACAGTGGCTTGTATTTAGCATGCCGGCACATTAGGCGCCGGCATATATCTTTTAATCACACCCTTGTACCACCTTACACTCAATACATAGAGTTCAGTTAGTTAGGTGTGAACATGCAAGATATACCATCGCTATAGCTTAACATTAACACTTCACTTACTTTGTGTTAGTTGTTCATCCTGCATTTCACTCAAAGTGGTCTGCAAGCAGATGGTCCCCTGAACAACTGGCACACACCAAACACACTGCCATCCATGACTGACAACTACTAATGATCATCACATCACAGCTTTTCAAGCATAGATCTTCAATGGTTCATGCTCCATCCTAACCTGGATGTAGGAATAGCACCAACACCAACAACTTGTCTAAAAGAAAGTTCAGACTTTATGACAACCTCTTTAGCACAGACAGTGGTGATTCTTATGAACCTGTTCTCATCACGGAAACTGAATTTGAAGACTACTGCCATGCTGCAAATTGGCCTGATATTGAAACTGTTGGCATTGTTGACTGGTGGGAGGTGAGTCCGCTTGTGACCCTTTATGTTCAATATCTAAAGTTTTCATAGCTCAATTCTGACCATTACCCACTATCTTTAAGTTGGCTCTTGATATTTTACTTGTGCAGGGGTCATCTGTTCCAGCCAAGTGCACCTTCTCATCTGCCACTGAAAGTAACACTAAATGTAGAAGCTGTATCGCACCAATACTCATGGAAGAGCTTCAACTGCTGAAATACTATGTGAAACATACAGAACTTGATCTCACAGAGAAATGGGGTTGCAATGAGGAGAATTTAGAAGTTGAAAACAGCTTCCAGGACATGGCAGAAGGATAGGAACTTGATGAAGACACAGGCAGGTTGGATTTAGAGTGGGAGGAGGTGCATGACATTGAGGAAGGTAGAGACACTGAAGATACTAATAGTTTGGATGGTTGGCAAAACAGAGAATATTAAGGGATGGCAATGTATTGAGTTGAAGAGAGCTGTGTTGTATATACTTTTATAGTTGAGTTCTGAGATGTAAGTCATCCTGCAGTCCTCCTGTCCAAAAATGTGTGTCAACAACTTATGAGTGATAGAGAAGTGTAAAAGAAACTTGACATGACATCTATTTGTTGACAATGACATCAGGTGATCTTCCTAGTTACTGGTGTTCATCAGTTCAGCCATGTTTTTGCTGTTAATAATCATTCTGTTTAGCTACTTAACATGTAAATTAGATTATAAAGTAGTTCCGAAGCAGATAACCACATCTTAGACCCACTAGGACCAAAGTGAGATTTTTTTACAGCTAGCTACTTGGGAGCCAGTTTGGAGCCAAGCTGGAAGTGGATTCACTCACTGTTTCATTTCAAGCTCCAGCCCCATATTGATGCTGACACTCCCAGTGACTCTAGCATACTTTCTGGGCTTCTTCACATCATCGGACCCATCACATGTGCACTCTTTGTGCACCTCCTCTTCCATTTGGATTTTCTGCACAACTTCGAGCCTCGATCACTTTCAGGTGATATTGCAACCCCCCTTGGCCAGCATTTTCAACTCTTAGAGTTGTGACAGTATCTTCTCCCAAAGCAGCTTCTAGATCCTCCAATGCCTTACAACAGATTTGGTACATTGATATAGCCTTTTTGATGTGTTCCGCTGTGACATTTTAGTATGTTAGCCACTGTATTGCTAACAGATATATTGGTTTATCTTCATTCACAGCTTTCCTATAATTATGATCACTCATTGCATCCATCAGTGTGTCATTGTGATGTCCATAGCCCATCTCCCTTGTAGCCATGGCCAATTGATTTAAGCTGGCCCAGATCATTTCAACCAATTCACCTGATGTTCTTCCAACTTTCTTTTTCCAGTTGAATGAGAATTATCAGCACAGTTTTCGATATGGGAAGCCAAATAAAACTTGGGCACCAGCTGCACAAGTTCTGTCCTTGAGAGTTTCTTTCTTTGGCCCTCAGTCATCAAAGGCCATTTTGGGTCATTTATTCACTTGAAGAAGTGGATGTTGTACTTGCAAGCAATATCATACAATATTACTATCCTTTGTGTTCCACAATTTACAACCCCACCAAGGACTCGAGTGAGTGGGAAATCAAAATTAACAAATCTATTGGAACAACAGTGTCCTTTCATTGAATGGCTCAATGGAAATACAATGATAGATACTCACCTTTTCCCCAAAGGAATATCAACTGCCCCATGGGGGGACATGACACCTGTGTGCAAACAGCTCATAAGGATTATGCCATTGTTGGCACATGCTGGGGCTTGAGACACACATTCTGCCTCCCTGGCTTTAGCTTGCTGACATATAATTCCCTATTTAGATTAAACATTTTTTTGGTATTCGAAGCTAATTGTACATACCTTGTTATCATCAGGAACTTCACCTCTAACCAGGCAAAACCCTTTATATTCCTCATTTGGTGCATAGAATTAATCATCACCAAATAGAGAGGGATCAGTGGTCTCACTGCCTTCTTTATGTTTCCATTGTAACCTGAAGTTTCCATCACCTCCAATGAACATTGTGTGAATAAGGTTCCTATGTCACAACTAAATTATTAATAGCTGTTAACATGTTATTTATGATGGGTCTGCTCACAAATCTGGTTCCTTTTTCCAGTTGGGGTCGAGATTCACTCAGGGACCAGGCACGACACACAGGGCAATGCTAATTGTCCAGGCTTGCATCTGGTCTGCAGGACCAATATTCCATTTTGCTTCCATGCTCTAACAATGCACCATTGTCTCTGAATGGCTTTAAACAGTTTATAAATATCCTGATATAATGGAACTTAATGTAAATATAAGTAGATAGAATAAAACTTGCTGGAACACCATGATGGTTGATATTATCCATCAGCTGTTGCATCATTCCAGTGAAATCCCAAGGAGTTGTCTTTGCCACATGATTTAACATATGAAACAGCTTTAATGCACAAAATGTGAAGGCTGTTCGCAGACAAGCCATTGTTGCCGGAAAGAGCATCTTATTGAACAGTTGTTTCAATGCACTGGGAGCTCCTGCACACCTACACCAGTTTACTTGGACTTCGTGTATCCTGTTTGTGTCCGGTATCACAAATGTCTGAGGTCCCCTTGAGTGTAAACATGTGGACAGGGTACTCCATTATGTCCCATAGGCAACACTGCTCCTAGATCAGTGAGGCTGCACTTTTCAAAGAAATTGCCATTCCACTTGCTTGCACAATGGAATGAAAGTGTTGCATTTCAAAAAACAGCCCTGGCACAAGATTCCTGTCACAGTCATGACATGTGAAGTGTGCAGACACTCCGTATTTGCCATTACAGCATATCATGTTGTCACCATTAGGGAACTCCTGTCTATACATTGCATTAAGTGTAGCCTCACACATTTGAGCATACATTTCTGCCTCAATGTCTGTTGTAGTATCATGGGCTTCATTCTCCGGGCTCTGGACTCAAAAGGTCAGTTTACATAAATTGTATGCAATTCATTATTGTACTCACCACCATGGGATCATTGTCATTCCAATCCTCTTGCATTGCATCTGTAAATCCTTCACTCATGTCAAGCCATTTGTTATAGCTTTGCAGTGGCTGTGATATTTGCTAGCTATGGGAAGCATTGTATTGTTGTGATGGCTTGGGTGGCTGGGATAAGCTGCCTGCTTGAGAAGATGAAGCAGAGGGAGATTTGGTGGGCTTGCTTTTTTTTTTTTTTGTAATTGTGGGGGCTTCTCCTCCCATATCACTTCAAGCCCATTAATCAGGCATACAGATTTCGTTGTTCAAGGATCTATAAATGTTTTGGCAGATCTTTTAGTAGCCACCTTTTGAAGCTGCTTGCATGCAGTTGAGAGCTTCATGGAAGAAAGGGAATGACATGTGTGCCAAACCATGTGATTTTGGCAGCAGCCATAGTTATGTATGATGTGGTGTTAATATTTGCATTCTATTTCATTTCCCTCTGGTCATGAATCTTGTAGATGCAGTGTATGCTTACATAATAATTTACCTTGTAGTTACTTATTTGTTGCTTCAGGTATGTTTCTGATAATGACCCATCACCACCATCAAGCCTGTATGTAACCCTCAGCTTCTAAGTCATCTATAGCTTGCATTCAACATTCTCAGCCACATCACCTACAAAAGTTTCTTACCTTCCAAAAATGGTGTAACTCCTCATTCTGTGTATCTGTCCAAGAAAGATATAGCCAGGTTCCTGCTGGAAAGATGGCTCAATGATGAGGCAGTGTACTTTGGCCTGTCATAAATACTCAGGCAATTACATCAAAATTCCATTTGATATCTGATTTATTCATCTTTTTTCTAGGATGTGGTACAAATGATTGATTGCCTCCTTCTTGTCCAGCCTGAAGATCATGGTTTTCCCAACTTGGTTCCATTCTTGTTTACTAACAATGGTCCTGAGTCTGTTCAGGAGATGGACCAAATGGGTCAATTTCCCACAATTAAACTTGGCAATCATCTCAATTTACCAAGGATACCATTGGTTTGCAATCATTGTCTGCTATCCTAAATTATGTCTGTGTCAGGAGCCACATCAGTGAGTGTAGCCTGGCTTTTTCATGTTTTGAGGAAATGATGAACTGTTTAATAATCACTGTTCTATTTTGTCCATGGACTCACTAGGGTTGAAGCGAGGACACACTATGAGAAAAGTAAAAGAATGGCTTAAGTTGGAACTGAAGATATGATATGGCCTGCCAAATTTACCTGAAATATTCAGTGCCAATATCCCCATAAGTCTGTGTTTCACTCATCCCACAGTCCCACATGATCTTGCTGAATTAAGTCCAGGCTCCAGTACAACCCAATGATTTTGATTGTGGAACTTACATGATTCACTATATTGATCAATTTATTTGGAATTTCTCGCTGATTGAACAAACTGTGGAGAAAGTAAGTCACCCAATTGTGTATTATCCTTATCAATGTTTATCCTTTTTTTTTCACAGAAACAACTCTCTGATATCCAGAGCCTGTTCAGGCTGTCAATTTGGCCACCAATCTCTGCAAAAAGCAAGAAGCAACAGCTACATATTCATGCACAGCGCTTTTGGCAAATCTCCTATAAAACAGACAGTGTATGAATATATGGTTAAAATCCCAAAATAACTAATATTTAGTCATTTTTTCCTACATCTGCAAGTCCATGTGGTTGTCTGGATGGACCAATCTAAGAACAGTTAGAACTGAAGATCCAATATGGCTTGAAAAATTTAGCTGAAATATTCAGTGCCGCTATTCCCATGAGTCTGTGTTTCACTCATCCCATGGTCACACATGATCTTGCTGAATTAAGTCCAGGCTCCAGTGCAGCCTAATGATCTTGATTGTGGACCTTACATGATTCACTATATCAATCAATTTATCTGAAATTTCTCATTGATTGAACAAACTGTGGAAAAAGTAAACTGCTGGATTGTATATTATTCTTGTCAATGTTTATCCTTTTTTTCGCAGAAACAACTCTCTGACCTCCAGAGCCTGTCTGGGCTTTCAATTTAGCAACCAACATCTGCAGAAATAAATAAATAATAATAATAAGAGAAAACCTCTACATATTCATGCACAGTGCTTTAGTCATTTTTTCCTATGTCTGCAAGACCATGTGGTCATCTGGATGGACTAATCTGAGATCTGCTATTAATCCACCATGTGTTGCCCATACTGGACCACCACCCCCGACCACACTGCAGGCCCCTCCTGTATCTCGCACAATTCAAGGTGTCACTAGGTCTTCTGTTTATCACAGAATCTTCTTTCTCAAGGCTACTGTCACCTATGCCTAACTATGTGCCTAAAATGTGTATCCCTAAGTGGCCATGTGTTCAGTCTCCTGGTGGAGGTAGCATCCTGGCTCTTGCTTGTATAAAACATTATCACACTGGATTGCTAGATCCTCATGAAGGTGGTGTTAAGGCCCAGTTTTTAAGCCTCCTGCCCATCATTTTCCCCCTTATATACTTCACCAAATTCCTCCCTCCCTTGGCACCCAAATACCTGGAATGGTTTCTTCAAGGAGCCAATTATCGTGATGATAACTTTGGGGAGGTGTTGTGGGGAGGGTGATATGGCTGGTACTGGAGACAGGCTTACATCGAAAGGCTCCAGATGATCTGTAACCTGCAACTTTGCAGTAAGGGATTTGCATACTAGACTTGGAAACCTTTCGTGATGGATCTGTGATTTATTGAGCCTGAGCAGGTGTGTTGCATTTCATTCTTTTATGAACTCAACTCACATCTGCTTTAGCTCCTGAAATTTATCCAATACTGGCATGTTCCTGGAAGGATGGGTTTTATGCAACATGTTAAGCAGCTCCATGTCAACTTCCCCATCTTGGACCCTTCACCTAACTCCTCCGAGCTGACCAAAATAGCTGATTGGCTTACTTCCTGCTGTATCACATCTGTGTACCAGCCCCCTGAACATCATAGTCAGTATCAGGTCACTTGACAGGTAAGCTACTTTATTTGCCTTGAATGCTCTTTACTGAGAACATTTTAGGTGGACCGTCTTTATAGACTTATTTTACAGATCATGCATCACATAGAACATTTCAACAACAGCTACTGGGGACAGGGCAGTTGTGCCTCTTCACCACCCCTGCAGCATTTCTTCAAAGACTCAATTGGGCTTTACACTCAGAGTTGAAAATATTGAGGCTGTGCATGTGATTCAATGACCAGTATTTCTATGAATGTGTCAATTCATATGGCTCCCTTGAGGAATTGCTTATTGATTATTCCTCTGTCACAGGAGACCAAGTACCCATTGACTCACCTCCCGCTCTTGCTCATCTTTCCAATCTCCAGTATCTGTGTGTCTTCACTGCAGACCATTGAGTTCCATGTAAGGGATTATTACTTATCCTGAGTCACTCTTGAGACACATATATGTGTCTATTGTATATATCAGTACAATACTATGAATTGACTTTGTGTCAATTATCCTAAGTCCTTATGGACTCCCATGGACATATATATGTGTCCACTTAGTTACATAATATTCTTATTAGAGTGTATTTGAAATCTAATAATATTAGAGTGCCAATATTAGAAGCTGCCTCGCCGAACATCATCTTGCCTGGCTCCGTATTAGCTTGTATTACATAATATTCTTATTAGAGTGTATTTGAAACCTAATAATATTAGAGTGCCGATATTAGAAGCTGCCTCGCCGAACATCATCTCGCCTGGCTCCGTATTAGCTTGTATTACATAACTAATTCCCGCCGGCTATTTCAGTGGAGGCAGAAGAGCTAGAAGTAGGGATATTTCCCTGGGTTGGATGGTCCCATGAAGCTGTGGCTCTTGCTGATATAGCTGTTGGAATTGGTAGAATCTAGTGGTTGCCAGCAAAAGCTTGCATTTGTGGACATCTTGATTGTCTCTTACAGGAGGCAAAGCGGTAAGCGATGCTTAGGTAATTAATATTTGGAGCATCGGCTATTAGGAAAAACCCATCAAATATTTCTGACTAAGTAATATATATTAGAAAACCCTAATATTATTGGTTTCAAATACACCCTATTACATAAAGTATATAGTACATTACATAATCCTATAGTATATAATTCTGGGTCGGCGACTAGCGATGACCAGTTAAACTTATACCTGTACTTACTAGTAGCTGAATACAAACATTGTAAACAGTCACTTAACAGGTGTGAGTAACTAAACCCAATGTAAAGACTATGTCTTTACATTCCACCACTCATCCTGATCCGCTTTTGGGATCTCCCAAGGCTTACACACTTTGTCTGCCATTCTGGCAGCTGCACTGAACTATACCTACAAACTGCTCTCCTCAGTTTTGGGTCCACCTTGAAGACCCTTATGGTCTCCAGCTCTTTTTGTCTAATAACAGATTTCCTGGAAATAGGGGGTTTGTGCCCCCAACTTGAGACTTATTAATCCATGATGTCGACAGATATTGCACTCCCCCAATCCCATTGTTCCCTCAAACACATGGTCATCCATTCTCCCTGCCAGAACCTCTCTGGTAGTCCTGAGTGGATCACCCTAAACCAGCTATTGGATCTTTTGCTCATCAAGGAAAACTTTCCTCAGTTGACAACAATAGTTGATACATCTTTTACTGAAGGTCTGAGTGACCTGTCCAATACACACTTGGATGCAGCTTGGGGACTTTAGCAGCTTGAATGTCTCCGGGAGAAGCAATATAAGGTAGTTGGAGCACTTGGGGATAATGTATATATGAGATGGGACAATATGACAATTACATTCGATTAGCTACATTGTTGATGTATTGCTTCCCTGGTCTTCAGCCAAATATATTCACCTTTGTCCACTATTCTCTGGGGATCCCGTTTGATCAATTATGAGATGTCTTCCTGAACATCACCAATATAAAATTGATGTTCATAGGTTTTCAAAGGCCTTGGAATATTGAAAAATGGGACTTACATTGAGGTCTAAGTGCAACCTGTCAGCATTAGCACCCATGGATTGAGCTTTGTGGGATATCTTGGATGGTCTCCGCTGGGCTCTACACATCAACATAAATTGATTTAAACATACTAAGTTCATATAAACTGATATAAAAATGTTCTGTAAGAATATGGGGATTTTTTATGATGTAGTTAAGTTGATGTCCTGTACATGTCAGGATTTCATAAATGAGATTCCAAAAGCACTAACTCAGCTTCCAACCTTTACCTCAGATCACTACTTAGGCTAATCTCATATGCTAGGAGGCCAACCATAGAAGCACTTTACACCAAAACAGGTTAGGGCAGCACACATTGCTTCCCACAAAGCTTACAGAGCCAGGTGAGTAAAAGAAAATGCTATTTCAAAGGTTCATACACAAAGACTGGCACTCTCATATATTCCAGGATTTCTCCTCTATTTCCACATATAATGGGCCATTCTCTTTTGTTTGAACTCCTTGGATACATATACCTATCATTAATATAATAATATCTAGGAATATTGAAGAGGAAAGAGAGAAATCTCACCTTCACAGCTGCAAAGTGCATGACAAGGCTAAGGAGGCTGAAAAGAAGGCAGCTGTATGAGCTCACAAGAAAGCAAAGAAATTATACAAGAAAGCTCAATATCTTGCCAGTTTGACTGCTGGAAAAACTCATGAGAAAGCTGTAGAGTCTGTGAAGACCAGTTCTTCTGCTCCCCAGCTCATAACTGCAAGATCTGATCTACCTGCCTTGTGTAAAGATGTTTGGATTAATTTGATGGATATTCCAGAGCATCCAGATTGGAAACATATTTTCAAGAACACTACAATTTTTGGCTCAAAATACATGAAAAGAAAGGCTGGCCAGGGTGTGGAAGTGACATCATCACTTGCATGAAGACCTTGTGGGCCACTCAAAAGCAAGTTTGTGCAAATGCACACAAGATATTACAACACTTTGGGGGACTTGAAAGGAAAAAGCTTGAGAAAGCCCAGGAGCTTTATGATCAACTGCACCTTGACAATAACTGGATCTCAAGAATGGATTTGGCAGAGCCGGAATTTTGCTGCTACATGAAGAGGTTATCTATGGACGCCTTTCGTAGACAATATGGAAGAAAAGAACTTGTTTGGCAAGGGAAATAATTAGGTAAATATGCTTGTATATCCAACCAATATACTTTATTTGGTGTACTGGGCAAGAAGTGTCCCAAGGGTAGTGTTGCCCACAGCTTGAGCTGATCCATTTTCACATGACTACTGCTCATGGAATACTCACTGCATCTTCTCCAAACCTGTGGCTTTTCAACACTTTACTATATAATCCTTTAAATTAATAAACTACCTGGATTGACTGAACCAGCTAATTCGACAGAAGCCACAGAAGCCAGCCAATTTGAGCCAGCCATGGGCAACACTACCCAAGGGGCATGCCTGGGCATTCAGCCAATCATATTGAGGTTACGTAACCCTCTGCATGCTGTGTTCTTTCTCCCAAGAATATCACTGGACTGTAAGTTCATACAAGTCTGTCCAGGTTCAGAGTTGTCCATACTTGTCTGTAAGTGTTCCTTTTCAGATTACCTCAGCAAATGCAATGTGTGACTCAAAATGTAAGCCTGCCGTAATGTTGTATTAAATGCTGCCTTCACTGGCAATCACTTGCTGTGTGAAAGTGAAGCCCACTTACTGGTACTTAATTGAAGACTAAACACCATTCCCACTACTTGATAATTGACTGAAACCCTCCTTCATTTCATTTCCTCAAGGTACCATGTGTCCACAGGCATCAACCAAGAAAGAACCTGCAAGAACAAAGCTATGGTGTTTTCTGATTTGTGCCAATTTGCTTCTGTGCAGGGACTGATTTGTCATTGATCTCCATAGCCACCCCTTATGATGTATGGGACAAGGTATGGTGTTTTCTGATTTGTGCCAATTTGCTTCTGTGCAGGGACTGATTTGTCATTGATCTCCATAGCCACCCCTTATGATGTATGGGGCATGTACCCTCCCCTGCAAAGTCAAAGAAACAAACACCCCCTCTGCATCATTGGGTGCTTAGATACCCTGTAGAGTTGTAGTAGTGAGTGAAGCTGTTGATGTTGTTGCAGTTGCATGGATATGGATGAGGTGTATGAACAATGAGGTAGAAATAACATGTGTTTCCCAGTAATTAGTTGAATACAATCAGGACAAATTTCATTAATGATACAAGTAACTATTCACTGTCCCTGTCTAGCAAAGTTCAACCTAGCACATCGGCACCGGATGTAGGTCCAAACAGCGGAGGCAAACTTAAATACAGTCCTGCACACTGGATGCTGGTCCTTGATGGAAGCTTCAAATGCCTACTGGTGGTTGAGCAGTGTGTGCATGCTATTTGAGGCTTATCTCCATCTTGCGGCAGCCTGAAAAGTGTGATGTTCTCAGCTTTTTGCATAATCTCAATGTTAATGATGATAATATGCACCTTTTAAGCAGCTATTCTCAATAACAGATGGCCAACTGCCCACAGCACCACTGGACTCTGTCTGACAGATATACATTTCTATATTCTAAACCCATTGTAACTACTGTATATGACCCTGTAGGTTATAGCTATTAGTTAGGATTTGATATACTGGCAGCTGAATTCAACATGCTACCCCAGATGCCAGCACTGTGTGTCACATGGCTGGGGAGAGACAACATGGGACTTGGAGTTTGGATGTGAGCCTGGCCCATAGTTGGAGGGTTCCTAGGAGTTTGTGAGGTATTAACGCGGTCCTGGAAAGCTGTGGAGTGTCTGGGAACCACAGGAGTCAACAGGTGGAGGCATCATGGGCATTTGCGAAAATGGGAGTTGGGGGTTGAATTGGGTGATGGTGGGCACTGTGGATGTAGCAGGGGGACAAGGCTGTGATGTCACTGCAATGTGACTGAATGCCTGCACTAGATCACATGAGTCTTTGAACATCTGAAATCAGGAAGCTGGCTCTGAATGGACAATTTCTGACAGGACCAAGCCAGCCTCACAAGGAAAGTCAGTGGATTTGAGTGGTGGAGAAAATCAGGCTGTAAGTTGATGGAAATCAGACAGATTTATTCTACTACATTTCTATAATCCCAATACTTTGGATATCATCTGTCCCATGTTTGGCCATGTATATAGACTCGGACAGACCTGGACAGACCCGGACAAACCTGGACAAGTACAGGCACAGACAGGTATGGAACAAGTACGGACTAGTGAACCAGGACAAACTAATACAAACCAGGACAAACTAATACAAACCCGGACAAACTAGTATGAACCCAGATAAACTTTCAGTATGTTGATAATTCTCTGCATTCCTGTGCACATGTTGAGGTTATGTAACACTCCGCATGCTGTGTTCCTGTGCACATGTTGAGGTAACTCTCTGCTTGCTGTGTTCCTGTGCACATGCTGAAGTCAAGTAACCCTCCGCATGCTTCATTCCTGCTTACACATATTGACCTTACCAGAAACTCTGCATGGCTGCCTCCTGAATGCATAGTAGAGATATTCTGCAGGAATATCTATCTATTTCTCTTTGCCCTCTCAACGGCTGATCATCAGACTGTAGATGGAGAAGGATGCCATGCTAACCTGTATATATGATAGCAAAGGGTCTCCATGATCAAAACTAAAACATCCCAATCTCCAGATTCATTCTTCCTCAAAGGTGGCAGTAATCAAATTTCCAGCTGTTTCGTAGCTTTGTTGATACTGAATATTCCATGCCATGATCATTACAACTGGAGCACCTTAAGAACGTGCCTGCACAATTTTCTCTGGGCAGCCATAGCCTCCCACTATATATCTTAGCAAGCCCTCACCACTTTCTTCGTCTTTCTACCAAGCTCCTCATTGTTGTGAAATATCAGGTATGTAAAATGGTTGTATGGATTGCAGATTGTAATTGTCCTTCAGATACAACAGTCATTCCTCTCCAGTTGGCAGACAGTAAGTTCTATACTCATGCTGTCACTTTGATTACTCATCAGCATTGTGTTACCCAGCAGCTGTCAGAGTAATTGCTGCTCCTTCCACAGACCCAGTGCCCAGAATCATCGAGGCACATGCTGCAGATGAACAAACCATACCTGGTTTCAACCTTTATTCCCTACATAGTGTCCTAATCCCCTGATAACATATCATCTTGATAGACCAGCCACATGGCACAACACCTAGTGGACCAACTGAGCCGGAGAAATCCTCCAGCAGTGGTGGGGGAACAGCAGATACACAGTCCCATAGAATGTAGAGAAGGACAGTGGGACAGTGGAGGGCAATTCCAAAGCTAGTGGGAGTGGGTTATGGGAACCAGGTGAGATTTCTAGATGTCCAAAGCAGTATGTATGATTAACTTCAGCAGACAGATAACTGGAATTTCGAACCTTTCTAGCCTATCAACTGCACAGGTCATTACTGCATCCACTCTATGGGAGTGAAGTGGCTTAAAGCATGTCTACCAGAGTTTGACAAGATTGAAGGTCCTCAGGGTGTTGACCAGATGGCATATGATAAGAGACTTGCTGAGGGTCACCTTGAATGGAAGTGCAATCCCTCAGACAGCTATATGACCCATTGGCATGGTTTTGACCACAAGATTGTCCTCCCTCCCAATCCCAGTGCTGAGCAGGAACTAACAGCTAAGACAGTATGTCCACTTTAGCAGCTTAACTTTGA
Source organism: Sphaerobolus stellatus SS14 (assembly GCA_000827215.1). Lineage (NCBI taxonomy): Eukaryota > Fungi > Basidiomycota > Agaricomycetes > Geastrales > Sphaerobolaceae > Sphaerobolus > Sphaerobolus stellatus. Next base: position 1,238,374 of record KN837077.1, read on the forward strand.
CCTGCAGATCACTTTGCAACGCGACAGTTTTGGCCTTGGAGGAAACATCAGGCAACTAACGATCGGAAAGTTGCCTGAAGGTGTGTCCAATAATTCTCTGACATGGGTTCCTGTACGGCTTTACTCCCAGGAACAGGGTGGTATCCCTTCATCTTCAAATTCACCAAACGAGGTGAGCTGCCTGGTATTTTTCAACGCTAAACGTTCTCAAACTAACTCTTAACTAGCATTATCCTCTGTATGTTTTCACATTATTATCGACTATTTTTAACACTGATTCGTAATATATAGGTTCTGGGAAGTGCCCATCGATGAAGTTATTCTGAACAGGCAAACACTTCCTAAGCCCAATCTCAATGATAGTATTGGATATACTGCACTGATAAACTCCGTAAGTGTCAAAAAATACATCCATAAAATGGAACAGCATTAAGATAGCGGAACGCTGGATTCAGCACACCTAAGCACTGGCCAGTACTCCCACCATTCGTAACCGTTGTTGCAACTACACTACATTCAAAAACCTCAAAGTGAAACCATAGAATGATTGGGAATGTTATTTACAATGATCCTATCATTTTAGTTTTTCAAAAAAATAAAAATTGAAAATGTTATTTTGAGAAGAAAACTTTTATTTTCCAAACTGCTTAAAACGACGTTTCCATTCATTTGGAGCCAGGTTGGTTCCGGCTGCTTGAGGAATTTGACCGCTTATGTAATATATTGGCTATTTTCTAATTGGCCCTCGCGACTTGAGCGCCTATTGAGGAAATAGCTGGAAGGAGTTATGAGCACCTATTGGAACTTGAGTCGAATAGAGTGATCTATTATTTCCAAGTAAAATAGTTATTCCTTTTACTATTTGAAAATCCTCTAAACTTATGATGAGTTGCCCCGACCTCGCCAGATTTAGCCGCTGACTAAGCAGTCAACCCTAACCCGAGGGCTAAGCGAGGGGTAAGCGACGAGCGCTTAGGTGTGCTGGATCCAGCGTTCCGCTATCTTATTCATAGTAAGATCTAGGGCACGTCTACACTCCATGGCCCACAAAAGACAGTGCAGGCATTGTACAGTGCGCTCAGTACGGATATCGATAATTCCAATTCAAGTACCGGACCGTCCTATAATTGCACTAGGCCCATCGAACTAACCTACGTTATCGGTGGTAAACAATTCCCAGTTGATCCACGAGATATGTTCGGATTCCAAAATCTCGACCCACGTCAAGATGACAATGATGGCTGCCACATCATATCCGTTGGTTCCACGAATGCTCCAAGCACTGGCAACCTGCGGAGCTGGATCCTCGGAGATCCATTCATGAAGTCGTACGTAATATTCTATTTCGATATTCGCTGTTCAAAATCTCTTATCAGGCCGTTTAGCAACCTTGTGGCTTTTTATTTCGGCAATGTTACTCATCCCTCTGTCGACCCACCGCGTATTGGGTTCCTCTCCACTGTTCCAAGTAACGCATCCGCATTATTTGATGCCGCCATCGAAATGAAAAGGCAGAAAGGAGTCGCCGGTAGTTTATCTTCGTTATATTACCTTAAACACCCATGCTAATCACCTTTCTATGCGGAGGTATTACTGAAATTCCTCCAACTGGGACTTTCACCGCCTCAGTCACGAATTCAGTGGGAGTCGGTCAAGCTCCGAAATCCACTTCTGACAGCACCAATTCCAGCAACAGAATTGAGACTCCCTCGTTATCATTTTACCTCCTTTTGGTCATGTTTTGTTTGTAGGTGAAAATGTGAGTCAGTATATTCATCCTAGACTAGTGTTTGGTGATTAAACCATTAAAACGTTGCTGTAGGATAAGACATGGATTAATGTACTTTGGTTAATATGTTGGACATGCGATATCTCATCAATGATCATCAAT
>KN837077.1:1240744-1268230 GCA_000827215.1 Sphaerobolus stellatus SS14
TGCTGACGTAATCAGGTTACGGCCGTTAGGATGTCGAGCGGGATGGTACAGGTCTTCGCTGTCCTCGTTTTGGGAAGAGCAATGGCATGGATTAGGGAGCAGAGCTTTAAGCGTGGATTGTGATGAAATAGAGGGTGGATGGGCATTGGGTGGTGTGCTGGAAGGATTGGGTGCAACACATGGTGGTGGTACGACTCGGAGCGTGGGAGCTATCACGCCTATGTAGATGCGATGCTTTGCGACACTTAATGAGCAGTGCTTTGATTTGTACGCTTACGGTAGTCCTCATTGGGCTCGACTGTGTTAGCCGATGCGATATGATTCGTTATCTTACCTAAAATAGGAGGCATAGGAATCAGGGCCAACAAACGCTTCGAACTCTGGAACTAGGTTCATCATTCCTTCTTTTCTTCCTCTCTTTCCATCTTCCCCACACTCACGCTCTCTTTGGATTCAGGACCTCAACATGCGCACTACTGTGCTTGCATTGCTAACGTTTTTGGCGTATGGCACAGCTGAAACTCTTCAACCGAAAAAAGCAGGCTTGAGCATGACTTTGCCTATCAAGAAACGTATCGGCCGGTCATTACGAGGAGGCATTAATAAACGCAAGACCTTCGCTATCGGGCTCGGTGATAATGCGGATGTGTATGTTTTGCAGTTACTGTTATCACCGGATTTTTTGAAACGCGATCCAGTCAGTATTCCGTCGACATGTCACTTGGTGGTGTGGATGTCCCTATTTTATTAGGTATGTGATTGATATAGTAGAAGAAAGTCACTTCTTAACCGATCTATAGATACCGGGTCTTCCGATTTATGGGCCATAAGCACGGATTGTACCAAAACTAGTTGCGGCCAGATATCCGGCTTGCCTTTAATTAAATCCTCAGCCTTCAAGCCCGCCGGAATTCACTTCAAGATACCCTACGGAGACTCAAGCGAACCTGCTTTCGCTGCAGGTGCTATTGTCTCAGGTCCAGTTAGTCTTGGTGGCGCGCAACTTGATAATCAATATATCGGAGCTGTGAATGACACTAATGTTCTGTTTAATGGACTGACTGGTGTTTTCGGCATTGGTTTCCATTCAAATAGCGACATCGCTCTATTGCTGTTGGTTGACACTAATGCTACGGAAACTACCCTCACCGATACCTTGAATGCAGAAGTTGCTACCGAAGGACCCTTCCTTAGTCGCTTGATTACAAATGGACAGCTGGATCAGCCAATGTTTACTGTACGAAGGTTCTTTATTTTCCTAAGCTCAGAAAACTAATAATTCTGCAGATGACTTTGGAACGGGATAGTGTACAAGTTGGAGGAAATATCGGACAGATCACGATCGGAAAGTTGCCTGACGGTGTTACGAATGATTCCCTAACATGGGTTCCGGTTCGACTTTATTCAGAAGAGCAGGGTGGTCTTCCTCCGCCCTCCAATTCTAATGAGGTATGTCTCATGATATTTTTTTATCGATACTTTTCTAATAGAAAGCTGTATCGTTAGAGTTATCCTCTGTACGTCTCGATACGTGGGCTCTGAAAGTTTCATGATCATTAATATATCGATAATAGGTTCTGGGAGGTACCTATAGATGATGTCATCGTTAACGGCCAGACACTTCCTCAACCTACCCTTAATGCTAGTGTTGGATACACCGCTCGTATTGACTCCGTACGTGCCCAAATAAAACTTTAAGTAAAGGTGTGCTATACTAAAAAGCCTTCCCTCCTTAGGGCATATCGACTCTTCGTGGCCCGCAGAACACGGTGCAGGCATTGTACAGCGCGCTCAGCACTGATACCGCCAGCTTCAATTCAACCCAGGGACCAAAGATTGATTGCACTAAAGCAGTAGCCCTAACCTATGTAATTGGTGGAAAGCAGTTTCCAGTCGACCCCCGTGATTTTCTTGGGACTCAGGATATCACAGATTGCAGAATCGTAAGCGTCGGTCCAAGAGACCCTCCTCGCCCTGGTAGCCTGTTGAGCTGGGTTCTCGGTGATCCTTTCATGAAATCGTGAGTAACAAAGCACTGAATACTTAGAGTAGATCGTCTTATTGAACATTTAGAAACCTTGTGGCTTTCTACTTCGGCAACATTACGCACCCCTCTGTCGACCCTCCCCGTATCGGTTTCCTATCGACTGTTCCAAGTGATGCTGCAGCGTCTTATAGTTCTGCCATTGGCTCCGCTCAGAAGACTGGAGGAATTATATGTAGTTATTTTACTCAGCATACCATGAAGCAAGCATACTGATTATCTGTGTAGTTGCTACTGAAACCCCTCCAAGTGGAACTTTCGCTGCCGCAGCGACGAATTCCGTTGGGGTCGGGCAGGCTCCGAGTCCTTCAGGTTCATCATCGGGACCCGCTGGCAGTACTGGTAGTAAAAGCTCTGCATCTAAATTTGAATTCCCTTCCCTATTATTCACACTCGTGGTTTATGTCATATTCTCATTGTAGACCATAGACTGTGAGTTACTACCAGATGTCTTCCATTTATCGTGATTACCGAATGGAGAATCATAAAGTCTTTCCTTCATCACAACTCATCCTACACTTCTTTATCGGATCTCATTTAGTGAACATTTCTTTTCCATCAATGAATATTTAAGTAATCACACTCCTCAATCAGCATCCCTCCGAAGATCGTCTACGTCATGTCCGATGTCTGCTCTGTCAAATCCTGGCAAGATCATATTGCACACTGCGTAGAAATCAATCCAGATGGCCCTGTTTGATGTGTGCATTAGTTCTTGTGAAAGAATTCTTCCTTCAGCTGTATGTAAATGTTTTCAAAAACGTATGCCAAGCAGCCTTTTTAGGTGTCTCCTACTTACAATACGAGTATGCTAAATCCTTCATCAGGTTCCGATGTCATCAATTGGATTGTATTTACCAGGTGGTAACAAGGAAGTACACGGGGTTAATCATTTCAAAGATGCTCCTTGAAATAATGAGTTGCCGTGGGCTGAATACCACGTGCGAGAACTTTAAGCCTTGCAGAACCACCCATCCTCTTAAAAATTGACTAGGTCGGGTTATGATGTAGAATAGTATGTATGAAAAGAATGTTTAAACCGAACTTCCAGTATAGTGAGCCTGCATGTGGAATGGGTGACAGTACCTAGTAATGTACAGCACTCCTTGAGGCTGGTAGCTTAAGTACGAACCTTGAACAGTAGGTGTGTTATACATCTACTTTATCATTGAAATAAGTTGTGCATACACCTAGCTCACTGGGTCAGCATCTCTCAAAGAAAAATAACAGAGATCATTAAGTTTCCTTTTCTCTTGAGATAGAACCAAAGATGCTGCAATTACGAGGAATGTAAAGGCGAATAGTGAGCACCCGCTTGATGGAAGTGTCGCAAAAGTCGAAACTGCCTAGTCAGGCCTTATGAACATATCAGCCATCGTCAGGACTGGTCAAGTTGATAATCCTGCTGATCACAGCTTGGCCAGGCCCTGACCGGCTGGCGACAAACCTGACAATAGAGTGTATTTGATAGCAATAATTTTGGTTGCGGATATTAGGCACACAATTCAGTTTGAATTCAGTTGACCCTGAATGGAGTCAATATTGGGTGACTTCCCGCAGGGTGCTAAATCCTAAATCCTATTTCTAAACCAAAAGTTCGGGGTTTGAAATTTTAGTCGCGCGATTTAGAAAGGCTGTTGCCCCCCGTAAGCTCCTTTCTAAACTATTTTCTAAAATTTGTACATACCATTTCGGTGAATAAACAACTTATGCATCAAATTGAGACTTTTTTCTGATGTCAGCGCATCTCATTAAGCCCAAATAGGAAGGAGGATGTATGAGGATGAGGACTTCGAGGTTCTTCGCTGTCCCGTGCCAATATACACATTCTGGCAGCCGGAGGACTTCGAAGAAGAGGAAGGGGATGAAGAAGAGGGGCAACAAAGATTAAAACAAGTGGCGCTATTCTTCTTGGGCGCTGCAGAAGCTGACCGGGAGGCACAAAGAGCAGGTGTCTATTTGCATTCAATGGATCTGTAGAATTGTATGGGCAGCAGTGCACCCATGTAGTAATCCTGCTGTGAATAGTCCTTGTTCTCTCCTTATCTATACTTGCCATAAGCTAAATCACCCACAGCATGTATTCACCAAATTCACAACATGCTCGTCAGAAGCGCCTGCATGATAATGGAGCCAATATTATTGACCTAATATTCAAGATGGAGCAGTGTGCTGCAGAAAAAAATGTATGGGTTCAAACTGATGCTGAATACAAGCACAAGGAGAAGGAGGCTATGGAGGCTGAGGGATGGACACCTCAGATGGATGCCAAGAAGACTTTCTTGTTGAAGATGAAGGTGTGTTCTCATGCTATTGACTTAACTATTCCTGACACTTATCTCATTGTTCAGATCCATAAGGAGCTGTTTGCTTCCCTCCCAGAGGACAAGCAGGTGAGGAGGAAGGCAGAGGCAAAGAAGGCAAAGAGTGTCAAAGTGACTCAGTAAGAGCCATGTTCCTATCCATGGCTGTCTGCATTAAAGGGCATTTTGCAGCAATCAAGTACTGAGCTCATTGCCCAAACTGTTTGCACTTGTCTGTGATGCTGTCACATCTATGACAGGGTGGTATGTAGAGGTATGGAGTGCAGGGCTTGGGAATGAGGGGACACCAAAGTACTTCATGTGAGTCTTTTCTACCTATTGATAGTAACAAGTGTATTGATTAAGGTTACTGAATGTCAGTGAACAGTTTAAACATAACAAAGATGGTGTGGTTCATAGACTACAGTGGATTGGAGGCCAGCAAAGTGCAGGATCAGGCATTCATTGCAAACATTGCAAAGGCTAACAAAGGTATACTGGATCATGCAGAATAAATACTATTCTTATTTGTAATATAGTTGAGATGAAGAATTTGATCAGGCTGCCACCTTGGAAACCAAACAGTGTCCCTGTTGACACTAGCTGTCACTCCAAAATTGAGTTAAGGAAAATGATGGAACATGATGATGAAGGCAATGTCACTACAGATGTTGCAGAACTTCGTTGATTGTTACTACAGTACATGGAGTATACATATGGTATGTTTGTTTGAGGATCATATCTTTGGATTAACATTGGTTCAAGTTGTTAGTCTTGGCCCCTGCTGCTCAGACTGTCCATTGCAAGACCCTGAAGAAACCCAAATGGGATGCTATTGCTACAACTGAAAAGCTGGAAGAATGGGTCAAGCCCAGTTGATTGCCACCCCCATCTGAATTTGGGACTCCAATGCTAATGCACTGACCACAGCTATATGAGATTGCCAAGTATATCATTGTGGGTGAATTGGGGATCTTGGAGGAAGTGAATCACTTCAAGTGGGTGGGCCAATTGGATGGTACTGACTCCAATATTGTACTATGAAGGTAGGTGGCTGAGCCATCCATGTTGCCTTATACTTCTAATACACCTACTTTAGGCAAGCTGATGTCAAGCATAAACATTCAAAAAATTATCAAGATGGTGAAGAGATAGACATTGATGTGGAAGTTTCCAGTGAGGAGGACTCAGACACTGGAGTTGCTGCTGCACCCATGACGAAAGCAGGTAAAGCTAAGAAGGCACACAAAGTGTGAGTTGTCATTATTCTTTGATATATCCTAGGAGAGATGACCCAATAACCCTCCTTTGTCTTACAGGAGCACCTCAGATCATGATGTTCTGCAGGATGAGGAGTGTGATCAGGGTCACCAGAAGAACAGGTGAGTGTATGATTATGTGACAGTTATTGAGGGTCTAAAGGTTGTTTATAGCGAAAAGGGGGATCCACAATGAACAAGAAAACCAGGAAGAAGCAGATGGCAAAGGGGGTTGTTGATAAAGAGCCAGCATCGAAACCCCAGGTCATGAAATGACAGATAGCATTGAAACCTCAGGCTAAGGCCAAGGCTCAGCCACATCCTACTGTTATCAGGGGACGAGATGGCAATGATAATAGTAGTGACAGTGATAGTGACGGCGAGCAGCCCAAGGTGGCATATGTCAGCCATTGCAAGTTATGTGCAGCCTTTGATGGAGATTATCAGAAGGTACATTGTATGGATTATGCTAAAGAGTAACAGGATTAACATAGCCTCCTTGAACTAGTGGTATCATGACTTTGAGTACTGCAGGAAGGCCTTGAATTGGGAACCTCGAATGTACAAGCCAATGGGTAAAGACATCGTAATGGCAATATGGTTCATTAAGGCAACAGAGGTTGAAGAGGCTGTCCAGCTGGTTTGCCCTTTCTCCTTTGTCATGAGTCTAAGTAAACACTATACTAACATACTACCAACATAGGGAGGTGTGCTAGATGTTGGGGTACCAATCAACACTGATGATGATGTCATAGTGTCACTCTTCGAAGCTCTGATGCACACCAATATTGAGCTACCTTCGCATTAGTGTACTGAGGAGTCAAGGAATGGAAAACTGTGTATGAGAGCATCCTCACACAAGCTGAGACTGCTCTTGATGCCATCTTAAACTACCCAACTGATAGCTCCTGGTCACACTTGAAGATTGGAGGGATGCAAGACAGCACTATGGGTATGTTCCCAGTGCTATGTTGTCTCAAATTCATGAGGCAACTCGTGACTCTGCATGACCAGAATTCAGCCTTTAGGTCGAGGTTAGAGGAAGTACTGGACAGCTATGTCCTCATCTTACCACAAGAACAGTTTTGAAGATGGGTGGTTGGGAGCTTTGCCATCTCTATACATAGTGAGAAAGAGGTGGCTTATAAGTGGACAGGACTTGTATATCCTGCATGGCTTGTATATATGGAGGCTGTGATGCATGCACATTGGATGGAAGATAAGGTATGTATCATTTGATTATACCACATCTACAATGTGCTGATGGCTCTTTCATAGTGGTTTGACTACACATCGAGGGGTAAACAGCCACATCTGGTCAATGAGATTGCATTGACTGCTGACTTGCATTCATGCAATGTTGACACAAATGATCTCATTGTGTGTCATTGTGCGTTGAACTGGAAGCGTAAATCTGTCATCAAAGAGATGAAGGACTGGTGCTCAGAAATGGATGAGGGACAGTTTCTACATGGTTGTGTTGAGGAGATATTCCTGTTCACCTATGCAGTCCATATGGTTGCTGGCCCTGGAGGGCAAGGCAACAAGGAGTGGTGCAAGCAGGCTGTGGGGATCACAACTAAATGGCTGAAGAATGGCGTGTGAGTGTGGTTTTCTTAAACTGTCACTGTAATGTTAACCCATAACATATGTAGCATGGCACAGGAACCTGGCGTTATCACCAAATGGCAGGATGCTTTACAGTAAGTGTTGTGGGGGAGGAACCTTGTGTGAAGAAAACTAATAAAGTATTAATAGGGCAGAGCATGGGAAACAGAGAGAGTTAGTACTAAGAAGGCAGGCAACATTGCAGTTAGTCTTCGATATTTCTTGTTAAGGACATATGATGCTCAGAACAGCTTCTTTCAGGAATTGACAGAGCTGTTACGTCCTGATACGAAATACACCTGGTAAGCCGTGCAGAGGTAAGCCAACATTTCCGGTCGGAAATGCCAATGACTTGTACTGAAGGGACTTGGCTTCAACTTGTGTGTTGCACCCTGCATGGTCGTAGGTTGTCCCTACTTCAGAGTTCAAGAGTAGAGTAAAGCTGAGCAGGAATAAACCTGAGCGGAAAGCAGATAAGAGTAGAGTTAACAGAGAATACGAGATTTGATTTCTGACTGAGTAAAAGTACATAGATACAAATGAGCGTATTTAAATATAATTAACCGAGTGGAAAAACATTGGATAAAAAGATAATCAAGGATGAATCATAAAAAGATAATTGGCATATGATGGTGTGATGATACACCATGCGGAGCCGGTGGGAGAATAACGTAAATATTGAAGGGTTCAATAATCAGCTGAATGATAGGCGAGAAAGAGCACATGGTGCAAAAGATAAAATAGATAAGAAAGATAAAGAAATCCGGTTGGAAAACAATGATGGAGTCAACAAGAAAATAATAAAAGTGAAAGCCACATGAAAAGGTAAGCCACATGGAAAAGAGCCTGAGTGAAATGAATACAAAGTGAATGAGTCAAATGAATAGAACATGGATAGAGAGTAATATGAATATAGGCCAGTCAGATCAATACTTGACAAGAGCCAGGCAAGTCAACACAGGCATCATCAGTCGACATGAACAGGTTGATCATTTCCCCTGGCAAGTCATCTTTGAGCTCCAAAAGACCCCCACCTTCAGACAGAACAATGTGCAGCACTGCCAAGCATATGAAATTAGATGCCATTGTGGAGACAACGAATGCCTAAGAGGTGCATTGTGGTAGTAATGTCATAATTACTTGTACTTTGAACCTCGATCATACTTGTACTATGTGTGCATGCATGATGTGATGCTAGACTTGTGGGGGAATCTATTTTTATTAAACCCGTGATTGTTTACGCAATATCTGCTTTGTACTCCTGAATCTACAAGTATAACATGACAATAAAGAGAATTGTTAGGATCTGGGGCTTGTTGGTGTATTCAAGATGGATGAACCTAGGGAAAAGATTAACTAACAACGACTAGTCAGTACTCAACTGTTCTTTCTGTTTTACTTCAGAGATACTCTGAAGTAAGGTCTTAAAGCTCCAGCGATGCGCTTTTGCTTAGAGGTCTTAGAACTTTGGTGATACACCTTAGTTTGAAGAGTAGAAAGGAGGTTAAGAGGTAGACTGGTGTCTTTCCTCTATCTTCATTAGTTCTTTTTATACAGGAAGGCTCCGGTCTTCTGGTCCTTGAGTGCCTAATCTAAGTAGCTTGGAACAGGGCTACTTAATGATGTTGTAAAGGGAAGTACTAATAGGGATAGTGGAAAGATCTAATGGAAGGTTCTTTGAAATACAAAAGGGGTAAAATATTGCAGATGATTGTTGAAGATAGACTAAGAGAATTGAAAGGATGATCAAGACTAAGGAGTCATCAGTTTGAAGAGTGATTGATGCTAAGGAAAAGGGGTGATCGATGCTAAGGAAAGGGGTGATCGATGCTAACATAAACGAGCAATCAATGCTAGTATAAATTAGCAATTGATGCCAAAGAAAGGGGAAATGGATACTAAGGAGATTGTGGGTGGCTATCTTGTTGAAGGAAGCTATGGCTGTCCGGGGCTGTACCACTAGGATATATGTGCATATAAATAGCAAGAATATTGACTCTGCCTGCAGATTTGTCACCAGGCATTTCACAATATCAGCCTTGAACTCAGAATCTAGTATCTATAAAGTCAAAGTGATAATATCAGGTTTGAAACACAGAATCTACAGGTCTCAACATGACATTATCAGCTCTTGAACTGCTAGTGTAGACTCTACATGTTGAAGCATGAAATCCAGTTTGAGGTTCATCTGCTAGACAGAATACCTTACAGCCTGGATCCATCTGATGTATTATTATGTTGTTGAACCACATGGACAGTCTATAGATGATGGTACATATTGTGCTTCAGCTATCTGGCATTTAGTACATCGGACCTGCCACTTTATATCAAGAGCAAATGTGTTTGTCATTCCAGAATGCAAAAACTGTTTATGTAAGCATCACAAGGGCTAGGTGTTGCTTGCCCTCAATCACTGGAGTGCAAATCCGTACATAACTTATATGATTAATGAAGGTTGATATGACCTGCTATGTCCTGATATACAGTGTTGTCTTCAGGCTCCGGTTTATATAGAATGAGTAAGACTGGGCTCCCAGTTCGTACATACATTCCCAAGGTTGATTGTTGCTTGGATCTCTTTCAAGCAACCTCACTCTTAACCTCATGCCCCTATAAAATGTGTAATTTGAAAATAATTTATTTTGGAGATTGTCTAAGTTCCCTTGTGGCACTATTGTAGGGCAAGGCAAGTTATTATAGTGTCAAGATGCCTTCCGGGATTGCTGAAAATGTAGTCTGGTGGTACCCTAATATGACACTTGAATGCACCCCAATTAGGTCATACATTTGCTTCTATGACGAGAAAGTCGATATCTGGTTAGATGGAGTGAAAGAAGAGAGGCCAGTTACGCACTTCTGAACTTGCTTTTACAAAACACTGACTTCGAAGTGATGTTGTCATACGTAGTGTACCATGCATAATCATCAATCTAAATATTTGTCTCGCTCAATGTACTTACGTGTGAAGGCCATACCAGTAGGCTCCTCTGATAACAATCAAATCCTCCACTGGCACAGCTAAGTAGTATCATGGCAAGGCAAAGAAAGTAATTTTCATGGGAGTAATGAGAATATCTCCGCTTATTATCTTTCATGTAAGCAAGGCTTTGTCCCCAAAATTTGTGATTTGGGGCCAGCAGCTGGACACTGGCTAATCAGTATTCCTTGACACTAGCCAATGGCTGGGTAAAAATGTAGTATGTTTGTATATGGAGTTCTTCCATGTGTTTTGGTCAAACTTGTTTACTTCCTACTATGGGGACTTTTGCTGACTTCATACTATGAGGACTTTTGAATTAATAGTTTTTTTAGTGTTCATTGTAGTAGGGGGCTTTTGTGTTAACAGGTTTTATTTGTCTTCTTTGTAGTATTGGTGACTTGTGTGTGAATATATTTTCACCTTCTTTGTAGTAGTGGGGACCTGTGTGTTAATTTTTTTACCTTCTTCATAGTAGAGGGGACTTTTGTGTTAATTTTTTTTATCTTCTTCATAGTAATGGGCTAATATAATACATTTGAATTAAACAACAACTATTACAAAAATTGATATAAATCAAGCTTGCAAATACGATATCTCAGTCCACAGTGCACCAATGACCATGAACCTTTGTAGATGAGCTTATTTAAATGTATTATAGTGCACTATAACAAGAAATATATGAAAGTATCCCTATTTGACAACTTGGTGATCCAGCTCAAAACCGCTATAGCTCCTCCAATACTGAACACTATGTCACTGGTGAGGTCTCTGCAGAGGGCTAATAGTGTATATTAGTGCATGGGATACAAGCCGAAGTGAGATATACGCACCTTGAGCAGATCTGACACCATGGTGCCTACCCATATCCCCAAGCTCCTCATACTACTCTCTTACAGAGTCTCCCATCATCCTGATGCATTCCATGCACTAGATTGACTTTCAAGGAATAGAAATTGCCCAGAAATATCCCGAAATTTGGCCTATGTGCAGAGATATGGAGGGCATGCCATAGATGAAGAACTTTTTAATTAGAAGCTTTTTCGAGGATCTGCTCTCTGGATGTGCTATGGTGCTGTGTGTTAAAAGGCATCATGTTTTGTACAACTGCCAAATCGGCGAAGCCGGAAAAAAAATTCGATTTTTGCTTGATTTTTTGAGTTATTTTTAGTCAAAACACATGTTTTTCATGCTTTGTACATATGGCGCTGGCTCTCCTTTGTATCATTCTACCATATTGACTGGCTATCCTCCAACTAGTATGTCGCATCAATGACCGGCAAAGGAAAACAGAAACATTTCCAGCTTTCTGAGGCCCACAAAGCCAGGTGGAACAAGAAACTGAACGAGATCATTGAGATCAGTGATGGCTCAGATAACAATTCCAACATTGAGTGTACTGGGTGGCAGGGCGGAGTCTGTCATATTATCTCAGATTCAGAGAATTCCAGCGATGGATACATCACCATATTGTCGAGCGATTCAGAGGATGATGATTTGGAGGATATTAGTGGAGAGGCAGTTATTGAGGGGTTACAGCAGGAATGGCAGAGGAGACAGGATCTGGAGCAGCTGGCTCTTCCAACAGTGGCGGAAAAATTGATGAGCTATTCCAATGCCAGTCTATGGAGAAAAGCTGAATCCAATTGAAGTCTGGGATATAATGGATTGTTGGAACGAACCAAGTTTCGTCATAATAAACAAGCCAGAGACAAAGCCGCCACTGACAAGATCACATGAGAAAGGTGGGTAGTTTTAAATTATTTAATTCTGCAATTTAAAATGTCATAATTAGTGCTCAAGCTGCGAAATTTCATTCACATTTCATTGTGAAATCTAAATTGGACCCCATTGCTTTGACTGTACCAAATATGGCCCCTGTTGTTGAACAACCAACCACTGTGTTAAACAGTATTGATCTCACTAATGAAGATTCTGATTCTGATGCTGTCAGATATGCTGGATATCTCTCTGATTTGTCAGACAATGAAGACGAGGAATGGGATGATGAAGATGACGATGTATCTGGAGGATCTGATACGGCAGATTCTGCCACTCCCTCCACATCCCTTGCTCCCTCTGTCAATTTTCAAGTTCGTGCTCCTTCCCCACTCAAGCATCAACGACTTGAAGTCCCTGCTCGTGAAGCTAGGGTGAAAGCCAGGGAAGCTGTCATTTCTCAACGTCGGGAGGCTTGGGCTGCAATCAAGAAGCTTATTGCGTCAAAGAAAGATGTCTTTGAGGCTGGAAGAAATGGACTGCAGTCATATTGAGCACAGGCCATTGAAAGCTGTTTGCAGATGATGTTGAAGAATGGCAGAAATTTGACTTCTGCTTCTGAAAGGGCAGCTGAAAGCCAGGGATTCTCTCCCATCTGGGGTGCGAGAATGGTCGCTTGTCTGCACTGAGTTGCGGACATATCACCGTTCCAATAAATGGTCCATGAATCCGAAGAAGCTTGTTGAATTCATGAAGAACAAGCTGCTCCCTGATGAAGCGAAGAAATATTTGCAGCATGTCGTTGAAACTGAGATGCTGAATGGTTTAAAGAAGTATCTCGAGCTGGAGCTCTTTCCTCGAATTCAAATGAAGGTGTCGAAGGGGATCTCCCTAAGGACTGCACATCATTGGCTGCACAAGGAAGGTTTCAAATACACCGCACACAAGAAGGCCTTATATATTGATGGAAATGAATGAGAGGATGTCGTTGCATACTGTCAAAATGTTTTCATTCCACGGTTGAAGGAACTGCAGCCACAATGGGTGAAATATGTCATTGGTGAAGTTGACAAACATGTCAAGAAACCTCCTGTTCCTGGTAAATTACTGCTGGTCTTGGTTGCTCACGATGAAATGACTGCTCAAGCACATGATGGAGAAAAGATGTCATGGGTCTGGCAGGGAGAACAGCCTCTCAAAAAGAAAGGAGCAGGACGGGGACTTCACCAATCTGACTTCATTTGCTCCACTGTTGGATGGCTCAAGGAAGCGAGCAAGACACTCGAATATGGCAAGAATTATGATGGATTTTGGAATGGTGAATTGTTCATAAAACAGGTTCGATTATTTAAGTTCTTGCCAATTTATTATTGACTCATCAGTCTCAGTTGAGGGAGGATTTCGTACCAGCATTTCAAAAGGCACACAGGCCCGATTATCAAGCCTTTGTAATGGTTGATAATTCACAAGGACATTCAGCTTACTCTGTGGATGCTCTCGTCGCCTCTCGAATGAATATGAATCCTGGTGGTAAGCAACCAAACATGCACAATGGCTGGTATGTCAAAGATGGAATACAAGTATCTCAAGACATGAATTTTTCTTCCACACATCCCAATCATCCTGGACAACTGAAGGGTATGAAGCAAATACTACTGGAGCGTGGGCTTTATCAAGTGGGTTTGACAATGCAATGCAAGAAAAAGAAGGATGGAAGTGGGGGAAAGTGCAAATTGGATGCCACGGCCTGTTGCGCAAAGAGGGTTCTCAAACTTCAACCTGACTTCAAGGAACAAAAATCCCTTGTCCAGGAAGTCATTGAAGAATGTGGTCATATTTGCATCTTTCTTCCAAAATTCCACTGTGAGCTCAATTTTATTGAGTTCTTTTGGGGAGCTGTGAAGAAATACTTGTGAGAGAACTGCGATTACACATATAAGACTTTACAGGAGAATATGCCAACTGCACTGGCCTTGGTATCATTGCAGACCATAAGGAGATGGGAACACCAGATGGACCGTTGGGTGGCAGCTTATGATACAGGCCTTGATGCGAAGGAGGCTCAGCAGAAGGTCAGGGAATTCAGCTCCAGGAAGTATACTTTGCACAGACGTGTCCCAGAGACCTTAGCGGCACAGTTCGACTAATTGTCATGATTTCTATCATTTTCTACGATTTTTTGCGATTTTTTCTCGATCTTTAAACATTTGTTTTGAATATATTTATAATTTAGCGCCGGCACACCACCAAATTGAAAAGTCGAAAAAAATTATCTCGCTCAGTTTTCATGGCATCGACTATCCCTCTGGTAGGATTGATCTATACATCTAATAGGTCCTTTCTACCAGAGGAATAAGCCATTGAGGCCAATATGTGTGACCGGTGACCTTTGTATAAGACATGATGCCTTTTAGCACACGGCACCATAGATAATTATTAGAGTATATTGTGTACAAAGTTTGGGAAGGACAAGTGTAGCGGATGAAGAGCTATCATGTTTGCAAGTTTTGATGGTTAAACACACTCAAACAGGCGCACACCTTATGTAATGCAAAGAGCTGTAAGCCCTGTACTCAAGTGTCACCTTGTGTGACTTCACTTAACCTCAGCAAACTTTGGAGAAGGTTATACTACCTTTGCAGAGTTTCACTTGACTTTGTACTCTATTCCCTTGTCTTCATGATCACACTCTACCCTTGAAGTATGTGTTCAATTTATCTTGGATCACTTCAACAGAGCCTTTGCCCACCCACTTCATTCTATCACACTATCTGCCTCATGATATCCAGAAGATATTATTAGTTATCTTCAGTTGTTATCCAATTGGTCTTCAACAAATCTTCTATCTGTCATTTGACACTTCACCTGTCTGTTTCCAATCATTTATGTTTTGTTTCTGTTCACTTATTGTTATCATGACATATCTTCTGCTCACCTATCTTTTATTATGGCATATGTCTCATAATACCTTTTCATTATTCACTTAATCTTTTGTAAATGTCTTGGCCCTGTTTGTATGCTGTTTACTACTCCTCCCAATTTCCCACTATTCAATGATACACATATACTCATTTATTGTATCACCTATGTCATGCTTTGCTCCAGACTTTGAAGTAGCTCCTTATTTTGTAACATTCATTTCCTTTTTGGTCTACTGTCTTATAGTATATAAAGGCATATATCTTAGCTAGTTTCTCTAGTTCAGATATTATAACGCTGGTATACTATTGCTCCGCTAGAAGCCGCGACCAGGTAGAAACCGCGCACCTCTTCTAGCGCAGGCTACAGCAATGGGATCAGGCTGGATTTATGCTAGAATTCAAGATATACTCTCTATAAACAAATGCTATTAGTTAACTGTAAATAAATCTCTAAACATGCGTGCTTCAGGAGGTCAAAGAGGAGCTGCCGGTGCCCATTACAGGGTAATTGCCTGTCCTGCCATCAATTTTCTTCATGGACTGCTCTAATCATTAATTATATCTATAACAATACTATTTTGATAGTCTCCATATGTGCTGAATGGAAGCTGATGACACTTGTCACGCTGCTATTCCAGGCAGCAGGAGGGAAGCGGAAGCATTTGGGCGCTTATTGGCTTCGCATCCTTCCCAACCTCATTAGAGGTCAGTGATTGCTCTTCTTTTGCACGTATGGCTCGAAAGAAGAACTCCTATTCTTCTCGCTCTCCCACAAGGTCTTCTTCGCAATTTGGAAGCTCCAGGATGACAAAAACACGCCCAAAGACACGCGTTCCTGCCAAGGACATCCAAAGTGTGACGTGATGCGTCAATCAAACCAATCAAGCCAATCTCGAGGTTCGCATTGAAAAGGCAATGGAGGCGTGTAATAAGGGCTCTAGTATTAGGAGTGCTGGGCGGCAATTTGGCATTCCCGAGAGCACTCTTCGTGGCAGATTGAGTGGATGCGGACCACGTCGGGAAGCACATGCTCATCAACAATTATTGACGAATGAGCAGAAATCTGTACTAGCCCAGTAGTGTCAGTTCTTTGGTCAACAGGCTGAGCCCCTTTCTAAGAAGGGATTAAAGCCGAAGGTCTTGGAGATGGTTGGCAAATCCCCTAGCGATGAATGGATTTCAAAATTCCTCAAGGAGTATCCGGAAATCCGTGGCTATAAAGCTAGCGGACTTGATCCGAAGTGTGCTGCTGCATTTAATCAACAGACTGTCTATGATTATTTTGATCAACTTGAAGCCATAATGGTCCAGCATCAGATCCCACCGACAAATATTTACAACATGGATGAAAAAGGGATACAGCTGGGAGGCAGCTGAAAGAACTCCAACACCTTGTATTTTTTGACAAAGGAGACAAATCTCGTTATGCTCTGAAGTCTGACTCATTGGTCTTGGTCACAGTCATTGAGGCAGCATGTGCAGATGGCACTATGGTTCCTCCTGGATTTATACTCCCCCATGGGACACCAATAGCTTGGTGGGAATGGGAGGGAGTTGGCATGTAAGTTTACTTATTTTTAAAGGAAAATTGACACTAATAGTGCTATCTCAGCACTACCGACACCGAAAATGGATGGACAAATGATGCCATCTGCCACCAATGGCTCAGCAAGGTATTCATACCATTTACGCAGGCTCACAGTGATCCTACCAAGCCTGTTTTGCTGGTTTTTGATGGGCATGGTTCACATGACACCACCGAGATGCTAAATTATGCATATCAGTACAATATTATTCTGATGACCTTACCCCCACACACAACTCACTGACTCCAGCCCCTTGATGTCGGTATTTTTGGGCCCTTACAGTGTTCCTGGGTTAAACATTGCGAAGAGATGGGTGTGAGGTGTAAGGAAATCTCAAGAGAATCAGTGATTCCAGAATACATGAAGGTATGCATTATTTCTTGTCTCAGAATAGCTTCTGACATGCAAAATCTTTATTTAGATTCGTGCCAAATCCGTCACCAAAGCCTCAGTTCATGCTGCTTTCAGAAAATCAGGCTTATGGCCAGTTGATCGTAATATATTCACCAATGAGAAATTTGCACCAAGCCTTCCATTCCTTAATTCCTGCTCTTGTCCAGTCGCTCATCCTTCCTATCCTGCATATATTCCAAGTTCTCCCACAACTAAAAATACTGGTGGAGACACAGACTCTGATTCCAATTTCAATTCCGATAGGGAATCAGACAACAGTCCAAGTGATAGCAGTAGCCACTCTAAACAGAGCATTACAAAGGAGCTTGACCCTGTTACCCCTGGAACACAACAGCACTGCCACCCATCATCACCACTTGCGAATCGTGGATATTGGACCCATTCTGGAAAGGGACTTACCTCAACTAATTTTGAAATCAGCACTCCATCTTCCAATATTACGAGACTGGAATATCTCGAACTCCAGGTCAAGTAAGCAGAAGCTAGATATGTAGAGGAATATCATCGACAAAAGGCTGCAGAGGCTGGAAAAATAGCTGCAGAAGCTCATTGCTCCATTCAGACATCCCGAGTATATGACTTGCAAGAGAAACTCAATGAGGCAACTAAACCCCGTCATCATGGTGCTCAGCCGAACAAAAGAGCTGAAGTGCTTACTCGTCCAGAGGCAAAATCTATTTTTGAACAGCAACATCTGCAAAAGGAAGCTCAGGAATGCGAGGCATGAGCCAAGCAACAAGAAAAGGAGGCAGAAGCTCGAGCTCATGATATTGAGCGAGCGAGAAAAGTGACAACTGAGATCTACAAAGTGCCCCTCCATTCTTAAGAGTTAAAGGATGAATTAAAGGATATTGCTTATGCATTTGGTCTATATGTATCGGGGACAAATATGGAGTTGAGGAAGCGGATTCAGGAGCATATAACATATCACCCAGACTTGAAGAAGGACAAGTGGTTTTCTGCCCTTTTTGCTAAATGGAAGTCTTCCAAACAAGTATCTAGGAGGGATAATACTCGAAGTATTAGTATTGAATCAGAATCTGAGGAAGGGAATCAAGAAAATAAGGGAGAAAAGGGTGAGAATGACCTCTATGAAGACAGACCCGAAATACCAATAGATCCTCAATTACTTTTACTTTTACCTTGCAGTGAATTTTAATTCTAATTTTCTTGTATTTACCATGTACTTAATTTGTATTAAAAAGTCACATTTGTGGTGTTTTCACAGAGCTTGTATGATGGCTACAACAGGTGTGACAGCTATGTGACAGCCGAGCTGCACAACTTCTACCTGAAAAGCGCAGATTGTCTTGGCATCACTCTCAATGCCTCGAATCCCTACTGTGAGTATAGGATATGATATATTGCTCATACACTCACCTACATTTCAATTTTTAATTGCACTTGTGAAAGAAATCACCCGTTCGGCACTCAAAAGGTTGAAATGCATGACTTCTAGCAGAGCGATAGTATCTTAATGTCACACTGAGACTAACTGAACTCTTTATATTGAGTAAGGTAGTACAAGTGGTGTATGGTAAAAAGATATATCCCAGCGCCTAATGTGCCGGCATGTTAAATACAAGTCGGTGTGGGCACTTATGGTGTCCACACTAATAATAGCTACATCTCTGATGTAGTGCATATAACTAATATACATTAGTTATTATTTATGTATTATATTACATGTATATACATATATTGATATAACGACCTATAGCTGTTACATCCTCCCTGGCTGACTGCTACTAGCAGTCACGATAGATATCATCCATGATTTGGTTGATATCCATAGTACTCTCATCATGTAGAGCACTAGTAGCACCTCCTGACAGGGGTGCTGTTTCCCCAGACTCGGGCTCATCGCTGGGGGGTGCTTCATCAAATGGAAGCACCTGTTCACAGGCTTGGTCATAAGACTCCAAGTCTGCATCCAATCATTGCCAGCTGGACTCACCAGTTTTAGCTGGTGTCGGTGCATGCACCGAAGGCTTTGACTGTCTACTGGCAGTCGCAGGTCTCTTGCCCTTGTACGAGGCTTTCTCCTGGTTTTGAAGCGCCATGTATGTGGCACACTCTACAGCTGCCAAGCTCAATGGCTGCTTCTCATCATCCCTAATCATGTAAGGGATGATTTGGTGATATATCTGTTCTCTAGATAGAGAACAGTGATCTAGGACCAGCTTTAGGAATTCTGGTCCCTCAGGTATTTTCGCAGTTTCTATCTGCATTTTACTTTTGATTCCCTTAGTAATTTGGGAACCAATGCACAGGGGAGTTGATACATCAGTAATCCTGTTAAGGTCTGTTCCAGTCTTAACACATATTTTAATATTCTATTCCATTTTCGCTTTATTATCCTATTTTCCATTCCTGTCATTCCATTTTCGTTCTCACTGTTCTATTTTTACTCCTGTTATTTCTTTGATGCTATGTGCTTCCTCTATGCTGTGTTTCCTTTCTGTCATGCTGTGTCCATCATTCATCCTATGCAATCCTATGCCCATCTTTTATGCTGTTATCTTCTGATTCTTGATTATACTTCTTATTCTTGATTTCACTTCTTATTCTTGATTTCTGATTCTTGATTTCGGTTTTTGATTTATTACTTCTTATTCTTGATTGTTCATCACATTTCTGATTGATATGACTTATTCTACATAGCCTCATGACTCATCCTTATAGTATATAAGCAGAGCATGTATGCAGCTAGTTCTTCAGTCTGAATATTGAGTACTTTCTCAAGTCTCCTTTGCGTCCTACCCCTCAGACCTCTCTGAACCTTTCCTGTTCTCTGTTCCTTCCTCTTCTCTTATATCCTCTCTGTCACCTTTATCTTCACCTCTATTCTCTGAACCTCTGTCTCTGAAATTAAGGGACATTTGTGTATTGTTGGAGAGGGCATAGCACATAAGCTGAAGCCAAGTCCCTTTCCCCTTATTACCCCTGCTGAGTGCTATTCAAACCTTGTGCTCAGCACTTAACAAATCCACTGGGTCTGATGCATCTCAGCTCAAAGTAGATTCAGGTCAAATCCACTAAAAGCCATATCAAAATTGATACGGTTACCAAAAATGTCTTTCATGCGAAGCATGATAGCTTGGTGGGGTAACTTGCCAATGACTTTGTTAAGCCATGCAGTGACGTCTACATCCTCTTCAAGGAAATAGCCATTGCTATCTTCCCTGAGCATGTTAGGTACACTCATGGGGTTCTTGTGCCAACCCACAAGGGCTTGCCACATGTGCAATGACCAATGATCTGGCCACGAGTTGTACTTCCGGACTTTATTCCAGAAGTCTTCATTCTCGTCTAGTTTACAAGCATGCTTGCACAAATATTGCACTTTGACCAGGCTGGTCAATGGGTAACTACTGGTTGGAGACTCAGTAGTAGGAGGAGGTGTCATGATACACTCACTCAGTGCGGGGGATTGGAGACTCTTGAGTCGAGTCTCCAGTATAAGGATCTGTGCTTGCAGATCCTCGTTCTCATCATGCAGCCAACGATTGTCAGCTGTCTCTTCATACAACTCTTTCTCAAAAGTTGCTTGTGATACATCCAGATTCTGGGTGTATTCACCAATATGAGGCCATGCCTCATTTAATCCATCAAGGATTTCATCCTTGGTGAATGCAAATATTGAAGGACGTCTTTCAATGTCCTCCAGTAGATGCTCTAGATAACTAGAGCAGCAGTCACACCCCTCAGGGTAGTAGACGAAGCACAAGCCGTAGACAGTGCTTACCTCTATGCGATTTTCATCATGTCAAGCTCGTTGTTCGCAAAATTGTGACAACAACTCCGCAGTGTTACTGCTGCGCTTCACTTGACTCTTTTTTGAGTCAGACATGGTGGGGGTACTGGTAGCGACAGGTCGCTACCATTGTGGTTCTGGTTAAGGATGTCAAGAACTAAGTAAGCGTCATACCAGACCTAACGGAGTACGCAGACAACCTACGCCCATAGCTCCGCAAATGATACCATCTGTGTGCCTATAGTTTTCTCCTCTCAGTTGTTACCACTGCGTTCAACTGAGGTATATCTCAATATCTATTATTTATATTTACTTCACACTTATGTATTACAATAGCTTTTATATTTAGGTATTGTTATACATCTCAGCTGTTACCACTGTGTTCAACTGAGCTTTTATATTTAGTATTGAAAGGTTATGGGCCCCGTCCAGCGACACACTAGTAACCGAGAAATCTATACACAGACAACTCGAACGAACCCTGCATACAATAACAAGCAAAAATGCCAGCAGCCAATTCCGCATCCCAGTGCCCAACTCTAACTGGTCCAGAAGAATACCAGAGATGGAAGCTTCGAATCAAGAGCATCTTAAACTGAGAGAAGGTGGGAGATACCCTTCTTGGGTGACCTGTCAATACAACACCCCCACTATTGGGTACCTTGGGCAGCACCACATTCTCAGCTCCTGGAGACCGAGGAACAAACACCTGGGAAATCCGAGACACCAAGGCACATGGCATTATCACTCAATATATCAGCAACCAGTTACTTTTAGACCTTGAATCTGAAACCACCGCAAAAGGCCTATTTGACCACATTGTCAAGATCTCCGAAAAGACCAATGTTTGTGTAACCACTTTCTACACATTCATTTCGATCATGAACCTCAAATGGGATGGTGAGTTACCCATTGCACAACACATCTCTGCCATATCAGCCACGAATGCTCAACTTGCCTCAATGAAGAAAGGTTTCGACGACGAGATGCTAGCCTTCCTACTACTGCACTCACTCCCAAAGAATTCAACATGGGAAAACTTCACAGTGTCCGTACTCGGATCACTCCCGGATGGCGATGTCCTATCTTTCTGTACCGTGTCAAATCATCTCATTGCAGAAGATGTATGTCATGGCAACAATGCTGGCATTGAGTCTGAAGCGGCGCTAAAGGCAGCACGAGCAAATAACACGAAGACTCAGCAAAAGCCAAAGCCAAAAGCAGAGAAATGGTGCTCACATCACAACTCAACATCACACAACACGGATGACTGCTTCACCTTCAAGAAGGTGAAGCAAGAAGAAGAGAAGAGTGGCAAGAGTAATGGGGACAAAAGGAAGGGAAAGAGTAGAGGACGAGAGAAGGCTCACAGAGCCAAGAGCATGTCTGGAAGTGATAGTGATGAAACTGAGACAGATGAACAAGCCCATGTAACTACTGCCTTAAAGAGACATGTTGGTGTTTACCTGGGAGGGAATATCGAAAGTGACCAAAACAGCATCTTATTGGATTCGGGAGCATCTATGATGATGACTCCCAACAAGGACTGGTTCCATACATTCAAACCCTTAAGTCCTCCTCGAAAAATTTGGTTCGGAGACGACTCAATTGTATATGCTACAGGCCAAGGCACAGTCATATTGAAACAGAATGTAGGTGAAATGACAGCTGTTACTACAATCAGGAATGCCCTTCTAGTCCCAGCCTTCAAGGTCACATTACTCTCCATGCATCACCTAACCAAAGGGGGTTATTGTGCGACATTTGAGGGAGAAACTGCGAAGTTGGAACAAATTGAAATGCACCAAATCGTCATGACTGCAAAGGACAACCACGGGTTATACCACGTACAGGCCTGCGCCATCCTGCCCAAGTCCGATGAGCGAGCACATGTTGCAGTTGACATAAATGTCCTACACCAGAGGATGGGACATATGTCCATCAAACGCCTAAAGCGAATGGTGTCAGATGGAAGACTAAGGAACATGACTAAACTCACTGGTACACCAAGGTTCTGTGTGCCCTGCATCCAAGGAAAACAGAAGAAATTACCGTTCTGAAACAAAGGACAGCGTGCGAGTAGAGCACTGGAAGTCATTCACTCAGATGTAGGAGGTCCCATGTCACCGCAGTCATGTGACGGAAAACGGTACTGGATATCATTCATAGATGACTACTCCAGACACCCTTGGATCTACTACATGGCGAAGAAAAGCGAAGCATTAGAAAAATTCTTAGAAGGGGCGGATGACGTTGAGGCTTACTTTAAAACTGAACTAGGCACCATTGAATTCTGCGCAAATTTCCAGAGATTTTTTCAAACTGATGGAGGGGGTGAATACTTCAACAAAATATTCAGTGAAAAGCTGAAGCAGAGAGGAGTCATACACTTATCCACTGCTCCAGACACTCCAGAACAAAATGGCCTAGCAGAGCACATGAATCAAACACTAGTAAACCAGTCAGTGGCCATGCTCATAGAATCAGGAATGCCAAAATCATTCTGGACATACGCAATGGATACATTGGCTTTCCTTACAGGAAGATCCCCCACCAATGGACTTCATGGAAAAACCCAATATGAAAAATTATTCAAGTGAAAAGTTGATGCATCATGGTTCAGACCGTTTGGATGCATAGCCTATGCACTAATTCCCAAGGACAAATGTAAGAATAAGTTTGCCTCGAAAGGGAGGAAAAGTATAATGCTGGATACATACCGTGAAAGAAAGCATACCGCTTATACGACCCTATCACCAGAACTGTCTTCACTAGCCGCCATGTGACCTTTGACGAAGACCGCACCATCAACGCAGCTGAGTTCATAGGGAGAAACCCCAAGGACGAAGGACCTGCAGCTGAGCAGTGGGAGGATTTGTTGCGAAGACAGACCACCTTTGACGGCGAATCAAAACTCCCAGTCCCACCACCATCTGACAAACCGATGTGAGAGTCAGTAGGAGATAAAACTCATAAGAGGAAGGAAGACTTATCTGAACCTGATGCTTCAGAAGACGAGGCAAAGTGTAGCGCGTCAACACCCAGTGGCATCCGTCCCAGACCACCCTCACTGCCCCGCAATCTTCCCAGACCTCCAGACAATCCGCCTCTGAACTATCGTAAGCGGAAAGCGCTGCGCGTACCAGCTGATCCAGCAAGCATCGTGATGTCCCGTCTAAAGTGTGCAGCGAGAGTGGCAGATCCAAACAGAGAGCTGCAGAGAACCTCGCAGGAGGAAGAAGAATGGCGAGCCGAACAAGCCGAACAGCGGCGTGCTAAACGTGCAAGGACGTCAGAAGGGTTCCCCGGTAGCAATGCGACTCACCAATCATTGTTGGACATCCAGACCCGAGCGCAAGAGCCAAATGACAGTGACAACAACATACGCTCCGAACCTGAGTCCGAAGACCCCACTTCCGATGTTGACAATATATTCTTTGCCGGCATAGGAAGCACCGGAGCACCAAATGAGAACCTGCCAAAAGATCTGGAAGAGGCATTCAAGGGCGAAGACGAAGAGAGTTGGCGTTCAGCGCTAAATGAGGAGCTTCAAATCTTATAGACAACAATGTGTATGAAAACCCACACCATCAGGAGTTAAGCCTATTACTTCCAAACCTGTCTTCCGGGTGAAATTTGACTCCAATGGCAAAGTAGAAAGATTCAAACTTCGGATAGTGGCTAGGGGATCTACTCAGAAAAAGGGAAAAGACTATGAAGACACTTTTGCACCTGTTGCAAACCTGGAATCCGTACACATAATCTGTGCGCTAGCCGCAAAGTATGACCTAGAATTAGACCAAATGGATGTTGCGACTGCTTACCTCAACGGGAAGCTAGAAGATGAAATATACTTGTCCTCACCCGAGGGAGTACCAATTCTCCTGGGTCACTGCTGGAAACTCAAACATTCACTTTACGGACTAAAACAATCGTGCCGCACTTGGAACCGCACCCTGGATCGAAAATTAGGCGAATTAAAATTCACCAGGTTAGATGCAGAGATGTGCCTATACGTGTATCAAGAGGGTGACCGAATATATTTCCTAGTCGTTTATGTAGATGACCTTTTGCTGGCAGCAACGACGCAAGCTTTCATGGACAAAGTCAAATCGAAGCTTTCTAAATCATTCAAGATGCGTGACTTGGGAGTGGTGTCCTATATACTTGGTATCAAGATTGAATGCAACAGAAGAGAACATACCATATCCTTATCACAGAAACAATATTGCGAGACGGTCCTAAAGCGATGTGGCATGGAAGACTCCAGGCCAGCGACTACCCCAATGTCAAGTAGTATCCGGCTCATCACTGATGACCCTGAGGATAACACAGTCATCCATCACATGAATATAAATGGAAAGAACGTATCTTACCCAAGCATTGTCGGATCCCTCATGTATGCCATGCTAGGAACCAGGCCTGACCTTGCGTACACCGTAGGCAACTTGGGCTAATATAGCGCAAGCCTGAAGAAATGCCATTGGGAGGCAGCTAAACGAGTCTTGAGGTACCTGAAAAGAACAACCGGATTACAGTTTGTGTTCAATGGATCAGACCTTGGAAGCCTCGATATGGGCTTCCACGGGTACTCAGACGCAGACTGGTCTGGAGACCCAGACACATCGAAATCAACCTCCGGCTTCGTGTTCATAAGCAACCACGGTGCGATTGGTTGGGGGAGCAAACACCAAACCATGGTAGCTCTATCCTCCACTGAATCTGAGTACATAGGCCTATGTTATGCAGGTCAGCATTTGGCGTACCTCAGAACCCTCTTTGAGGACATCGGTCAAAAGCAGAAAGTGCCCACTGAATTATTCTGTGATAATCAAGCAGCCATTATACTCTCCAAAGATGCCCAGTTCGGAGCGAGGACGAAACATATCCAGCGCAAATATCACTATCTTCGTGACGACTTAGTGGCGAAGAAAGAGGCCATAGTGCGCTACGTCTCGACCAATGAGATGGTTGCAGATATTTTTACGAAAGCTCTAGGGCATAAGAAACATTGGAAATTCTCACATGCAATGGGCTTGCGGTTCTCTTTGAGTGGGAGTGTCAAGAGCTAAGTAAGTGTCATACCAAGCCTAACGGAGTATGCAGACAACCTACACCCACAGCTCCGCAAATGATACCGTCTGCACGCCTATAGTTTTCTTCCCTCAGTTGTGACCACTGCATTCAACTGAGGTATGTCTCAATATCTATTATTTATATTTACTTCACACTTATGTATTACAATAGCTTTTATATTTAGGTATTGTTATACATCTCAGTTGTTACCACTGCGTTCAACTACGACTTGGAAGCATGGATTGAGGCAGCTCAGAGAGTAGTGGATGTGAGGGAGACTAGCAAGATATTCAAGGAGAATATCTGAGCGGTGGAGAAACCAGCTCCGCACGGACCTAAGGTCCTCACCACTGTTCTCAGGACACTGCCCCCCGCTTCGCCTGCCAGGATGTTCAATTACCAGGCTCGACTCCCCATCCCTGTCACCAACACTTGCCCTGAACCCACCAAGGTTCCGGACAGCCCCGTGCCCATGGATGTCGACCGGACCTGTGGCAAGGCCAGCATATCCAACATTGTATGCAGGCATTGCAGCAAGACAGGGCATATAGCTAGGTTCTGTGACACCAACTTCGACGTTCGGAGCCTCACCGTCGAGGAGAAGAAAGAACTCTTGTATGGACTCATGGCCGACCTCGACATGATTGAAAACCCTGGAGCAGAGCAGAGCAGAGAAGAAGAAGAAGTCATTTCCGAGTGGGAGGATTTTGCGAAGCGCAACGAGTGAACACTGTGCCCTCGTTGCCTGTACATAATCATTTCTCTATATTGGATAAAGTTTCTACTATTACCCAACATCCCCAGTCTGAGAAACCATTATTACAAGTCGCAGTACAACCCCCAGTTTCTGCCTAGAATAGGACTCCCTTCTATCAACATCCCGCCTGGGAAAGATGGCTACCCACCACCTATGTTCTAGCCACAACCCCCAGTTCAAAGTCTCTGTCTCTCAAGGTCTCTGTTCAGAACACTGACATGGGTGAAGTGTTCGCCACACCCATGTTGGTTGACTGTGGAGCTACGAGTCAATTCATGGATGCTAACTTCATCTGCCGTAACCGACTCACCACGCGCAAACTCACCCACGCGATTTCGGTGCTCAATGTGGATGAAACTCGAAAGGAGGGAGGCTCTGTCACTGAAATTGTGGACCTGATCTTGTGCTACAATGATCACACCGAATGGACTTCTTTCACTGTCACCAATTTGGGGAAACAGGATATGATTTTGGGATTCACCTGGCTTGAGGAGCACAACCTCGGAATCAACTGGCAAACCAAGGAAGTGAAGCTGAGCCGCTGCCCTGATAAATGCCTTACATGCTGAACGGAAATTTGCAAGGAAGCTTCCGCCTGGAGACACAAGAAGAAGGTTGAAGTACACCGCCTTCTGAAGTGCCGCTCGGGCCCGCACTTCGCTTTTGTAGAAGAAGCTGATGATGACAACGACAAATCCGATGTCAAGGACAACTCACCATCAGCCACAGATGATGAGGCGAATCCTGTTGTGCCGGAGGATAGATTCGAAGAAGGCGATCAGCTTTTCTACATCAATCTCCCTACGGAAGAAGAGTTCATCTGTGCCACCCAGATCGTTTCCTCTCGATTGGCCGAAGCCCATAGCAAAAACATCAAGGTGGAGATGCATATACCAGAGTATCTGTGTGAATTCAAGGACGTCTTCTCCAAGAAGTCCTTTGACTCGCTTCCGCACGAAAAAATATGGGACCACGCTATAGAGTTAATCCCAGACGCGAAACCCACGAACACCAAGGTTTACCCGCTGTCCCCCGTGGAACAGGCCGAATTGGACGTGTTCCTAC
>KN837077.1:1268365-1279622 GCA_000827215.1 Sphaerobolus stellatus SS14
AAGACTATCAAGTGTTGAACAGGATAACTATCAAGAATCGCTATCCTATTCCATTGATTTCTGAACTGGTCAATCAATTACGCAGCACGAAGTATTTTACCAAACTGGACGTCTGGTGGGGATACAACAACGTGCGGATCCGGAAGGGAGATGAGTGGAAGGCAGCCTTTCGGACTAATTGGGGTCTCTTTGAGCCATTGGTGATGTTCTTTGGTCTCTGCAATAGCCCAGCGACTTTTCAGATGATGATGAACGACATCTTCCATGATCTGATCATGAAGGGGGTTGTATGCATGTATATCGACGATATTCTCATCTTCACCAAGACTATCGCCGAACATAGACGCATCACCAAGCTGGTACTTCAACGTTTGAAGGAACACAAGCTCTACCTCAAGCCTGAAAAGTGCGAATTTGAACGGACGTCAATCGAGTACCTCGGCCTCATCATCTCTAAAAACTGAGTGGAAATGGACCCTGTCAAAGTCACAGCTATCACAGAGTGGCTGGAACTGAACGGAAAGAAGGGAGTTCAGTCTTTTGTAGGTTTTGTCAACTTCTACAGACGGTTCATCAAGGACTTCTCTCTCCACACACGCCCCCTCTTCGACTTGACAAAGAAGGATGCCAAATGGAAGTGGACCCGTGCGGAACAAGAGGCTTTTGACAAACTTATACAGCTTGTAACGACCGCACCGATTCTCATGCTCCCTAGCGATACAGCACCTTATCGTCTCGAAGCTGATTCCTCGGATTTTGCAATCGGGGCTGCTCTCTCTCAACTTTCAGAAGCGGACAGAAAATGGCACCCAGTTGCATTCATGTCCAAAAGCCTCAACCCGGTGGAGCGCAACTACAAGATTCATGACGAGGAGAGGCTGGCAATCATTCAGGCACTAGATGAGTGGCAACATTTCCTTGAAGGGGCCCAGCACAAATTCGAGATCTGGACCGACCACAAGGACCTCCAATACTTCATGACGTCCAAAAGTCTCAACAGACGTCAGGCAAGGTGGTCGCTTTTCCTGTCCCGGTTCGACTTCACACTTCACCACAAACCCGGACGAACCATGGGGAAGACAGACACACTTTCCTGCCGGGAAGATCATGGCTCAGGCAATTCGGACAACAGGGACATCACACTACTCCAACCGGAAATGTTCAACATCAGGGTGTTGGAAGGGATCACTGTGGAAGGAGAAGAGCAAGAGGTTCTAAGGGATATCAGGCGAGGAATGAAGAATGTGGAATTGGAAGAGGCGTTGGCAAAGGCAGCTGAAGAGTTGAAGAAGATCAATGTCAAGTCCGTGCGGACGGCTGAATGGACGGAATCGGACGGACTATTGTTGTTCAGAGGCAAGATCTATGTTCTGCCCGATCCCAATCTACGTCAAAGAATCGTTTTCCAACACCACGATTCTAGGATTGGAGGGCATGCAGGATGGTGGAAAACTCTGGAGTTGGTTACACGCAGTTACTGGTGGCCTCAAATGTCAAGATACATCAGTCAGTATGTCAAGACCTACAATCTCTGTCTTCCTATGAAGATCCAAAGGAAGGCCCTGACTGGAGAACTCAAACCCCTACCTGTCCCAGAGGCCAGGTGGGATATGGTCAGTGTAGACTTCGTGGTGGAACTCCCGGACACGCACGGTGCAGACACCATTATGAATGTGGTAGATTCAGTGAGTAAACGAGCTCATTTCATTCCTACGAACACCACAATCACTGCACTCAGAGCCGCGTGGTTTTATCTCAACAATGTCTGGAAGCTACATGGCCTCCCCAAACAAGTTGTCTCCGACCATGGCCCCCAGTTCGTCGCCGGGTTCACCAGAGAACTTTACTGGATGCTAGGCATCAAGCTCGCAGCCACAACAGCTTACCACCCCCAGGCCGATGGTCAGACCAAACGGGTAAACCAGGAGTTGGAGCAATACCTGCAGCTTTTTGTTAACCAACAGCAGGACGATTGGGACGAACTCTTACCCATGGCTGAATTCCAGTACAACAACCACATTCACTCGTCAACCCAGCATGCACCTTTCATGTTGGATTCTGGACGGAACCCATGCATGGGCTTCAAGCCTCAACAGCCAGCTTCGAGGTTAGAGATGGTGAACGAGTTCAAGGATCGTATGCAGGAATCCTTGGAGGAGGCAAAGGTGGCCCTCACTAAGGTGAAGGACGACATGGCACAGTACTACAATCGTCAAAGGACCCCCCTCCAGAATATCAGATTGGCGACAAGGTCTACCTGAATGCCAGCGACATCAAGACCACCAGACCATCTCAGAAACTCAGTCATTGTTATCTGGGACCGTTCAAGATCATAGGCAAACCCAGTCAGCATATGTACAAACTCGAACTTCCACTCGGAATGAGACACATACACCCGGTCTTCAACGTCATCAAGCTCTTGCATGCGCCCCCAGACCCAATTCCCGGGCGGAAGTCAGATCCACCTCCCCCACCGGAATTGGTCGATGGAGAAGAGCATTATGAGGTCGAACAGGTGCTGGATAGCAGGTTATTCCGTAATCGTTTGGAGTATTTGGTTAAGTGGAAGGGTTATGGGTATGAGGAGAACTCATGGGTAGCCGAGCGGGATATGGCCGTGCAGGACTTGATCACACAGTTCCATCTCACTCATCCTAATGACCCTCGTCGCATTCGCACCACGGCTTTCAACTCCCTCGATTTTCGACATCTTTGGCATGTTTATGCGTCAAGGACGCCGCATTCTAGAGGGGGGGTGATGTCAGGGGATGCTCCTAGATTTCCACCTGGAATATTTCCCTCTGGAACTACCCCTTGCGTCAAGCACCCTCTGGAAGCAATTCCGCACGGGATTCACCCTCAGCACATTCGTTGACTCCTGTGGCCAGAGAGTGGGAGGTTTGGTTGGAGACAGTGGTCATCTGGTGGAGGGTACATGCGCATGTAGTCATAGCACATGAGTGATGGGTTGTTTAGTGCCAGTCGGCTGTCAGTATCGTTTCATTGTTTCTCCATTCGCTTCCGCTTCCTTGTTTTCCTTTTCATTGGTTCATTCCTCTTTCTTTATTGTTTCCGAGTTCATCAGATCATTGTTCATTTTCCTGTCAGAGTTTACGTTCCCATTTCCGGATGGTATATAGTGGGCTCACTCTGGCAGAGGCAATCCAAGTCTTTCTCTTTGGATTTCCCCTCTGCTAGGTGAGATTCCCGTCGCGTGTATATATTTCGTTCATTTATGTAACTTTAGATTTCCCCTCTGCTAGCTCTGCGTGATGTCCGCTCGGCTTCGAGGGTTGCCCTTACAGAGTCTATTAGTATGTTTGGTAACAGCAGAGACTTTAATTTCTCTGTTTGCCACCATTTCAACATACTGGTCAACTGGCAGAGTATCTCCATCAGTATCAAGCTGTACATCAATATCGACATACTCCCATTCAGGGTGAACTTCCTCTGGAAAATCATTCTTGAAGTAGTGAGACAGGCAATCTGCTACTATGTTCAATACACCTGGAACATGGATAGGTTCATAGTCGAACCTACTGATAAAATCCCACCAGTGAGCTTGTTGAGCTGTGAGGGTTTCCTGAGTCTTAAAGAATGTAAGACTCTTGTTGTCAGTTACTAGGAAGAATTTCCTTCCTAATAACTTATCTTGCCATTTGGCAAGAGCTTCCAGTACAGCTAAGGCCTCATGTTCATGAGTCCAATAACTCTGCCATGCTGAAGTGAATTTCTTTGATAGAAATCCAGCAGGATGACAAGTATTCCACTCCTTGCCTTGTCTGATGTATCATCCAACACCAAAGTTGGAGCCATCAATCACCACCCAAATATCCAGCGGTGAGTTCCAATCAAGCAGGGGGCCCCTTGATCTCTGACCACCATCTGGTTGAACGGCGCTAAGCGTCTTGTCGTGAGCTCAAGGGTTTGCTATACCAGATTCTATCAGCCTCGAACAGTGACAACGCTGTAAGAGCATAGTTTCAGCATTAAAGCACCAGCTTGCCCCCAAATGACACCGTTAACAAATGCTGCAAGCATAATCGCGCTGTGTCGGTCCTCTCGCTTACGTGGGACCAGCTAGGCACGCTACACCCTTGTCAGGGTAGCGGCTAGTAAAAACTGTACAGTTCGTAAAATACACACACTACTATCATGCAAACCTGCACGCCGTAAAAACTATTGGCCTATTACGTCGCTCCCCTCGATTACATAGGACCGACCGGACACATCAACCCCATTAGGTGTAACGACTAATAAAACTATACCATTATTAAAATACGCACACTCCTACTGTACACCCATGGACGCGATGGCAAACAGGAAAGAAGCCCCAGTCCACAAAGGACCTATTCCTCCTTCCCCTCCTAAGATTTTCTCCTCTGAGCGCACGATTGAAAAGCGCACAGCCGACTCTCTCACAACAACCCCTAGCCGACTCAGAGCGTCTAAACGAACAAACGACGGGAGCGACGAACCCAACCCCTTCAACTCACCTACTCCGAGCGCCCCCGCCGCTTTCAAAGCCCGTCTAGGACTGACGACACCCCACACCACAGAGGCGGTGATCAAGACCAACCCTCTGTCTAAGCTCCACTTCAAAAAGAAAGGCCACCCCCGGAACAGTATGTCGGAGGCCACCTCCCGCCAAGCTGGCCAAAATGCCCCAGACCTCCCAGGACCCACACCACCTAGCGGAACACGAGATGGGACTGAACACGACCAGGTCTCTACACCTACAACGGAGGTCAGCAACACCGAGGGTGAAATGCACGCTAAAGCGGATGAGGACCACGACATGGACGCCAACCACAGTCACGCCCCAACTATCACATCCAAACTGGGAGATTCCACAACCTCCGATGACGATGTAGTCTCTGAAGACTCTGCGAACCCTGCTGAAGTCAACGACGCCAATGTAGCCCCGGAGTACGCTTACCCCCTCCCCACCCCAACTGGTGGTTACCCCGAAGTCCATGGTATCTACCAAAGCAGAGCTCTTAGTATCGCAACCCCCGAAACCCTGATACGCTGGTCGAAGGACAAGATCGCTGGTGGAGATCCCGCGGAGGTCTTTGCCTGGGTGGCAAACTATTGTGGCAAAGTGGATAAGGAACTTGCCCATGTCACCCTCGCCGCCACCCTCTCAACTATCCTTGGGAGGGGTATTATACCAGACGCACTCTCTGCAATCTCCAAACCACCCCCCAAGTCGGGGGACATTTGGCCCTTCCACATTAGTGACCTCCATCTGAATGAGGTCATACACCTCACGACACGCTTTGCCTGGATCTTCAAGAATATCCAGTTCTTCGTGGTACCATCTCCCATCCCTCCACCTACCTACGTCGCCACGCTTGTCAAGTCTATCGCATTCAATGAGGACGCTGCCATCGACAGCAACTGGGTGGCGGGACTTGTGCGGAAATGCCTCTGAAATCATCACCCAGAGCTTCTGAGCTTCTGCGGCGCCTACCACGAGGCGACCAAAGTTAAGGGCAAAACCGACGCCAAGTTCTACCTAAACAAAGTGCTTGACACCCTACGAATCAGGAGATTCAGCCTCACCGACTCGGGTCACAAGACTACATTCTATTACAACATCCATGTCGATTTCCCCATGAACCTCCATGAGAAATTTGACACCTGGAAGGACCTATTTGAACACTTCAACGCTGATGGCTCAAAGCCAGCGTATTTCGACTTGGAAATCCTAGGGAAGGTCGAAGTCCTCCGTCGGCGGTTCACCTGCCTAGTCTGTAAGGGTCTCGACCACCCCACGGCCGAGTGCAAATACCCCAGCATCCCAGGATGGCCAAAGCCTGTCCCAAAACCTGCGAAGCGACAAGCGGAGGTCTCAGCCCGCAATGATAGAGGAAGTAGGGGTGGTAGAGCATTCCACCGAGGCGGAGGGCGCGGGAGGCGGGGGCGCGGGGCCTAGAACACAGGGTTCTATAGCCACCTAACTCAGCCGCTCCAGCCCTAAATAATATTTGTCGCTGTCATCCATCCTGTTTTCTTATGATAACGTTACACAAATGTCTTTCTCCCTTAATAATACCGCCTGATTTATAAATATCTCGAGTGGTCTGAGTAAGATAGCCAGGGCTTTCAAGCCATACGCTCAGCCACCTGCACCTGTGGCTATCACCGTGTATCCGGGGTCCTATTGGACCAAGATCCCGAGTCTAACCCTCTTCGAAAGTGGGTTGCGACACGGACTCTCTCATGAGGGTTTAACAATTTCGAAGGGACAAACTTTAAGAATATTTAGGAATCAGAATATGAGGAATACAAGGCACACCCAGCCTGGCACAGGAAGTAGACGGTCTAGAAGCCCGGCCGCTCTTCGATGTCCGAACGATACTCCCCCGCCGGCGCTTCATGAAGGCAGCGGCCACGATGCGGTCAAAGTGTCCACTACTATGGACAAATTACCCGCCCCTACAGGTAGTGGTATACCTGACCCTTCGAGCGGGAAGCTCGACCCCGTGAGCGGGAAGCTTACATCTACCTCTCTCAACACGCCTCTAAGGCTTAGAGGAGGAGCCCCGGATGACGAATCTGAGGGCGGCCAACTACCAAGCGACGAGATTAATAGGCAACCTAGTAGAAATATACCAATACACAGTATCGGCGCTCCGCCCGAGACATTGCCCCCCCCTCCCCAATCTAAAAAGAAAGCTAGGGGAGGTCTTAAAATTGCATCAATAAACATGCGTGGGGGTGGCTCCCCTTCCTCAGAGCACAAATGGCAGGATATTAACGGTCTCATGAGAGAAAATAATATCGCAATATTATCTACGCAAGAAACCCACCTAAACCCCGAGAGACAGACCCGTATTGCTGAGCAATTTGAGAAACAAATCCTAATAAGTAACTCTCACGACCCACGCACCCTGAATGGGAAAGGAGTCTCAATTATATTAAACAAACGCTACACGCTGTGGCAAAGAGCCTCATTCACAGAATTAATCCCAGGACGAGCCCTAATGCTGAACCTCCCATGGGGAGAAAGAGGAGACTTAACCTTTCTGGCTGTCTATGCTCCCAATGAGGTAGGCGAAAATGCTCGATTCTGGAGAGAACTGACAAAACAATGGAGGGAAAAAAACCTCCCGAAAATTGATATCCTGCTAGGAGACTTCAACCTAGTTGAGGATGCATTAGATAGGAAACCTCCGAAAGCTGACTCCACAGTTGCAGTAGAAGCTCTACAAGAGTTTAAAGCAACATCACTACTAATAGATGGCTGGCAGCAAACATACCCAACGAGACAGTTTTTTACCTGGACTAGTGGATCCTCCGAATCACGATTAGATCGAATATATATGCGAAAAGAACTGTTAAAGTTTAGTACTGACTGGAAAATATTCCCTGCTCCATTCTTAACAGATCATGACATAGTTTCTTGCTCAATCCTAAACCCTGAGCAGCCCCATATAGGCAAAGGCCGGTGGGCAATACCTCCAATGGTAATTGAAAATAAAGAGTTTATCACAAATGTCATATCCAAAGGTACTGCGCTTCAGGAAGCACTGGCACTACCATCTAATGAACGAAAATCCTTACAGACCATGTATAAAGGATTCAAGTCAGACGTAATAGACCTAGCAAAAAAATACACCAGTAAATTGGCTTCAATGTTGGATAAAAAAATCGAAGAAAAAGAGGCCCAGCTTGAAGTAACGCTGAACAGCAGTGAGTATCCAACGGTAGACAAGAACGTTCAATCAGCCATAATAAAAGGCGAACTGAGGTCCCTGGTCCAACTGCGCCACAAAAAAAAGAAGACGAACATTGCTGTCCGCAATAAACTGGAAGGCGAGACCATCAGTAAATATTGGATTGAGCTCAGTAAAACCAAAACTCCACGATCAACTATCTATGCACTGCGTAATGACCAAGGAACTGGACCAGAATTCATACGGCAGTCCGCTGAAATGACTGAGATAGCAAGAAGGCACCACGACTCACTACAGGACGCAGATATAGAGCCAACCCAGTCCATCCAAGAAAGGCTACAAATCATACAGGAAGAAACCAGTGTCCTCCACCGCGTAACATCAGAAGACGCTGCCCACGACCTAAATCTTCCCATTTCCACCAGCGAACTTACTGAAGCCATGCGAGGTCTTAAAAATGGAACGGCAGCAGGCATCGACGGAATCCCCTATGAATTCTGGAAAGTTTTAGCCCGGCGGTTCATAGCAGACTATAAAGCGACTAAAAGGGGATTTGATGTCATTAGACTCCTAACCAGTGTCTACAACGACATAGAAAAGAATGGAATTGAAGTGGGCTCCGGCTTCAACAAAGGCTGGATGTGCCCACTGTATAAGAAGAATGACAGAACTGAGATCAGCAATTACAGACCAATAACGGTATTAAACACCGACTATAGGATGATGACCAGGATCCTCGCTCTCAAACTAGCAAAAGCAGCCCCTGATATCATCCACAGGGACCAAGCTGGCTTTATGCGAGGCCAACAAATTAGCGATCAGACGGATCTTGTAAATTTCCTTATTAACTATGCAGAAGCAATCGAAGAAAACGGTGCCATAGTCTGTCTAGATCAGGAGAAGGCCTATGATAAGATCAGACATGACTTCCTGCTCAAGTCCCTCGAAAAAATGGGCCTCCCAGATCACTTCATTAAATGTGTAGCTATGCTGTATAGCAATGCTGAGACAGTTGTTATCCTCAACAGTGAAGTAAGTCTAAGCTACATTGTCAGACGTGGAGTGCGACAAGGAGATCCTCTCTCCTGCCTACTCTTTAACATAGCAATTGAATCACTAGCAGAGAAAATAAGACAATCTGGATTAAAAGGCTTTCAGATCCCTGGAGATGCGGAAAAGCTCATCATAAATCTCTTCACAGATGACACCACTGTATTCCTGTCCTCTGCAGACTCCTTTGAAGAACTCCAACATATACTAAAAGACTGGTGCTCAGCATCGGGAGCTAAGTTCAACATCAATAAGACTGCCATTATCCCAGTGGGTTCATCTATATACAGAAACCAAGTCATAACAGACCGCAAAATGAGCCCTGACGCGACACCGATCCCAAGAGAACTCCACATCGCCAGAGACGGTGAAGCCACAAGAGTACTAGGTGCCTTTGTTGGGAATAAAATAGAACAGGCTGCAATCTGGTCTCCCATGCTTGAGAAACTGGAGTCAGAGCTAACACGCTGGAAAAAGAGTAGACCTACCCTAGAAGGGAAACGCCTCATCCTAAATATGGAAATAGGAGGCAGGACATAGTACCTCACAAGAGTCCAAACTATGCCTGCCATGATTATGTCACAAATTCAAAAAATAGTTAGGAGGTTCCTCTGGAATCATGACTCATATGCACCTGTGAGTTTTGAAGTGATGTCGCGCCCCCACAAGGAAGGGGGCTTCAAAGTCTTAGATATGGAGGTCAGAAACAAAGCAATAACCCTGATGAAACTAAAAAGTTACCTTAACTATGGAGATGAAAGACCCCGTTGGACCTTAATTGCTGATAGACTCTTTGAGTTTAATGCCCCAAAGAAAGTACAATCAGGGGGGTGATATAACTGCTGTAAACCCATTTATGCAGAGCTGGAAACCAAAGCGTCGAGGGATATGGAGCTCCTTACCAGAAGGTCTGCGTGAAATGGCAAAAATAGCGGAAAATGAAGGAGTAAAGTTTGACGCACCTGAGCTCACAGCTGAAGTAAGAAGAGCTCTTCCCATATGGTTCCACCCCAGCCTAAACTCTAGAGGCTACAAGTGGAATGGCAAATGGCAGAAATGCCAACGGCGTGTCCACAAAGTACGCACAGTTGGCGACATAGAAATACTCACAGACACTATCTTCCCCCGAGCCCACACGAGGACGCGGCACTGTGAATGCTCCATATGCTCACATATGCAGCGGAAAGGATGTGAGCACCCAGAAAAGTGCATAGAAGCGGCAAAGGGCCTCCTAAATAAACTACAACCAAAATGGCACCCAAAAACGGCTGTAAGCGACGACTCACTCCCCAGACTGGCTCACCAAATCCCTGAAAATAGAGATAGTGAAAGTGGCGATCCAGATAGCAGCGGAATCGTCTTCAACCCCAACTCAAGTTGTTCTACCTTGAATGGAGGATTCCGGGCCCTGACTGAAGCAGAGACTCAGCATGTCACACACATTCACCCTCCTCCACCACTGATCGCTAGCCAGCTAGAAACCTACACTGATGGATCATGCCTACATAATGCATGTGAGGGCGCCCCCACTGGCAGTGGTGTGTGGTTTGGTGAAGGTGATACACGGAATGTCTCTATCTGCCTACCAACAGAATACAACACAAATAATGCTGGCGAAGCAGCAGCCGTCCTGTTAGCCCTACAAAATACACCCCCCTCAACTGAGCTAACCGTCTACACAGACTCTCAATATGTCCTGCGTGGCCTCACTAAACACCTTCCCCAGGCTGAAGACCATGGGTGGTATAATGTCTCGAACGCACCTCTACTAAAAGCCTGTGTGTCGAGGCTTCGCTTAAGGACTGCAAAAATGACCTTTGTGAAAGTAAAAGGACATAGTGGAAATATCGGCAACGAGAAGGCTGATAGATTAGCCAATGAGGGAGCACGCAGAGACATCGTGACGTCTCCCAATCTTGACACCAACCCACTCCTACTGCACGATGGAATTAAGCTGCAAAGTGCCTCACAAGCAACCCTGTATAGTGCCCTCCTATCAAGAAAGAGGCACAAACCTCGTAAGACCACAAGTACCATAATAGAAAACATACAGGACTGCTTGGAGGATGAATTTGGTGAACGCCCCATGGAGAGCCGTATCTGGAATTCTCTAAAAAAACAGAGACATAAGCAGGAATATCCGTGAATTCATGTGGAAAGGTACCCATGGAATACACAAGCTGGGAGCATTCTGGTTAAACATCCCGGACCTCGAGAACCGTGCCCTATGCCCTGTCTGTCTGTCTACTGAAACTCTAAGCCACATCCTGACAGAATGCTCCGAGACTGGTCAATCCACCGTCTGGAAACTCGCCATGCAAGCCTGGCGACGTACTGGTAAACAATGGCCAGAACCTTCCCTCGGCATTATTCTAGGATGCACCGCTGCATCATTCAAAAAGAATACAGGGAAACCTGATGGTGGTGACAACCGCCTATACCGTATACTTATATCAGAAAGTGCTCACCTTATATGGAGGATGAGATGTGAATGGCGAATAAGCGGAGAAGGCCAGCCGGAG
>KN837077.1:1280418-1342694 GCA_000827215.1 Sphaerobolus stellatus SS14
TGATTTGCACGCAATAAAGCGAACACTTGACTCAAGTGTTCCTCATGTTCTTCTATTGACATAGAGAAAACAAAGATATCATCCAGATAAGCATGGATAAACCAACCAACTTGTTTGATGAATATCATAGTCATCAAACGCTGGAATGTAGATGGAGCATTGCAATCACCCATCGGCATGACAAGACTTTCATAAGTCCTAAAAATTGTGGAGAAAGCAGACTTGTCTAAATCTCTATTCACAATACGTATCTGTTCATACGCTTCAGTTAGATCAATCTTTGATCTAACCTGAGACCTAGCCACATCATTTCTGATCATGTCTTGGTCAGGAAAAGGAGTTACATCCTTTACTGTGTTTTCATTCTGCAGACACTTGTCAAACACAGTTCTCAGCTTGCCTGTCTTTCTAGGAAGACAGAGCATAGGTACAGCCTGTTGGGTAGATGTCTGTCTCCACCATCCAGCTGTAACATATTGATTGATTTTATCAATCAATTGTTCCTTAAGTGCTTCAGGACATCTAGGAGTCCTATAACAAATCACTTTCAATGGATCAATTAACTTGATCTCATGATTTACCTCCCTAAATGGAGGTAACTCCAAAGAGATATCTCCAAAGATATCCACATAACTGTCCTGCCATGCTTCTCTCAAGGCAGGAATATCACTTGTAGTAAGTGATATTCTACTCTGAACACCATAAAGGTGCTGTTCAGTTCTCCTATTTCCTTGTTTGCTGCTGCAATAGGTAGCAACAATTGATGGTGAGACTATTGTTAAGGTTTTACTAGTCTCACCCTCCTGGCCTCATTTTGAAGTGGGAGTAGGAAAAGCCTTAGGCTTTTCCTGTCGCAGATGATCCTCATTTTCATCTGCCTCAGTTGGCGTCAAACTGCCAAACCAGTTGGGAAAACTAAGTTTACCCATCTGAACACGATTGTGTTTGAAATCCAATAGGATTTCAAACCGACGCAAGAACGGAGTTCCTAAAATAGCATCATAGTAATCGACATTAGTGATGTCAAAATATTCATCATACTTCTCATTACCGAGAAGTATTTTGGTAGTAAGTCCATATTGAATGGTGGACTTAGTTCCCACACAAGCCAATTGTAGAATAACTGGCTTCTCCAATTCAAACTTAGGAAGTTTGTTGGCTCTCACGAAATCACTGGAGATCATGATTCCCTCACACCCACTATCTAAAAGGCAGTGGGCCTTGGTTCCTCCTATATCCCAAAACACAGATATAGTTTTATTCTCTTTACCTCTTGTAGGTAAGGACAAGCCTTCTTCCTTGCTCGATGGTCATAGACAGGTTGTTCTTTTCCACCTGTCTGTAACACTGCAGAGACTCTCAGATCAGCCTCTGCTTCACTGACTCTAATTCCATAGAGTTGGCAATGATCATTATAGCCTGAAGCTTTAATGACTGCATTGACATACACAACATCATTGTCAATGGATCTCATTTCATATTCCTCATCATCGAAATGATACTGTTGATCATCCTCTTCAGGTTGATCTTCAAATTCCTGTTGTTCCACAGGATGAGGAGTATACTTGTCAAATTCTTCAATTTGATCTTCATTTTCCTCAAGAATAACTTCTTCTATTCTTGCTCCTGCAATCCTCCTATCCTTGTCAGGGAAAGGACAATTAGGTCAAATATGACCTGGTTGATTGCAGTTAAAGCATACAACTGGATTGTTTGCTTTGGGTGCAGTCCTAACAGGATTGCTTTGGGTGGGTCTATTTACAGTATTACCTGGTTTAACTGGGTTTCTATTATATGTGGGATTATTATTTCTCACATTTCCCCCCCCTGCCGACATCGATTGAGGTGTTGACCGGTTCTGGAAATTATTATATCCAGATCTATGCTGGTTGGAAGAACCACCATTTGCATTACTACTCCTATTTAGAGTAGTTGTTTGTTGAACATGCTTGTGATCAACAGTAGCAGGTTTATTGGCATAAACATTGCTCTGGTTACTGTTGTAACCCAAAGTGTAACATTTGGCGTTGTCAATGATTACAGCTTGTTCCACAAGTTCATCAATCTTGCTGAACTCGGCAGTAAAACCTTTACCAAGGACTTCCTCCCTGATACTAGGTTTCAAGGCATTCATAAACCATCTCCAATATGAATATGCAACTGGCAACTTCACCATTTGTTTTGCCAGTTTAGTCAACTGCTGATGCAGTTGCTGCACATTCATAGAACCTTGCATG
Organism: Sphaerobolus stellatus SS14; assembly: GCA_000827215.1. Classification (NCBI taxonomy): domain Eukaryota; kingdom Fungi; phylum Basidiomycota; class Agaricomycetes; order Geastrales; family Sphaerobolaceae; genus Sphaerobolus; species Sphaerobolus stellatus. Next base: position 1,282,656 of record KN837077.1, read on the forward strand.
AGGTGGTCATAAATGACCACCGCTTTGTTCAGCAACAATGTCGGCATGAACCACTTCTGGAGTCCCATCAAAACAGACTCCAGGTCCCAAATATATAACGAATGAAACTACACCAACTTACGAACGTCGCGTTATAGCTCGATACCCTCGATAGTTCCACGGCTCCACCTGACCACATTGATGCATCCATCAACTACAGGGACATCAAGGTGTCCGACATCTTTCACACCTTCATCTGGAATGGGTACGCCCTCGACCTGATTCACAGGCCAGTCTTGGCGGTCTTTGCTCGACGAAGGAGGGGTACGAGAGTCGATAGTTATGTAAGCATGCGATCGGCGAGTACGCCTCTGGTGATGACGGCGAAAGGCTTGAGATGGCCGATGTGTACGAAGATCGTGGAAAAGGATCTGTAGAGATAGCCCGGCCTGAGGTTATTGTTCTGAACTTGAGACAGCGATCGCGCTTCGGACCATGGACGCGATGTGGAACAGCAATGCTGACGGCCTACGCTCTCCGAAAAAAGGGCTGAATGGGGTTGTCAAACCTCAGCTTCGTATTAAATTGAAGATATATGCTGGAGATTGAGTTCTATAGGTTAGTAGTAGGCGTTGAGTAGGCGAACTCTCAGCTGAAGGAACGTCTACTCTGCACCGCCCACATGCGTCCACGGCTCAGCAGATTTCCTAAAAATACTACTACTAAAATAATCATTGATTCACTTGCTCGATAAACAGTTACTATCATGCGTATCAAAACTGAATTCGGACAGAACGTCTAACAACTAAGTACATATAGTAAATGAATGGATATTATGATATTCTCTAGGGATTAATACTTACGTTAACTATTGGATGTGTTCCAACCCAGTCGCTAGAAGTTAGAAATCTTCAACGCGATTTCGAACGAATATTTCAAACAATATTAAGACTTGTCATGATAAAAAGACTACTACTACAATAGTCTGGTAATTGGGGCAAGGAGACCGAGGAAAAATGTATGCGTGTAACAACAATAAAAGGAATGGAATGGATCCAAAGAAGTTGATATACGCACGCGGTGTACGCATATTAATTAGAGCTCTCGATATATGCATCAACGGAAAGTTATATCTGTCTACTGATGAGTCATGGAGTCTAAGAGACTGTGAAATATAGGTCCAGGAAGAGGGATATCAGCGGATGACCTTGGGTCATCATCCATAAGCAACTATTGATAGAGTTCAAGGAACTCATCTTCAATGTCGATGGGCGGAGAAATGGCATTACGGGTGACCGTAAACATCTCTCCTAAGAAGAATATTGATTTGGCAAACAATTCCACCGGTATATGCAGTTTAATTCTCAGAGACCTATCGGGATTTCTATATTGTTTTCACAATCAGTTGAGAGCTCGGACTTTTAAGGATCTTATTAACCGAACAATCGACTTCCAAATAATCGCCTTCATAGCTTTGGCACACTTGATGCGGAGGGATGTATCAACGTAATTATCCCAAAAGGCATCCAAGAAGAGAGCCTCTAGATCGAAGAATCATCGTTGTAGCCAGTTCGAATGCAAACCAGTTTGAGATATATAATCCATTAGCATTGAAAAACCTCCAGGTCCAACAATAACTTGGTTATACCACTTGGCATGCTTTCCCAAGAGGCGGTACATATACATTTCAACGCCCCAGGCTCTAAGTCGTCTACCCAAGCTGATATATCTAATCCACGAAGGCAAATGCATGAGAAAATGTTTGATATATACCAATTATCGACCTACCTAAAGGGCAAAGATGAGGCGAGCATTCGAAGACTTTGCTCGCGTTTATTATCTGCTATTGAGGGTACGAAATGTCCCTCCAGTATATGACTGGAGCTGACCTATGCATAGATCATGGAACGCTGCATGCTCCCTTGTGTCGATCCATACTAAACGGCAAACTAGGATGATAAATATGTGTTCGGGTTTGCAGCTTCGCAAACATTCCGTTTTCCCAGCAGAAAAGACATCTTCAATGAACGTTCCACTCTGCGGAATATCATTGACCAGGTCAGCATATAATTGTATGGTATAAAAGGGAATCCTCCGAATATTCAATCTTCGGAGAAATGTAGCGATGGACTTGAACTTACCGGATACGTGAGCTCCAATAGCTGATGGATAGTGTGGCCTGGAATGCGCCGCTATCGTTAAACATTTATTATGAAATAGTCGGAAGAAACATTACCAGAGAAATTCAACGAGGTCAAATAATATATCTACTCTCATATTCATTGGAGTTAATTGCAGGTCTTGCTTGATCTCTGGAAGTGGCAGTTCCAGATCCTTTGATAATGACCAATAGACTGTCCATGGATTGCTGAGTAGTCGATCCATTTTAGAGTCAATTTGACTGTGCAGATTAAATATGTAAATTGGCTTTAACGCCTTTTCTCCTAACCATTTCAGGGCCTTTTCCAGTGTAGTAACCAGGTCCTGGGATACCTGAGGACAGACTACTAGATGTGTCACAACTGTTCGAATATGCTTGATAAACTGAGTAAATACTGGCTTGGTCGGAAAAGCCCGAGCCTGGTGGAGAAGCGAAGTTTAGGATATCCGGTGGCTGATTCAGCATTGCCTTTCCTTCGCACTGAGCAACATGACATGTGAATAATATCCACATGAGTGAGTGGAGCGTTACGTACTAGAGCCTCAACCCAAATGCCAAAGTCATTCACGTGTACGTAATAGAAAGTATTTATTACACATCCTGGAAAGATCCAGTGACCTCTAAGCGGAGATTGGGAGGGCGGCAATGCTGCATTGTCCCATCTCTGGTATGCAACGACATACACCGCTCCTCAAAAAAAATAAAAATAAAAATAAAGTATTTATTACACGCAATAGTGTTTCCAGCAGAATTTATTCACCTTCTTTCAAGCATTTATCATATCCAAATGGTTCCTCATGACAATTTTTTGACGAGGCCAAATATCGCTAGGCCTTTGTTCGCTCCTTTGGAAATGGGGACCACGCACGACTGGACAAAGCGAAAAAACGCACTCTCCCTTATAGTTGTTAACAAGGCGGTCACGGCTGAGATACATACTGGACAAACGACTATCCGCAATATTTACAAGGAATTCTGAGACTACGATATTAATCACCTATAACACCTGAAACTCTATCGAACATGACCATGTTCGTTCAATCGAATCTCAGGCTCTAAAGGAAATCTTTGCTTTTCAGGAGGGACACCGTATAACTTTGTCCAGGCTGCTTGGAAACTCTCTGGAGTCTCCCAAGCAAGCTTGTCGTTGCGCAACCACATACGGATTAGATGCCTCCTGTGGAAAGTTGATTCAATTAGAAAACATCGCAACAAAATAGTCGTCGAACGTACTTGTGCGTTTCATCGTCCCTATAAGCATCTCTTGCATGAAAAAGTCCCAGACTATTGATGTATTGGATATCGCCTTTCTGAAAATTTAAGTTGAGCGAGAACCTTTCGGCGAGGAAGTGCAAGGCGTCGAGTGCTTCTGCTTGCGCCTCCGTAATTGGAGGTATGTTGGGGTTGCGTCCCAGTTCGCTGAATCCTGTGAAATTGCGACGGGAATATTGAATGATGGCATGGCCTCCTTCCCACCATAGAAGGGGACGATACTTGCATGGGGGATCGCCACCACGTCTGTCATATTTAAAATGTCAATTTGATTCAAAAAAGTAAAAGAAGTGACGTGCGTATCAAAAGGCCAAGGCTCAGCCAATACTTTGATCAAATCTGGCCGAGTGCTCGCTAGTTCGTTATAGATTCTGCCGATACTACTAAGTCGAGACGTTCCGCCTGCAGCAGCCGGTTGAACGCAGAGAAGAGAGATGAGGTCGCCAATGTCAGTGTGGAAGGTTTGTTTATCAGTTGTATATGCCGGCGCATTAATCGTGTCTTTTCCAGTACCACGAAGATCTGTAATATGACCCAGAACAGAGCCAATGCCGTCCTGCGTTCCACGGGCTGAACCAACATGAGCCGATACACCTAGGAAAAGAGAAAGGAAACACCTCAGGTTATAAGGTATAAACTATCTCATAATATTATCACGTACCAGCGTATACGATTGCTATTTCCTCTTTGGTATACCTTTCGATAGGGATGGTGCGAAGGACAAAGAATCCACGACCGGAGTAGAGAACTTCAGCGAGTTGCCAAAGCTTCAGAGACAAAGTGGGAAGAGGAAAGGTTTCACGAGAAATAAATCCAAGTGCTTTATTCAGAGCTATTTGGAAATATTTAGAATATGGAATGACACGGAAGAGCATGGCCATACATTTAAAATGCTTCAAAGCATCGTCAAGCTCTTTAAGTTCGACAGCGCTAAGCCTGTGAACCCATTGCTCTTCATGAGTCCAATCCTTTCCTTCCCAGACGGAAGGATAATCGACCTGAGGCGGAAAGCCTTCGGGTAATGGAGTGTTGGGAAGAGAGGGCTCTGCTCTGAGACGAAGAGTTGTACGTTGACAATACTTCTCCCAATCAGGGTGATAGTTTATGTCGGGTTGAGAGTTGAGAGTAAGAGTGAGACTCATCTATACAGATTACTAACAACAATGAGTCTTGGTATCGACAGAGTAAAGAGTCGATTAGTATCACTGATGAGATTCGGCGCCAATCAAGCGGCCGAGTGACAGCCCCGGTAACCGCTGGCTCACTGATTCGTAGATTACAAGGCACCTTTCCACTAGAATAAAATCTCAAAAATTAAAGATTATCAAGAAAAGAATGCCAATGCTTGTGAGACCTTTTCTTTCTAGCAGGAGTCATCCGGCACTGTAAATCCGCGGACCCCAGAACATAAATAGCCCACTGTCTTTATGATTACTTAAAGATTCATTGTCGTGAAGCTTCTTCATACCTTCTAGACTTGTTGGCCGCTAGTCGCTCCTTTTGAGTTACAATGCCTGACTCAGCGTCTAACATTCTTAAGCGATGACGCCTTCAAACAATTCAACGACCATCGTTGACCACCAAAGAACTTGGAGTTCCAACGGATATTTCTTCACTGTGCCATGGATATACCACTATTTGATGACTCGAGCCAGATTGGTTCGATGCGTTGCCTAGGGAGCGCACATGCAGTCAGGTTGCCACTTTAGCGAATCCTGAGTATCTTGAAAGAAGTTGAACTTCACGTTAGCTGGTTGCCGCATCGATGGACTAGAAGTATGATTTTTGAGTGGGATATGTGGCTGAAGAGGTTTGAAAGAAACGAGAAGGGTATGCCAGTACCGTAGGCTCGTAGAACACCAGTTGACCTCGATGACGTCATTGAAGAATGCCAATGTCGAGTCTGAGTAGATGCCGTTGATGAACGTCAGATATTCGACGCATGGGATTGTTGAACGTGGGCGGTAAGAAACGCTGCGAGTCGCGGTAGTCCTGCCGGAGGACGGCGTAGGTGCAGTAGCCTTCATGGTGTAGAGGCTCAGGAGGCGAGGTAAGCATCAAGGTATCTGATGGATAAGATCCATCTTCAGATCGAGATATATATGCTTTCAGCTAAGTACGTGTCGGGTCGGGCATTGCATCATTGCAAGGAGTCCTTGGCTGCGGCGTTGCATGGAAGAAAGGGTAGGTCCTCTGCAGGGTCGTTCCAGCATGACTTCAGCGGACAACATAGCAAACTTCAATCAGAACAATGCGTAATACGATAAGGACACTGATGTGACTCACAGATGGTACAAGACCTGTGATAGCCCGCGTCTTCGCCTCATCTCACCGAGGCGTCCAACAACTACAGGATATCATGCGGTCGGTTGCATATCCAGCGGCCTTGAACGCGTCCGAACTTGCGTAGGAATATCCTAATGCGAACTTAAGTCGATGAAGGAGGGCCACGAGAGACTGCGGTTATGAGGCCGCACGTCATAAGCAATGACGACGTCGTGACGGCGGCACCAGATAGCTAACTTGAGACTGAACATCGCGGCGAAAGGGTTAGGGGGAATGGGCCAGGCAGAAAGTACTGTTGATTTTGAAGTTCTCGACTCGAGACGGCGTTCGAAGATGCATCGAGGAGAGCGGGGCTGGTGCACGTAACTGACAGTCGCCGACTCGCCGTCCTAGGTATGTCCGCTTTGCGTTCCAGGATGGGTTCATTATGTGCGAATTGGCCACCTGCTACCTATAATCGAATAAAAGTTGGGAAGATATATAACGAATGAAACTACACCAACTCACGAATGTCGCGTTATAGCTCGTCGATACCCTCGATAGTCCACGGCTCCACCTGACCGCATTGACGCATCCATCGACTACAGGGACATCAAGGTGTCCGACATCTTTCACACCTTCATTTGGAATGGGTACGCCCTCGACCTGATTCACAGGCCAGTCTTGGCGGTCTTTGCTCGACGAGGGAGGGGTACGAGAGTCGATTGTTATGTAAGCATGCGATCGGCGAGCACGTCTCTGGTGATGACGGCGAAAGGCTTGAGATGGCCGATGTGTACAGAGATCGTGGAAAAGGATTTGTAGTGCTATCCGGCATGAGGTTTTTGTTTCGGACATGAGACAGCGATTGCGCTTCGGACCGTGGGCGCGATGTGGAGCAGCAATGCTGACGGCCTACGCTCTCCAGAAAAAGGGTTGAATAGTTTCTGTCAAACTTCAGCTTCGTGTTAAATTGAAGATATATGCTGGAGATTGAGTCCTATAGGTTAGTAGTAGGCGTTGAGTAGGCGAACTCTCAGCTGAAGGAACGTCTACTCTGCACCGCCCACATGCGTTCACGGCTCAGCAGATTTCCTAAAATACTACTACTAAAATAATCATTGATTCACTTGCTCGATAAACAATTACTATCATGTTTATCAAAAATGAATTCGGACAGAACATGTAACAACTAAGTACATATAGTAAATGAACGGATACTACGATATTATCTGGGGATTAATACTTACGTTAAGAATTGGATGTGCTCATGTGGGTCAGCAAAGCCGCTAGAAGTTAGAAATCTTCAACGCGATTTCGCACGGATATTTCAAATAACATTGAGACTTGTCATGATAAAGACTAGTACTACAATAGTCTGGTAATTGGGACAAGGAGACCGAGGAAAAATATATGCGTGAACAGCAATAAATGGAATGGAATGGATCCAAAGAAGTTGGTAAACGCACGCGACGTACGCATATTAGTCAGAACTCTCGATATATGCATCAATGGAGAGTTATATCTATCTCTTGATGAGTCATTGAGTCTAAGAGACTGTGAAATATGGGTCCAGGCAGAGGGGCGGCAGCATATGGCCTTGGGCCACCATCCATAAGCAACTTTTGATAGAGTTCAAGGAGCTCATCTTCAACGTCGATGGGCGGAAGAATGGCATTACGGATATCCGTAAACATCTCTCCTAAGAAGAATATTGATTTGGCAAACAAATCCACCGGTATATGCAGTTTTATTCTCAGAGCCCTATCGGGGTTTCTGTATTGTTTTCACAATCAGGTGAGAACTCGAATTTTTAAGGATCCTACTAACCGAATAATCGACTCCCGAATAATCGCCTTCATAGCTTTGGCACACTTGATGCGGAGGGATGTATCAATGTAATTGACCCAAAAGGCATCCAAGAAGAAAGCCTCTAGATAGAAGAATGATCGTAGTAGCCAGTTCGAGCGCAAACTCGTTTGAGATATATAATCCAATAGCATTGGAAAACCTCCAGGTCCAACAACCACTTGATTATACCACTTGTCATGCATTCCCAAAAGGCGGTACATATCCATTTCATTGAACCAGGCGCAATTCCGTCTACCCAAATTGATATATCTAATCCACAAAGGCAAAGGCATGAAAAAATGCTCAATATACACCCATTGTCAACCTACCGAAAGCGCAAAGATGAGGCGAGCATTCGAAGACTTAGCTCATGATTATTATCTTCTATTGAGGGTACGAAATGTCCCTCCAGTATATATGACTGGAGCTGACGTATGCATAGATCATGGAACGCTGCGTGCTCCCGTATATCGATCCATACTAAGCAACGGCAAACTAGGATGATAAATAAGTGTTCGGGTTTGCAGCTTCGCAAATATTCCGCTTCCCCAACAGAAAAGACGTCTTCAATGAAAGTTCCGCTCTGCGGGATATCCTTGACCAAGTCAGCATAAAATTGTATGGTATAAAAGGGGATCCTCCGAAAATTCGATCTTCGTAGAAATTGAGCGATGGACGTGAAATCACCGAATACGCGATCTCTAATAGTTGATGGATAGTGTGGCCTAGAATACGCCGCTATCGTTAAACATTTATTATGAAATAGTTGGAAGAAATATTACCGAAGAAATTCAACGAGGTCAAATAATATATCTATTCTCATAGTCATTGGAATGAATTGCAGCTCTTGCCCGATATCTGGAAGCAGTTCTGGATCCTTTCCTATCGACCAACAGAGCATCCATGGGTCGCTGAGTAGTCGACCGAGTTTAGAGCGAATTTGACCGTGCAGATTAAATATGTAAATTGGCTTTAACGCCTTTTCTCCTAACCATTTCAGGCCTTTTCCAGTGTAGTAACCAGGTCCTGGGATGCCTGATGACAGACTACTGGATGTGTCACAATTACTCGAATAGGCTTGAAAAGCTGAGTAAATACTGGCTTGGTCGGAAAAGCGCGAGCCTAGCGGAGAAGCGAAGTTTAGGATATCCGGTGGCTGATTCAGCATTGCCTTTCCTTCGCACTGAGCAACATGATATATGAATAATAGCCACATGAGTGAGTGGAGCGTTACGTACTAGAGCCTCAACCCAAATGCCAAAGTCATTCGCGTTTACCGCTTGATGTTTAGCGGAGAGCCCGTCCCGTACGCATAGCGTATGTCCCACTGTATCGCAGCGGAGATGCGCCGTGAGTATCTCCCGGAAATGTTGACGTATCGTTTCAACTTTCTATCCTCCACGTTCATTAAAATAAGCGAATTATAGATCCAGGAGAAATTAAAATCGAACCGTGTCTGTCAATTGTAATTCTGAATCTTCAGGAATGGAGAGAAGGGCTTTTTTACGTTGCCTGTTTGAAGCCATAATGCAAGAGTACCGAGAGGGAGAGAAAACGATGCTCGAAACGTGTACAGAAGGAGAGACACAGCCTCAGAGATAGCGAGCAATGTGTGGGATGTGGTACGCCAGAGAAAGGCTGAAGGAAACTTTAAAATTACATAAAGACGCCGTGTAGCCGCCATAGGCCAGAAATAACTACGAATAAGCTTCGGCTGCGAATCGATGGTGCGGATGAGTAGATAACACGTATAAGTATTAAAGTAAGTAGTTTAGGTACAGATTCCCTGTTTATTATAAACTATGAATTAGAATGTGTCATTTGAGGTTGTGCTTCGTTGTGCTTCTCGAAGTTGAGATATCGTGGCGGGAAAATTATCGGAAAGTGTACAAATATGAGCAGGCGACGAGGTGATGTTAACGAATTCATTACAGTTATGTAATTACATTCATATTAAGTATCAGATGGCAGACTAAATACCATGGCAGGCTCATCTAGTAGGAGTGCTTGCCAACTCTCCCGACGTGACGTCAGGCGCATTCGATGACGGCTAGGGATAGAATCGGACAAAGCCATCGCTGCCATCCATATCCAATGATCATGGATCTCTGGGTTCTCCCATTTTCCACGCAGGATACTTAATATCGGCCAAAGAAGGGGTGCGGTAAGTGTTGAGCGGGTTGTCGAAAGCTGCTCATGGAGCTCACGTAGTTCTTCTTCAATCTCAACGAGTAACGGTAAGGGATTACGGGGGAATATGACCGTTATTCCTAATATGGAGACTGCTTGACTAAGCAGAGTTTCTGTTCTATCACGGTTCATTGAACCCAAGGGCTTCGTATATGTTCTAGATCAAATTTATGAGATTCGGAGATATCATTCTGGAGGAACTTACTAACCTGATAACGGAACTTATCGTTTTTACACATTTAATACGTAGATCGGTATTACGTTGGAAAAATTTAATCGGGACCTTATTTCGCAGGTAACCAAGGAATTGTCCTATCAAGGCCGCCTCGGAGTCAGAGTGGTCTGTGAGTCGAGATAGACGGTCTAACAGCATCGGAATACCCCCAGGGCCGCAAATGACTTGATTATACCATTGATCACGGACGGCGCAAGATATATATATCTCCATTTCGGTGAGCAATACCGTAGTGCTTGAGTTGTCCATATTCTTGTATCTAATTGAAACACAGATATCAGCGAAATCGACACAGAAAATGATTAGCTAACTCACCGAGAGGATAACGATGAGGCAAGCAATCGAAGACTCAGCTCGTATTTGTCAGCCGGTAATGACGGGATGAAGCCTGATAGGTATGACTTAAGCCGATGTATGTATATATCATGGAAGGCCGTATAGTCCTGCCTGTTGACCCATACTAAGCAGCGGCACACCAAGGCAATAAATAAAATTCCGGGTTTGCAACTTCGGAGGTCCAAAGCTTGTCCTTCGTCGCTATAAAATATATCTTCGATAAAACAGCCGCTATACGGAATATGGTTGACCAAATCGACATAAAATTGCGATATGTGCATTGTGGAGGATCATCCCTGTTGATCGTGTTTGTAGACGACAGAAAGACTCGATCGCCTGGAAATGGTCGCGTACACGGTATCTTATATCAGATGGATAGTGTGGTCTGCATGCCCGTAAGTTAACACCTCAAAAGCAAGTAAAGAGTATTACCGAAGAAATTCTGTAAGGTCGAACATCAACTCTAACAGTGCCATAGTGTCGATTTTGCTTCGCAATAATGTTGATGGAAGTGATTTCCACACTTTAAAATCAATTTGTTTCGCTAGTACGGCGAGAGAGAGAGTTTCAATTTGTCTCAAAGCCTTCCATTTCAGACCTTTGCCCGCGGGAGACCCAGATAGCGTGACTTCTGACGAGAAACTAGGCATATGAATTTTTGATTTGCTTGAATATGCTGTGCTAGAGCTAGACCAAGTACTTTCTCTCTTGGAAAGAACCGAGGATGGCAGAGAACCTGCCAACGGACCTGAAACGATATCCAAAGTATATGGCGATTGAATTAGGGTTGCTTCTCCTGCACACTGGTGGCTCGTTTTAAAACGCAATTTTTATAGAAGTGATTCGAAGGAACATACGAGGGCATCGACCCAAATGAAATATTGTTTCTCATTCACTTCCCGATGCGTCCCATCCCATACGCATAATTCATGTTCCGGCAAATCACAGCGGAGATGTGACGTTAGTTTGTTGATGAAATATGAACGTATTAATTCGTCAGGCTGTAAATTAAAGCTCAATGAATAAGCATGTGTCAATAAATTTAATTGTGAACGAGCCGCACCGTCTGTTTGTCCAACTCCGCAGTTTCAGACTCATCTTGCTGCGCGTGTTCCCGTCGACTTTTAAAGCTCATCGAGAATGAAGCGTAGTCAAGGAAGAGAGTTCACTGCCTGCCAGGAGCCTGTGAACACTTCTTTTGCAATCCGGCTTTTATGTCCTACTTACCAACTTCTACGAGCACTGCATCTGTCAAGAAACATCACTGCCGGACGTCTTGCCGTGATAAGCGCCATTTCTTTTGAAATTTCTCATTGTCATGCCAACAGATACTGCCACACGCAAATGTTATGCATGCTGTTCACAATAACCGATACGAGAGAAAGTTATATAGCTTTTTTGCCTGCGAGGAATTTATATTATTGTGTCATTTTTGGTCAATTATAATAATTCTTGTCTTTATAAACACCGAGAAATCAATAGGATGATAGGGTAAAAATGGGGTGACCTTAATTCCCCCCAATCGCGCTGGCGCCTATTATGTCAGCAGTTCCCGCGCGTCGAGAAATTCACCGGACTTGAACGCCGACACCGAGGGACTTAGTACGGCTTAAGACTCAAGCATCGAGGTATACTGGACCTGTGGATTGACTGGAGGAAAAATAGCTCTTTAGTTTCTCAGGGGAATATTTGCACGGCTCCAGTTGTATAATTCAGAAGTCAAATAATTATTAAGATAAATAGGTACTTATTGAGAAGTTAACATCGAAAAAATTATACCGTTTAATTCTGTGTAGCATAATCAAGGACTAATAAAGTTTCTCTAACCATGTGTTGACCCCGGTGATCCTTTGAAATAAATCAATAATGTACACCTAATCCCTAACCTAATCCTAACATCCTAATTGCTAATCTGGGGGCTCGCACTGCCCCTAGACCCCGGCGGTATATTCTTCTCAATTATGCAAATAAATATTAGTATCTCTAACTCCTAACCTAGCCCTAATTCCCTAATTCCTATCCTGGAGGCTTGCGCCGCCCCCAGACCCCAGCAATACTTATCTTCAGGTTTTGAAATGAAATGAAAAAATTAACCCAACCTGGATCTGAACCCAAGTCCCACTCTAATACAAATACCTCAACCCCACGATTTAACCACTACGACAACCGAACGACACTAGCTCAGTCTAATTAAGGAAGCTCGTGGTTTTCAGGGGCCTTTCGGCTTATAAATGCGGGCGTCTGGTGGGATTTGTCAGCCGTCATTGGGGGGGATTTAACGACATCCGTAAAAATGAAGATAACTGACTTGATGGCATTATGTTTTCAGTCTTTGATGAACATATATCTTGGAAATCTTCCATCAAACTGAGCGAAACTGACTGGAAAAGAATCATGCCAACTAGAGCGGTGTGGACTGCATTTAAATTGTGTTAAATTAAACGGCTTTCTAGCTCGTCGATTTACTACCTAGTGCTATATAGCTTCGAGCTGCTAAGGATCGCTAGACCTCTCTTCCTTCCTAATTCCGCGCAGAGTGCGAAGCGAATGTTGCAACAAGTCATGTGTGGTTCTGTCTCCCTTCGTCTTTCTGATACCACCACTGTTAGCATCCTCTGCCTCTCGACTCACTGTAGAACATAATTGCTCGGGTCATACTTCACTAGATCAATGTTTAGCATGTTTCTACACCATCTAACACTCTTGGACTAACATGGAAAGGTGCTACTTCCAGGAATCTACCCTTGATCTACCCATCCTGGACCTTCAACGTTCAATATTCAACCTTGTCTCAGGTCTCCCATCTTGACTTTCTTCAGCTATCTTTGTGCTGCTACAGCTGCTTGATGCTCTGGCAATTTTCCTTCATTCTTCGTTCCTAGTAGGCATCAAAGGAACATCGGTGCTTGGGGTTGAGATCATTTGGAGGACATAAAAATGCCATCAATTTGGTTCCCATAACAATGTGTTTATCAGACCAATTTGAGAGGAAAAAAAATACTAACACCTAAGTGCTTCTACAGTTATTCCATTTGACATTTACACTGCTTAAATTTCCTAAAGTTAGTCTTTGCCGATTAAGTCAGTATCTTTGCCAATATAGCTTGTCTAGTAATTTATTCATCCATCTCAGTATTGCACTAGCAATTACCATTACCATTATTATTCACTATGTTAATAGTAAATGTAGTCTAGAATTAAATACCAATTTTAGTATATTTATTTCTATATGCCCTGAATACTCGAAAATATATAGCACTAGGGACAGCTAGGCTGCTAGCTGTTGCTACACAGCTCAGCATCAAGCTATATAGCACTCAGTGAGTGTTGACCGGCAAACCAGGTGTGTTGCTAAGGCTCTCACTAAGCCTGCTATGACAACTATATAAGTACTAGGTCACAAAATTGATAGAACCGCTATGTAGACTACATAGCGCTATGCGAACTGTGTCAACTTTCCTGATGTAGTTAGCTTAGGTCTTTAACGTGAGCATTCAAAGAATGGCCTCCGTTGGTAGTTCTTGGTCATTGAATGCTTTTTATTACTTTAACCTGAACTAGAAGGTTCAAAATTACTTTATTGATTTAATTTTTACACCAAACATTTTCTGAAAAATTTTCAATTTGAATTTTGTACTAAGTTTGACTTTAAGTTGATGAAAGAAGTAAAGAGTGGAAGGAAAAATCAAATTTGACTGACACCCTTTAGCCTTTTCAGTTGTTTATCTGAGACATTCACTGTGTAGGAACATATGCAGTGTGCCAGGGAGATGCTCTAGAATGGCTTTTGCATGCCGATGCTCAGTGGCATCCTGTGCTATTGTCTTCATGATAGTACTTCATGTGGAATTTCATGTTAAAGTCATCCTCATGATCTTGACAATCATCGTTGTTTTCATGGGGCCGAAAGGATGCTATAGTCTGGCAAGCAGCTATACAGGTCGTGTGAGAGCGCAATGCTTATGTCTACATACTATAGGTCAGGTTAAGTTGATGTTAGATGTAGTCAACCTTCTGCTCAATTTCTGTTTCTTTCCAAAGTTGGTTTTAATTCCAACATACTTACAGCTTCAGAACAATCATGTTCGACAGAGGGCTTATCTTAGTCATTTGTTCAAATTTAAAATCTTATCATTGTTGATTAGGCAGCTTTCGAATCAACAGGTGCATTGCCTATTACTTATTTTCTATCATATTGCATAATAATGAGAGAAGAAATGAGGGAAAATGTAGATTAATGGATACATCTGCCATCCAGTGGAGGGAGCTGATTGTAAGGGCAACCCTCGGAGCCGAGCGGACGTCACGCCAAGCTAGTAGAGGGGAAATCCAAAGGTATATAAATAAGTGAATAGTACACGCGAAGGGAATCTCACCTAGTAGAGGGGAAATCCAAAGAGAAAGTCTTGGATTGCCTCCACTAGAGTGAGCCCAATAAATAGGAAATAGGTCAGGTACAATCAAAGATAAGAGAAAATACAATGATGGTACTAAGACGAAAAAGAAACATAACCCATGTAGACGGCCCTGTACTGACCAGCCCTGTCCCTATAACCCGTGCGGCTCCCTTCCGTGCGGGGCCCACTGTCTCCAACCTAGCCTCCCACTCTCTGGCCACAGAAGTCGGCGAATATGTTGCTGGGGAAATCCGAGCGGAAAAGAGTACTGACGGTTTCCGGGTGGAAATGAGGACTGACGGTTTCCGGGTGGAAATGAGGACTGACGGTTTCCGGCCGGAATTGCTTCCTGGTGATTATTAGTGTTGAAAATAATCCCGGGCGGAAATCTATGGTTGTCCCCTGACACTGATCGTTCATGTACCGTGCTTCCTACCAGTTCTTCCAACTTCGCCCCCTGGGTTATGTGGATACTGTGATGGAAGAGTTACTGAACAGTTCAGAAGAAACTGCTACCTGGGGCGCAGCTCCTCTATGACCTGCTTCATTTCGTTCCTCTATGACTTGCTTCATTTCGTCCATAAGTTGGAGCATATCTTGATCAGAAGCTTGAGTGAACACGTCATGAAGAGCATTAATCGGTTCTGAGAGCTGTGGAAGCCACCTCGGCTCGATGCAAAGTGCTTCCTTCCTCAACCATTCAGCCACTGCTTGGATAATTATTCTACTAGTTTTCTTTGAGAGGTTGAAAACTGTTTTTTTAGGGCTTTCTGGGTTTGGCATGGGATACAGTGCGTAGAGCAAGCACCATATGGTGACTACGAGCGGCACCCCTGGTTCCTGGTGCATGTCCTTCACTGAAAGTGGATGTGAATAAATATCCTGGATTGCACTAATAAGAAATAGATAAGCCAGGAATGCTCTGTTACTTGATTGGCTCTTCCATTGGCCTACTTGTATATGGTCATCAATTCTCTCCAATACTCGTTGCACATCAGCCTGAGGAGGCAACGAATCATGTGATAAGAACTTAGTCTTAGGAGAGAGGAAGAGAATATGAATGGTCTCTAACCCACGAATAAACATTTCTTTTTTGAACCTCGTGTTGGGAAGTAGCATTTCAAAAGCCATGATTAGTGCATTCAAGAGACTGCAGTGAAGTGATTCATTTGACAGTTTTCCTAACTGTTGTCGATAAGCCCATGAAGCCTGTAAGGCTATCGCAAGTGTCCCAGCAGGTTTTGAATTTTGCAGTGAAGTGAGAAGTAACCTTGCATATGCTTCGCTGGGAGGAGCTAGCGCAGGCCAGTATCCTTGCCCCAAAGCAAGAAGTAAAGCGCCGGACATGGATGAGTCAAATGCACCCCTTGTTATTCCTATCATCAAGATATTGTCTTCCTCTGCAGTTAAATTGAGGGGGTATTCATAGCCGACCAAGAAATTAAGTAATCTGTCAGAGGCGACCTTTTCATCCTTGAGGATTATTGTCTGTAAAATTGAGATCGAGCTCTGGAAGGCTTCCCTCGGTTTTCTCAGGTCCATCCGCCACTTTTCTCGGCGAAGACCCCATAACCAAGTTGAATACGGGATGTTATCCGGATTCTGCAGTAATTCGGAGGCAGCGGCCTGGACAATGGTAGGAGGCAAAGCCTGCATTACGTATGAGATGCAGGGTAGGATGGCAGTTACCGACGGGTTCATCTCATCATTTGTCTTTGGCAAAGATGCGAGGATCTGGACCAGTAGTTGGACCTCAAATATGCTATTATTTTATTTGTCAGCATTGCCTGAAAAATTCCATACTACATGATCATCTCACCTTGTATTCCGAAGCGCTAGCACATTTCTGTCAGGCTTATGCCCAAGTATCAGCGACATCACAACCAGGCACCTTGATGCAATGATTCTTGTTGCAACATCAGATTTCTGAAGTGGTTTCAAAACCCCGTCTATGAAAGACAGTTCATATTGACGAATTATAGCAGGAAAAAGGATCCAATGCTCGTGTCTGAGATCATACAACAGGTTTGTGACAATGTCGATTGCCAAAAGGACCTCATTGACATTTGTTTCCACAGTTATGGTAGTCGTATGTACCTCAGGAATGTCTGACCCGAGGTACTGTGTTGTACGTAGAGCTTGAACAATCCATATTGATTGTGGAATATCACGAATGTGTCTTGTGACCCACTGGTAACGGGCGCTTTGATCTGGAAAACCGCCTTTGACACAGTATAGAAGAAACAAAATGGCTTGGAAGCACTTCCTAGCATTTATACCAGTCGAGGTCGCTCCCAAAATCTCTGTCCCATGATGAAAAAATGTGTCAAATGTATGCTCCAATTGATCAACCGTGGAACGAATAACCTCCGCCTTGCAGTAGGGGGGCCAGAATACTTGGGGGATCATGTCAGCAGCAACAGCAATTATATCTGGATCAGTGCTGGTGTTGAGAATGTCGATAATCATTTCATGATGTGCCAACTCGCCCGGAGTTGGCTCATATTTGAGGGGTATATCCGTGTCGCTGACTGCACTAAGGCGTCCGTGTTTTGAACGAATGTATTTCAAAAAGAGCAATGACTTTTCACAGATTTTCGAAAGGAGGTCGGGAAAATTTCGAATGATGTACACCAGGAATGTAATGGTACCTGCGATTGTGGTAGGTGGGAGTGTGATCAAAGCGACCACTGCTCCAAAAATGAGTGCCAGAGCTATCTTTAAGTTTCTCAGGGAGAAAAGATTAGAGATACGAGATATCAACCGCGGTATTGCCCGAGAGACACCCCAGAGGTGCCTGATGATTTTCCTTGACATCGCAACTTGACCAGTCTGAAATGGTGACAGGCGATACCAGAGTCCGATGACAAAGGTTGAAATATAAAAGAATAGCCCAAGAGTAACGATGATTATGAGCATGTATCCCAGACGTTCCTGTAAGGGAAATATGTCCAATGACAGAGAAAGTCCGAATAGGAGCAGTGACACTTGGAGCAGCACCGGTAAAGTGTCCAATATCAGGTCCAGACGCCACTTGTTCATACCTGCTCGTCTTCTATGCCGTTCAACGTTGCGTTCCTGAGGGGTTCCATGGCTAAACCGTGATGTCTTGTAGAAGCCGAGCCATTGTTTACCTAGGACAGCGCCAAAAGCTGCTAAGAGGCTCAGAGAAAGACTGAGGTAACCAAAGAAGAGTTTGGCGGGCACAATAGGAGTATTAAGTATAGCATTGTCGTTTGCTGAGAATGTACTATTTAAGATACCCTGGCCGATGAGAGCAAGTAGTGCATTTGTTTTCTCCAGAGGATCTGGCTGAAGGTCCGCTTTCATATCAACTAGAAACGTGGAACTAACTGCTGAAAACAGACCAGCCTATCAAAAAGTCAGTTATATGAATAGAAAATTGGGGTTCCTATGAGGCTCACAAAAATAAGCTGAACATCCAAATCACCGTTATATCTTTCCAAAAAATCATCGTCACTCCTCCTCGCGATTCTTTCATATTCGGTCCAAAACTGTGCTTGGCCGTCTGTGGGAGCAGATGAAAAATACTCGGATGCTATGAGAGTTCTGAGAATGTTCTGAAGTAGTATCTCGGTTCTGGACATTCGATTGCCTTTCGAGTCATCCGCAGGCTATTCACGTAATAACTTGAGTAATTCATACCTCGTTATTATGAATCGGTGTGATGATTACTTACCTTTTGGTGATTACTGCCAATGTTCATTAAATTTGCTTCTTGAGTAGGACTATGGACTCCAGAGGTCTTCAAGTTCTGTACGTTTTTTTCTGGGGGACTTCGGATATTCATGGAGTTTCACCCTGTCTGTACTCGAAAAAATGCCAAATGACTTCCTGCTGGTTCGCTAGATATCTCAGTTCGAGGTCGGGGACGACTGAGAGAAGAAGGTGGGGGTGTGCGATTGCACAGCCCTTACTAATCAACATCCGAAAGCTGTCAGGCCCAGCACAGCTTGAGGGTCTCGGGAAGGAAAAGCAGCTACATAGGGAGCCCACGGCTTCCGTCGGGTGTTGCTATACTAGATACTCATCCAAAAGTAGCGTTGCCGCGGCGCAGCACCAATGCGAAGCCGCACCGAAGCCGAGATACGCCGCACCAAACATAGGTATCGCCGTTCCGCACCGAAAATATGACTGGATATGGTGTCACGCCGGGTTATTCACCGGCGCACAGAGCATAGACGCGCAGTCACCCACTCTGACCGCAGCAAATAGATGTACATACCGTAGCGCGATAACAAGCTCAGTTAAAATTGAGGAAATAATACAGTATATATAACTCATGAATAGGAATGATTCTACAGTTTAAAACTGTAGTTAGAAGATCCCTGTTCCTTTAAGCCACCCGCTGTTTAGTGAGCTAAACTATTGTTAACAGCAAAATGTATGAGCAATCCTGCTGTTCGGGAACTCCCTCAATGATTGATCTTAAGCACTTTGGGTAATTGACATATATTGTACCGGAGCGAGCAGGGTCCCATATTGGGTAATTTTCGCAATGCCGCAGCGCGGCCCGCGCGTACCCGTTCGGGGGGACCTTCGGAGCCGCTGGGATGACGACGGATGCGGAATCAATCTCGCTCACCTGCTCTTCTCTTTGACCATCACCTTCCCGTGACAAAACCTAGTAAGGTTCATTGCGTTGTCTCACTCAGCCCTCTTGGACTTTCAGCCTGCAATCATCTTTTCCCACTCCCTACCCAATGTACCCATGAACTGCTCCTCATCCCTTATTATTATCAATCCCATCCATCTTGCTCCTCTGTATGTTTCAGCCATTCATGTCAATACATAAAGACAGCACACCTTCAACGTACCTTCACCAGGCATTTAAATGGGCTCTTAGTCCCTCGTCCCTTATATCAGGTTACAAGAATGTTGCGCAAGAATAACTTGTTCAATGAACATGAACCGAGTATGGTAAATGCAGGCAGAAAAGGAATGTAATCAGCTAAGCATCCACGCACAGGTGAGAGAAACCGCATATTATGTCTTCAGAATATAAATTCAGAAGTTTTAGGCAAGATAACGCGTCATAACTCGATCCAGATGCAACCGGAAGCCAGTTGTGTGAGAACAAGGTACATTCAGAAGCTGTTTGGGGCTGCAGTTGAGAATGCAGATGTTGCATCTTTAAAGTGGTGGGTCTTCATTTCTGCAGCATTTTGCGAGTGTTCTGTTAATTATGTCTACCTTATAATGACAGGTTAATCTATTGTAACTTTACCCAGTTCAAGTGCAACCGTAAATGGAAGTTACCACGTCTGCTGCGATCCCAACTTTTTCTCAGTGAGTAACACCTCAAACGGCTTCTTTATCGCCATTTTCGGTGCAGGAGCACTTGCTCTCTCATTTGCATACGTTCGTCGTACTCCCATTTTCGTGCGCCCCCATTTTTGCGCCGTTACTCTTCCATTTGCCTGTGTGCAGGGACCGGGCGACCATGCCTGCGTAGTCGCATCTTTAGTCGCATACGTCTTTGCCATACGTGCACACTCGTTTGGCATATACTCTACCTTACTCTACCTTGCATTTGCGCCTCCTCGACCTTCCATTTCCTCGCTTTCAATCTCGTAGTAGAGACGTGCACGCAGATCATCCCCATTGCACTTATTTTGAATTCGGACGATGTGTTCCCATACAGTGCGCACTCGTATTGGCATTCTCGGAGTTTCATTACATGATCTT
Source organism: Sphaerobolus stellatus SS14 (assembly GCA_000827215.1). Taxonomy (NCBI): domain Eukaryota; kingdom Fungi; phylum Basidiomycota; class Agaricomycetes; order Geastrales; family Sphaerobolaceae; genus Sphaerobolus; species Sphaerobolus stellatus. The sequence goes on from KN837077.1 coordinate 1,303,051, forward strand.
TTGTGCCAGTATTCGAATGAAAGTCAGATTGTTTTGTACTTCTGAAGTGTTTTATAAGGGTATAAAACCTGTTTATGATATAAATGGCACGCCTTTTAGGCAAACTGATCATTTCCGGAGTTCCATCCCTCCCACGGCTCCGCATGATTCTCTCCAGGGGGAACATCTCATGAAACATTCGCTGAGCACTCTGCGCGGAATTAGGAAAGAGGAGAGGTCTAGCGACCTTTAGCGACCCTTAGCAGCTTGAAGCTATATAGCACTAGGTAGTAAATCGGCGAGCTAGAAAGCCATTTATCCGCCCATGCCAGCTTTCCTGATGTATGGTAGTGGACTCATATGACGAATCTCAACGAGCGAAGAACCTGGAGGAGAACGAGAACGATGGGGGAGAGGCACCGGAGCCCGTCATCATAGAAGGTCATTGGAAACTCGGAGCGCCCTTGAAGAAAATTTCAGCGCGGGATTGGGAGAAGTTGGAGATGGACAATATTGCCTTTCGTCGTTTCGAAGCCAAGCTGACAATATTCCTCGCTCAGGTCCTGCCCTCGACAGATCAAGCCCTGCGCCTATCTGGGTACGTTTATTGGTGTACCATGTTTATTCTTTCACAGCTAATGGCAAAATAGCTCAAACGATACCAGTGTTTATACTTGACATAACTCCCTGGAGAATTGGGAGGACCGTCAAGATATCCTTCGTTGCAATCCAAAATTCTTCGGTCACCCTCGATATGACTTTGCGATTATCAATACAAATCCATTTTCATTTGGCAGGATATATGCACTATTCTCTTGCCAAAGTCGCTCGAAAATACGCTACGATATCGCACTCATTAGGCAACTCCGACCAAGCTCTTGGAAGCCAAAGACCAAGTGGGAAGGGTGCAAAGTGTTTGAAGAAAAAGAGTATGACTTCTTCTTCGTCAAATATTTAATTAGAGGTTGTCATATGATTCCGACATTCGAGAAGTCGAGAAAGGTGTTCTATTTGAATGACCTAATCGATGGAGACGCTTTTCTGCGTTTTTTTTTCTAGAGGAACGTTTGTCGCAGACAGCTTTATGGGGTATTCACAGTTTTATTATAATGTATACAAGCTCGTTCAGAATTTTATAAATACCCTGATCATTGCCTATACTACCTTATCAAGCACTCCCCCATCCTGAAAAGACCTTACCAGGGTCGTAAGGCCTTCAGGCCTTATCAGGAAAATCCGATTTTTGCGACATGCTGAAATATGAACGTAGCAATTCGTCGGGCTATGGATTAAAGTTCGATGAATAAGCCTACGTCAATAAATTTAATTATGAACGAGCCGCACCGCCTGTTTGCTCAATTCCGCAGTTTCGGACCCAGCTTGCTGCGCATGTTCCCGTCGACTTTTAGAGCTCATTGCGAGAGAAGCTCAGTCAAGGAAGTAAGGCGGAGAGTTCACTGCCCCGGAGCTTGGAAGGAAGAATGTGAACACATTTTTTGCAATCCGCCTTCTGTGTACTACTTACCGACTTCCACGAACACTGCATCTGTCAAGAAACATCATTGCCGGACGTCAAGTTGCCGTGATCAAGGCCTAGTTTTCGAAATTTCTTATTGCCATGCAAATAGATGCTAAGTACCACGAGCCTCCACGAGCATACGCTTATGCACGGTTTAATCCCCATCACATACTCGCATAATCACATGCTATATATGTACATAATAACCTATCCGAGAGAAATCTTGCGCCTGCGAGGAATTCGTATTATTGTGTCGTTTTCGGTCACTTATGATAATTCTTGTCTTTGTAAACACCGAGAAATCAGGAGAAATCAGTAGGATGATAAGTGACCTGACGGCATTACGTTTCCAGTCTTTCATGAACATATATCTTGGAAGTCTTCAATCAAACTGAGCGAAACTGATTGAGAAATATCATGCCAATTAGAGCGGTATGGATTGCATTTAAATTGCGTTAAATTGTATACATACGAGTACCCAATGATCTATCAAACCAAGAGCAATGTACGAGAAGAAATACCCACCCGAGATCGAAGCTTTAGTTCGTTCGAATTAGACCAGAGAATAGACATACCTCAATGGTCGAGTCCTCCAAATCGAAACCGCGGAATGTTTCCATCCAAATTGCAAAGAAGTAAACCGGCAATGACTGGAGTGATGCCTTTCAAATCGCGGGAAAGCAAATGGTGTGATACCATAAAATTTGCTGAGAAGCGAAATGGACATGATGCCCGGGTAAAATTGCTGAGAAGCAAGGAGAGGTGTGATGCCATGAAGTATTTGTTAAGAAACAAATAGGACGTGAGGTACTCAAATAATGGCGCGACACCATTAAATATTGCAAAGGGGTCATGATGACCAGCAAAATAGTCCAACACTTTCAACAAAATTACTGAAAAGCAAAGTGGTCGTGATTCCTGGCAAATTGCTGAGAAGAAAATCGGTCGTGATGGCCATGACAGTAATGTTGCTGAGAAGCAAAGGAGGAGTAATGCCACGAAGTATAAGCCGAGAAGCAAATAGGACTCCAAAGTCGTGATGCTCTCAAATACTGCCGAGAAGCAGAGCGAGTGCGACACCCTTGAATGGTGCTAAAAAGGAAGGTAGACGTGTTACCCGACAAAATGCTGAGAAGCAAAACGGTCGTGATGGCCAAGTAACGTTGCTGAGAAGCAAGGAGAGGCGTAATGCCATGAAGTATACAAGCAAATATGACTCCGAGGACGTGATGCCCACAAATACTGCTGAGAAGCAGAGCGAGCGAGACATCCCTGAATGGTGCTGAAAAGCAATGCGGACGCGATGCCCGGCAAAATGAATGAGACATGCTGTCGTGAAAAAAGCCGTGTAAGGCTGGTGAGAAGCGAAAGAGACCTGATCTCGGGAAAATCGTTAAGGTTATTCGTTGTGCCGTGAAATAGACGTGTTCAATTCGATTGAGAGAAGGACAATCACATTGTGAACGAATCTGAATGACAGTGGGACGCTGGAAGGAACTTGAATGTGAGGGTTTAGCCGCCGAACCTTGCCGGCCTACAATTGGTTCTGCCGGTCCGCGGATTGAGACGTGACTCTGTCACAGTCACACATCTTACTAATGAACGTAACATTGAAGACTAAACGGTTCGGTTTATACTTAAGCTACTTCAATTATTCTTGTACATGATCAACGGAGAACAAGCATACCTTATTCATTACTTAGTCTGAATGGAGAAGAGAGATGGCATATCGGCTACATGGAGTTACGTACTTATGAGACCAACGTTAGGTGCGTTTTCTTGCTATCTCTTCATTCTGTCCCTAACGATCATAGCAGTACATCTTTCAAATAGTGCTCAAAAATCTTCACACATAGCTTCAATAGCATCTTTGCGGAAGTAACGGAGGATACTTAGGCCCGTCCCATATCATCCCGAATCCCGTTGGTCCGGGCCTATCCTATGTTCCTGGCAATGTCAATCTCCTTGGTAATGTCAATCTCATCCCGAATCCCTGTGATTCGGGCTTATCCTACGTCCCTGGCAATGTCAATCTCCCTCCTATTATTCTGCGTTGCAATCAGAAAATCTTACATCTATTGAAATTTTTTCTCGCTCAGATGGGCTTCACACTACACGACATCGCGGCATCATACCTGAAATCTCGTCATTTCCAACTCAGACAATCATAATAATTACACTAAGCTAACAATGGAATATTCGACGTTGCTGCTACCAATTTGAGGACTCCTCTATAACCCATACGGGATGGTGCTCGGTTATCGTTCTAAGAATCTGATGCTATTCTTTCATCCCTCATTAACTCTCAGTGTATAAGAGTATCCTACTCAACCGATTCTGATATTCTGATTTGTGTTTCGCATTTTCAGTTCATTCAACAGGGCCTTCTGTACACCACGAAAGATACCACGTTTCTCTGGGAATGGAGTACTCTGGACTTGAAATAGACTGGATTATTGCGGTTGGGTAAATAATAAATGCACGATCACTGAAGCCAGATCTAACATAGCACTCCATCTTTGTCTGTATTAATGCAGTGATTGTATGGTTCACTGCCTGTGTTGACCCCTGAGGTAACTCATACGGCACCCACTGGCACAAAGTAACGAAAGTAACGCCAGCTCGTAACCAGGTACCATAGGATTCATGTTATATTCTGAGGTTTCACTCTATACTTAAACTTTATATCCCTCAAGTTTGATATCATTTTTAGTTAACTTGTAAGAAACAATTTGTTTGATGTAACTCCCAATGGACATCAATCTCAAAATACAGTGCTGACATATTTATAAGATTACTAGTGGAAATAAAGTCGAGACACTCCATGAGCTTTATACTGTAGAGATCTGAGATACCTGCAGCATTCCACTAGCAGAGCATACCTGTAGTTTCCCCTGGTCTCCCTGGTTTTACACAGGTTACCCAGTATCGCCCTCATTCAGATAAGACTGGCAGAGACTCACAACTCAGAATGCAGTTCGTTATCAACGCTAAGTATGTAATTCATAGCATTCTGACCCTGCGCCAGGAAATCACTGAAATAAGTAGTGAGGATCCTAAATATAGCTTCTCGTTCCCACCCAATAAGAGCAGTCCGAGTATATCATAGTGCTAAATTCGTACTATGCTAGTTCGCCTTGGGAAATCACAAGTATATTGCTTTCATTTCAGCTTGTATTTTTAATGTATGAAAAGTACTTCCTACCTATATTGATTAGTTTGGGTCGGCAAACCGTCATGGGTTATTGTTTACAAAGAAAAGAAAAAAAAGATCTGAAGCCAAAAGTAAAGCTAATGAAAGCCAATCTCGTTCTGAATTGTACCTTTCACTTCGGTGCTGTGTAGTACTGAAAAATAAGAAACTTACCACCCAATAATCACGGTACAGGGAAGGATTCGTGATGCATCATTCCTTTCACAGCCTTCAACCTAATGGTAGGCTGGCAGCCGGTGAACCATTATAATTGGCATGGCTTTAGATGCAGTATCGTCAGGATCGACATCGTCTCTCATCTCGCCCTCTTGTCTGCTCCATATATGTATAGGTAGCTATTCAGCCCGAGGTACTGTATCAATCATTGTTTCAGCAATTGACCATCTCCCACGCATCAATAAAATTTACGGAGAAAAGACTCAATATGAGATTTCATGTTTAACGTTGCCCAGGTGAAGATAGTTGAGGCACATTTTCCCAACTGCCTTTCACTGATCATGAGTAATATCTAGGGAATAAACACTAAGGTGTATATACAGAGATCCATAAACCATTGGCATTATCTCCACTCACCTTGCTGCAAGCTCGCCATGGCAGATTCCACTACCATTAAGGAAGACATTGATCAGTATGTGCCTTATTGACCCAATGTTTTATCTTGCTCATTGTTACTCCCACAGGAACGCATATACCTATTCCATCGTGGCAGCAATAGGTACATATAAATAGATTATTGCAACTTTGAACCTTAGGCTCACCGGAGAACCACCCCAGCTCTGCTAATCTATGACACCTTTCTGACTTCGGGGGATGAGATCATGTTTATCTGGACTAGGAAATTCAGTCTGGGCTCGCTATTATACATTTTATCGCGATATTGTGGTCTGATGACTTTGGTCATGAGTTTCGCCAGTAGTCTCTCGGTATCTTTCGAGGTATAAAGTTTCCGATTTTCCATCCATAATTTCTCGATAACTGAGAGAAGTCTTGCAGTAAAGCTTCTCTATTATACTAATCTGAGAATGGTGAACTGAATCACGTACCGTGACAGGGCCAAGTATAGTACGTTTCTTGGTGAACTCTTTTTCAATATTGTTGCAGCAATGGCTATTCAGGGTACGCTATCCTTTGATCGTGACCAGTCCTTCTGATCCATATTAATATGTAGCAATAATGATTGGGAGAGCATACGCCGTCTCTGGTGGAAACCAAGTCATAGGCATTGGATTGTCAGCCCTACTTGCTGGATATTGTGCTACAATACTAGTACGTTCTTCAGATACAGAATACCATTATGATATTGTTCATCTTCGAGTATAAATCTTACCAAGCATTGCAGGCTGAATTCATCATGTTACGCAATATATCTCAGGACACAGCGGGCATGATGTAAGTACTACTTCCCCATTATTTGAATCAAAACCGGATGTAATGACAACTGCATAGAGGTATTAAATTATGAAAATGTTCCAAGAAGATTAAGATTACTCAAAGAATTATAGACACCATAACTACTGTTATTATCCTGGTGTCAGATGCAACAGTTGCCGCGGTTACTATCTATTTTGCATTCAGAGAAGACACTAGTAGAAGCTTTCAAGAGATGTTTCGAAACAGTTTAACACCTTTAACGATTACCTTTGTTAGACAGGGTAAGCGGCAATCTAGACTCAATATTCAGGGAATTGACGTGTTATAGGCCTGATTAGGTTTCTGTCAGTCCCCAGCAAATATTGCTTGCCAATGAATGTACTGAATCAATGAATCAATGTAGTATCATATTCCTTTGGAACTTAGAGGTGACCATAAACGAACAGGTACTAAGTGCCTTTCTATCCATCCATAGTTGAACAATGACTGATCTGTAGCTCCACTAGGTCCTGCCTGTAAGTCGTATTTTCCTTAAGTCACTTCTTCCTTAAAACAGCCATCTTTGTAGTATCCCCTTACAGGTATCGACGCCAGCCTTGAAGTTGCGTGAGTATATCCTTCCATCCTGATTTGTATCATCACTGACTAATATCAGTATTTCCGTCATCCTCATATGCCGATTCCTTCTCGAGCTCCGCACGTTCACTGAACGCACCCAGAGTGTGCCATCTGTCCATATTGCGACTCTATCTGGTATTCAAGGGCAGCTCTCTCGCCTCAATGCCAGCATAATTCAGGAATTCGGCCAGTCTGGGATGAACAATCAATCGGACTGTGATTTAGAAGACGGCGCCCGAAATGATGAGGATAACAAGGCCTCTATTCCAGCTAACAGCACGGACATTGATCTGGGTATCTCGGAAGAACACCCTGGGACTATAACTGCGGAGGAGGAGGTTTAATATACCTACCCCCTCACACTGGGCCAAAATTTGGACGATTTGAGTAGCAACTAGGACGCGTACGCGACTTATGGTACGGATCCACCGGCTTTAACGGATCATATATTATAGAGTGAAGCTGCTACATTTTATTCATTCGACGTTGGTCTGGCTTCGGACTATCAATTGGATTATGTATAAATTTTTGCTATTTATTAAACTTTTCTAGCTTAATTAATTGTTAACATACCCACAGAATTGAGATGAGAAGATCGGAATAAAAGGCCTAATTTTATTTTCCCTAGGAATAATGCGCAGAGCATAACGTTCTCAAAATAAAATAAGTACATTGCCAAAGAGGCATCAACACTTCAAATAAACTACTAGTCGGCAAGGATTATTTAAAGCTAGGACAAAGTCAAACGAAACAATAGCCATCAAAGCACCAAGAGGTTGTGGGCGACATCCTTTGTGAGGGACTGACTACGATGGCGCGCTTGCCATTCAACATCCCTTCATCTCTGGCATCGCGAGAAATCGGATATGTCGTCAAGACATCAGTTTTGGATACCAGGTGAATAATTGAAGGTTCGGTAAGAGCGCGCTATAAGTTTGGAGATATATTGAATACGCTGAGCATCTTTTTCCTGCGAAGTTTCAGTAGGAGAATTAAGGCTGGGAAAAATCGGCGAAATATTCTAGGTCAAGCTCTTCAACGATTTAAAATTGCGGATGTGTGTGACAAAATGCTGCTGTGAAAATGAGTTAGAATGGTGCGTGTGAGAGGGTTAATACTTAGATGATACGCATATATTCGTTCCCCTTTATCTTCCTGTAATACTTATAATATACCTTCGAGATCTCCACCTTAGGAAAGAGACAAGGAAGACACTCTATCAAGAAATCATGGAAATGCCAGATTTCAATTACCAAGCACGTGATTATGTGGGATTGAAATGGACCATAAGTCTCTATGGCGTGCTCGGGGTTGATGCCTGTGCCTTCCCTTTAATGGAGAGTTCTCGCTGTTGAACTATTGTATGATCATGGACTTGTATCAGACTCTATCTTCTATAATACATTACTATTTTACTATTATAACGTGCATGGCACTTGTTACGGGCTGATCCTAATGAAGGGTTCTGAAGTGTGACCAAAGTAATGAACGAAGTCACACTAAAGAATGAAGGGTTAGAACCGAAGGACTTGGCTTCAATGTCGTGGGTTGCACCTTCTCGAAATGTACATGTCCTTAATTTGGAACAGATTAGAACCAACAATATGTGAGCGGATTCGAATACTGAAAGTTCTGAATGAAGTGTTCGAATGAAGTCCCGAACGAAGGTAGGACTTCGGAGTAAGATCAAAGGTTTGAGGTGAAGTTCGGAGTTGATCTTTGAAGGTAGTATTCAGTTTGGAGGTAATAGAGGTCTGAAGTATATAGAGGAGAATGAGCACTAGGCTCGAGTATAGGAAGGATATACACTAAGGTCTATAAGGCTAATGGGCTAATTTCCGACTGGAGAAAACTAGCTAAGATACATGTACTTATATACTATAAGTCCATGGACGAAAGCGGAAGGAAGTATTACAAACAAATAAGTCAAATGCGGAACAGGGCATGACATAAAGTGATAGAACAATGGGTATATGCGTATCGTCGAATAGCAAAGGTTTGGGGGAATATATAAACGAATAATGTGAATGATCGAAAAGGTATGATGGACAAATATGCAATAACGAATATAACCGAACAGAGGATATGTCATGAGAACAATAAGCGAACAGAAAATGCCATAAGAAAAGATAAGCGAACGGAAACAATACGAATGAATTGGAAACAAACATGATGAAGTGTCACCTGTAGGAATAGAAGAAGTATCGAAGACCAATTGTGCCAGGTCCGGGGAAGACTAATAATAGTCTTATGGAATAGTGGAGCGGATAGAGTGATAGGACAAAGTATGTGGGCAAAGGCATTGCACTCGGGATCAAGAAAGAAGTCGGGGTGTGGGTCAAGGGTTTGTTGTGCGAACACAAAGACAAGATGAGATGTGAAGTTGAACGAAGTAAGTTGTGAAGTCGAACGAAGCTCTCCGAAGGTATGTGACCTTCTCTGAAGCTGTCAGGTATTGATCCGAATGGCCATTTTATTATTTGACTTTTATATTATATTTCGATTTATGCCGCATATATGCGCATATACTCTGTTTCCGCGCGGCTTCTTATCCGCGCAGCTTTCACGTTCATTATCTAATCTTGTTTTCCGTCGTTATTTTCTTATCTTGTCTTATATCTTTTATCTTGATTTTCATCTTCGTTCCATGTGCTAGTGATTACTATTGATTTCAGCCGATGTATTCAACATTCCAACTTTATGTTGTTTTTCTCACCGGCTTCGCTCGGTATGTTATCACACCAATTATATTCTTATGATTTAATCTTCGATCTTATGTTTTTCCTTTTATTTCTCCGATGTCTGACTTGTATAAATACGCTCATTGTATCTACTTTCTTCAGTCAGAAATTGAATATCGAATCTCGTATTCATTTAATCTTCTGTTCGACTCGCACTCTTGTTACTTTCCGCTCGGACTTAAATCCGTTCGGATTCTTATTCTCCTTCTTTTTCTCTATAACTCTCGAAACTCTTGAACTCAGAAATAGGGACAACCTACGACTCTGCAGGGCGCAACACATAAGTTGAAGCCGAGTCCCTCCAGTACAAGTCTTTGCGTTTCCGAACGGGAACACGATATACTTCCGCATGGACTACCAGGTGTATTCCGTACCAGGACGTAACAGAAGCTTCGTAGAGGTTAAACGAAGTCACGTGTTGTGACACTTAAGCATGGGGCTTAACAGCACTCTTATGTAACAATTATGTCAGCAGTCCACAACGAGCCATAGCACTGTGAAATGAGCATGCCATTTCTTACGTAACGAGCTGTTGTGTTTGCATAGCAAACAAGTCCCCTTGCAGCTATGCAAGGGCTTTTTCCACTCCTTATGAAACAGGTGTCAGTAACATTTATTTGTGTGGATGGATATGGATCAACCACAAACCCTCGTAAGCATCCAGAAATAGTCACCTCACATAACAACAGATGTCTAAACACCTAAATATTTATACAAGAAGACATACATTGACCATGTAAAAACATAACCCCTAAACCCAAATAAAAATTATAATTAGAAACAATAAAAGAAAACAATTATGGGATAAACACTGATGGCACATCACCTTCTAACATAGTTTGAAGAAACAATGCCAAAATCCATCAAATAATTTTTCTGTTGCAGCAATAAAAATGTTACCATAGGCATATCAGAAGAAAAAGAAAAAGTTAGACTCACCAATCCCAAGGATGCTCTGTAAGACATAAACCTTGCCTAATTTGGTTGAACAGCTCCTTATATTCTTCTGCATCAGGAAAGCTGACCACAGCACCTATTTTTCCATAGCAGCCTTCCATCGTAAACAATAATACTGACCTTCAGCAGGGAGATAATGTCAATACTACTTTATAATACCAATTTATTGGATGAAAAGATATTTATTGGGCACCTCACATATTTTTATAATAGCCAGGAATGCTCAAGTGAGGTGTCTGAGGGTAGTGCTATGGAAGGTACTGTACCTGTCAAAAAGTATGGGAGCTAGCGGCACTATAGTTACTATAGCATTTGCTAACTTTCCTGATGTCGAACATATTGAAGTTCCGAACGAGCCACTGAGTGAAGAAGCGGCATAATGAGAGGAACGAAATCATCCGCAATCATGTAATAGCTTGATAAAATTGGGGATTTCAAAACTCGAACATTGATCTCTGCTTTCTTTTGAAAATCCTCAACCTGCCATGTTGTAGTGAAAGTTGCCTTTCATGGTGGTATCCAATTGTGTGAATCCATTTAGGAATAAAATCAACAGGGAGATCAATAATCCAGCTTTTTCCATCCCTAGTCTTACGATAGCACTGTGTAAACACTGAATGAGCATCCAATTGGACCGGAATTTCCAAAAAAATCCATGCTATGTCATGCTGTTTGGTTAAATGGTATTGTACATAACTCTCTGCTAAATGTTGAAATTTGTTTCCATTTCAAATGAAAATTTGGCTTTGTTTGTGACAACACCACCACAAGGGGTTTGCCTCCACAAGGCATCTAGTGATGGAGAGGGGCAATGCCTAGTAATTTCAAACTCCGATGTCTATTTTCCCATAGGCCAAATTGGAGTCTCTGTATGGTCACGCTTGTAAGGGCAACCCTCGAACTCTGACGGACATCACGCCAGAGCTAGCAGAGGGGAAATCCAAAGAGAAAGTCTTGGATTGCCTCTGCTAGCATGAGCCCAATAAATACTACAAGGAATCAGGAACCATCGATGCCAAGAAATACACAATAAAGAGACCACATGCACATCAGGAACGAGGAGCAAGAATAAGACCATAAGGACCACCCTGACTACACCCTAACCCGCACCTCTGCATCCGGACTCCGAACCTGCCACTGCATCCACCCCAACTTCCCGCTCTCTGGCCACAATAAGGGCCTATGATCGGACTCCGAAACCATAGAACGAACTTGATGAGTTGTGACTCAGAGTCTGCTTGCGTTTCTATTCCTATACCATGGAGAGTGAGTATTGGACATACGACTGTAGGGGTCTCAGACTCCGGGATCCTGTCGACCAGTGTTGAAGTGGAGTCTGGGTGCCTGTACCAATGGTTCTCGGACTCCGAGTGTTTGTTGATGTGTGTAGAAGCGGAGTCCGAACGACTGTGAAAATGGAATTTTAGGGTTGTCCCCTGACAACGCTCTTTGCACTTGTTCCCGGACATATATTATCTAGCTGTATTGTAGATTCCATTATATATATATATATATCTGTGCTTTGTAGTTTACCGAATTTTCATAACTAAAATAATTCATGAGACAGCTACCATAAGTAGCTACTGAGATACATTTTTTAAAATCTACAACCTACAAAGCATGTGCCAACCTGTCACATTTCTGCTGGTAAAAACAGAATTGCTTTAAACAAGCTGCAGCCGTGTCAGGCAGTGTCACTCTCAAGGCCTGCATTACACCTGCGGAGGCATGTTATCTAAGCAGGCGCCCATCCCAGAAAGGGCTCCAGACTATGTACAGAACGATACACAGTCTCTATTGCTTTAAATGATTATATTGACCTATATTACTACTATATAGTATATTTTTCGTCTATTAACCATATTTTTTACTTTAGTATGTGGTGTGAAATACGGTTGCGAAGCTGTGAGGAGGTGTGGACCAGCGTTTACTCCGTATTTGCTTAGCGCTGGCGGACACCCCTTGACGCGGTGTTGCCCCTCCCCAAGAACATTGGAGTTTGCACGACCTCATCGTCACGTGACATTGTTTCTGTATATGAAATCCCACGTTAACGGTGCCTGAGAATGAGATATTGCATGTAATGAGCCGTTTATGGTCTGTATCCGTTCCGATGAGCGAGTTGCCAGACCAGTATACGGAACGGTTACGGTACTGATTGTGCCGTAAATAGCCGTACACTTTACGGCCGTAACCGTTTACTGTACGGTGCCGAGGCCTAGACTAGCGAGCCACGTCACTCGATGCTATGAGTGCAATTAGCTGAGAGAATGCGACCATTCGTCATATGCACTTACTAGCGTACTTGCTCCATCAAAATATCCCCTACGGACATCGTAACCTGGCGGTGGCCACTGTTCAAGTCGGCCGCCAGGCGCCTGTGACAAACGTAACTCGTCACATCCCTTTATGCATTCGCTCAGGCTACCTCGAGTCCTCGACTTCAGCATTGGAGGAAATACTAATTCTCCCAAGTTTCCGTTATATAGCATTTGCTACTAGGTGGCCAGTTCAGATCAACATCCTTGGATTTTCGGCGACCTTTTATGCAAGTGAGTTTTATCTTTCTTGGCAATCCATATTATAATGTCTTCAGGAGTCGTTTCTTTAACAAGCATGCATTATAGCATCTTAGGACCGCCAAAAGCCAGGAATTACATTGAAATCTCGTTAATAACGGGCGACCCTTCTCTTATTCTCCTATTGGTCCAATCTTTCGATTAGCGTTACCAGATGGCAGTCGCACTGGATGTCCACAACTATGATCAGACCATGAGTCTGCTGCGTTTGCTGGATCATCCTTCTTGAAAATATCGGTTATCTCTGTCTTAAAGCAAGAGGATTCAAGGTCTAGTGGATCTACTTTCTGTTAGGCTTCAACAAAACCGTCGGGCCTATACTTATATTTTTTGTTAATTTCTCTCTATAAAGCTGATCTTATCTCTTCTCTATATTATACATGAATGATATGTAAGCCATAATAGGGCGGAACATTGTGTTGTTGGATGCGCATTGGGGGAGACAATGTATTGAGGTTTCAATACGTGTACGTTCAGGAGATAATTTCCTTGGTTCCTCATAGCTAACCTGGCTAACCTGTTCGTAATCCAGCCACGTGTCGTACTCCTTCATTACAAATTTGAATCGGATACTTCCCACATCGTATATCTAGCTCGAATTCGAAAATTAGGTAATTAGGTATGTTCATTTAGTGCGCTTAGTTATAACTGGAAAGTGAAAGGCTGTTGTCAATAAGCCTCACTGAACGGCCACACAAGTTGACAGGACCACTGTGTATACATCTAGGAAGGAAGACAGTCTACATGTACAGGGTATGGATTACAGGTTCAGTGCTTATATAAATAGTCCATTAGTGAATATACAGAAAGCCAGGAACAAATATAATGGTAGCATGGAAGACTGGTTGACCACGCTTACATAAAGTGTCTGAAGATGTTTCTTGCAACATTGTATACAACATTGAATCTAGATCCCAGATTCATCTTTGTATATATTACATCAACACTTTGGATATCATTGGGGAGTTGGAGCTCTCAATTCGATGTGTATCATGCTAGGTGTGAGTTTTGATATAGTATATACCGGAATGAGATTTGGTTCCTAAGTGTTCTGCAACATCACTGCTGGAGACTTCTATTCATTCCTACCGCTTACAGGTTTTACCTTATCTGTCGGACTTGATTATTAAATGCATTTTTACATCAATGTTGCTAGGAAGTCATCTTTTGAAGTGGACAATGTTTTGTAAACAATTCTTCATCTATGGTTTAATAATGGTATCCCGGTGAATCCAAACTTTTCTTAAAATCCATGAAACATATGGAACAATGTGACGTCGGTGTCAAGTTCAGCTTTCCATCATAAATTCAAATTCCCTTTTCTTTCACCATGTTATAAATATCCGAACTCTTCGTCGGCAAGTTGTTCAATATTATTTCATTTTCATTATAACCCAACTTTACTTCACGTCCTTCCGCCCTCCGCTTATTGGTATGCTCAAGTAGTTCTCATGCTATATACATAGGACTTATAAATTAATGAATATTCTTCTGAGTACCAAGTCATTGTCCTCCTTATCGCTCTGATGACAACGCTCGCGACTTAGTCAAAGCTGATGATGCTATGTATAAATCGATCTCACGTCATGCTTATCATGGGCGCTCTAAAGCCACTTCCGTCTCCTTGTTCCACTCGGCGCTACGCAACTTGCCAACACGTTGACTGCCTTTCCATCCGTTACGAGGCATGAGCTCAGTTGCCTTATCAGAACGGTAGGAGAGAGCATTGAGCATCACCGTTTTAGTCCGTAATGACGCAAAATTTCTCAAGACACATTATTCTCTCGTTCTTGGAGTCTATTAATAACTGTCATGCAAGGATATAAAGTCCTGATGCTCAGTCCAGATCCGAGTTCAACATCAACTCCAATTTTCAAGAGTCTATTAATAACTGTCATGCTAGGATATAAAGTCTTGATGCCCAGTCAGGATCCGAGTTCAACATCAACTCCACTTTTCAAGTAAACCTCTCTTACAAACACTCTTACAAACCCTTCCCTAAAATTTCTATTCATATGCCTTCGATCTCTGCCAACTCCTTAGTCGTCGTAACCGGTATAACCGGCTATATTGCTTCCCATGTCGCTTTAACCCTCCTACGGGAAGGCCATCGTGTTCGTGGTACTACACGTCCAACCAGCATCGAACGCGCAAATAGCGATCTCAAGAAAGCCTTTACGGAAAATGGAATAACATCCGAAATTCTGCAAGAACGTCTCAAAATCGTGGGGTTAGACGGTGACGATTTTTACTCCGAAGAGGCCTGGACTCGCATTTTCGATGGAGCAGATGGCATAGAACATATTGCATTTCCAATTCAGGAGATTGATGCTTCGGCCGTCGACAAAGCTGTCAAGAATGCTACTAACATGTTACGCGCCGCAAAGCAGACATCAACCATAAAACGCTTTGTTTATACATCCTCTGCGATGGCTACAATCATTGCGCCAGATTACGTGGATAGAACCATTACGGTCAAGGACTGGAACGAGTCCGCTGTTAACGTTATTATCAACGGTGCTTCGATCGATGATTATCCCGCCTTGAAGAAAGCAGGCATGTTGGTCACATACGCTGCCGCTAAAGTGATGGCCGAGAAAGCATGCTTCGACTTTATGGAGAAGGAAAAGGTTCGTAGATACCATTTCTTCAGACCAAATCTATTGAATGGCATCCTTCTAGCCTTCCTTTGAGCTGGTGACAATTCTTCCTTCGACCACTCTTGGGCCTGTACTTCATGGAAAACCATCCACGACTCCAGGACTCATTTATTCCACTATGCAGAATGACATCTCTTGGAAGGATAACATTTTACCCCGTATGTTGCATTTATATTAAATTATCTTCCGTGTACTGACCACCAGTCATTGACAGAATGGACCGTAGATGTCCGCGATGTGGCTAAATTGCACTACCTTGGCTTAACCAGGGAAGACATGGTTGGAAAGCGGTGGTTTGCCGCTTCAGGCCCCTGGGGTCCTAATGATATTTTTGCCATAATTCGCAAAGCATTCCCTGGACACACCATTCCTAATAATTTCGAAGGTGGCGAAAGGGACAAACAGCAATACGATAATTCCGGTTCAACCTCTCTTTTGGGTGGGAAATGGATTGGCTTGGAGCAGAGCGTCCTGGATACAATTGAAAGCCTCAAGGCAAGAGACTTGGTCAAAGTGGGAGGGGGCGTATAGTTAGTATGGAGATGACAGGTGTCTACAAGGAGCATAGACACCTTAGTTGCTGCTTCTTCTCTTATGTTATATATACAGGTCCGTTGTGAATCTTAAACGATTTCTTCCTGTTCAATGAAACTTTGGGATATCCCAAAGCTCTGAGAAGTGATTTATATGATATTGTAGTCTGAAAGTAATAGTAGTTCCCTTATGGCGGAATCTTTTTCACGGAGAGGTCATTCGCTGGTTGAACTTTAAGGTGATGCCTCGTTTTTAGAATGTCATGATTGGTCATTAATCCGGGTAAATAAACAATACATGTAGAGTGACAGTACCTATCTAGTAGTGAGGCTTGTGTACATGTATTACATAAGATAGTTTATGTAAGCTCACATCAGTATGTAAGCTAGTTAATGTCCGTTGCCAGCCTCTAGTTTTAACCACTAGGACTGACAATGGACTAGACCTCCCTGTGCTCATTCCTGCTCACGAGATCTCGCATCAGTTACGAGTCTACCCAACCACCTACCCGTTTAACAGGATCATGTACCCATCTAACACTCACAACTGATCTTGCTTCGACATAGTGGACTTCTTTTATTTTTAATTTCACATACATAACAGAAAAATTATCGCGCCATATAAGAAGAGAAACAGTTCTCATAGCTTTGCCCTTACCCAAGACTGTGCGGTGATTGTACTGCGCGCCGTACACACTGAGAACCTCCAACCTCTCGGCCAATGGAATTATTGCAGAGAGAACGCGACATTCGTCTTTGGTAGGATTAACCCCAACACCAACTGTAAGAAGCGCATGGACCTAGTAATGTTAGGACGCTTTCGAAGAAAATCAAGGATCTTGGAAGGAGAATTGGCCTTATCATATGTTCAGAGGTCATTGGATTTCGCAACATATCTTCCTCTAGATATCTGTATTTTTCCTTCCTAATCCGTAGATTCTCCGGGTATGCAACAAGATATCAATGAAGCCACGGATATACACCTCCCACATAAGGAACAACTGCGTTCCATTCTGACAGAGGATAGAGGGAGCATAGAGTGGTTCCAGTCTCTCAGCTCTAGTGGTGGTAATATCATTTACCTAATGCTCCAAGTTCTCAATCTTTGGATGATAGTTAACCGGATAACAACGAATCAATGGGACACTTGCATGCCCAAAACCTACGGCAAATGTATCTCAAGCCCCTCTCAGCTTTCCGGCTTCCCAAAAGCCTTTTTGCCACCGGCGATATATCCAGCCTCGTAGATGTAGCCCTGCAAATTAGGGATTTGGTGCGGCTGACACGTCTGTCTCATATGGCTCCAAATATCCGTACACTGTCCCTAGGCCTACGTTTGGATACAACAGAGCAGTTGCAACATCAGGAAAGCTGGAAAATGTTATACACGCTATATAGTGACCATAGTAACCATAGCGTTCTTAGATTATGTACACTACATTAGCAACTGTAGCTCGCATGGAATTGACACCACTTTTTGCTATGCTAGAGGCCGCTGGCACTATCGAACACTATCATAGCGTTTGCAGAGCTCATAGCCACCATAAGACTGTCTAGATAATATTTGCTGATTTTTATATGATATTTAGTCGACCAATAGCTTCGCTTATGAAAGGATAAATTCTTTAGAAAATGAAGATATATTGCGTTCACTAATTATACAGCTAATGAGTGGGAACCTGGAGAGTACACATAAAAACTGTCCTACGAGAGATCCAACACATAAGTAACTAGTCGAATGGAGAGCTCACATGCTAGCAAACTCGAAACTAGCATAGGAGCTTCAAAAGATGTTAGATTAGGATGTGTCAGATATCAGGTATATCACACATACAATAGAATCGAACCCTGGGTGAGCACGATATCATCCATCCGCTAGAATATACTCAGCGTTGATTAGGGTGGAGTATAAATATATGGACCTACCTCTTGAAAACATTGGGCTGCGAATCGTATCAACATTAGCTACGAGGCTACGGAAACATCGAATAGAGTATTAGTTATAGCATCCAGACTCTAGGCGGTTATACGTACTTCACTAACAGACATACCACATTTGAAGATGGTATCACAGAGACTTACCAGAATTTGGGGGCATCCCGCTTAATGAGTACAAGATCATATGCCACGAAGATAAAGCATTATTTGCTCCTACAACAGTAATTTAGTGTGTGGGATGCACCATGGAGTATCTCACCAGTGATGATGAGACATACCAAGCGAGGAGTCCCACAACCATTTATACCATATATCTCCAAGTTGATAACTATATTCTTGTCATACAGTTTGTTGTTATTGTTAGTCATTCAGATGTAATAGTGAGCTTAATCTGGCCTGCTAAATATAACACACAAAACTCACCAACTCAGACACTGTCCACAAGGCTCTGATGAACCAACCTGCAGCTATGATTGTGTTTCTGTATATCAACTGGTAATTCGGGGTTGAGTATGTTTAATGAGCATAAAAGAGGTAATGAAGAACAGCAGAGGTGGGAGGGTGAGGATGGTCGCAGCAACTGCACGGTGGGAGGATGTGGTATGATGTTAAGTGCGGATAGCGCTCAGGATTGTTTAAACCAGCTAAGTCGACTGGAATCGCTTAGCGAAATGCTAACAAGCATAGCGAGGAATTATTTCTGTAAAGGGCTGCTAGATACCATAGCGTACATAGCTGCTACGGAAAAACAAGCGCCGTTTGACAGCTTTCCTGATGAACTTTCCTCATTCTCTTGTCGTTTTGAATGTTTAGACTCATTGACGGTCTGTGCAGTCAACAGCAATGTGCAAAATGACACTCTGCAAAGGCTCATTATTCTCACAATAAAACAAGTTACAATTCAATCTGCGAGCCCTTAGCACGGGTTTCAATGTCATTGGCCAAATATCTTAGCCTTGCGACTCCAGCAGTTTAACTTGCAATCCTCCTCCGAAGACCTGCGTCGGTTCTTCTTGGACTCGCCACATTACGTGTTCTGCATTTTTCTAGTTGCCGTCTTCTTGCTGGGTTTTTATCTTCATTTGTTCGAGAAAATACAGACAAACTTCCCATATGTCCTAAATTACATACAATGCAGTTCCGAGGTTATGGTTTTCAGTGGAGAATGGAGAGCGCTGAACAGTTTATAATATCACAGATGACTCCTATCAGCTCCCAGGATCATAAAATTTCCCGTCATATTGGCATCGACCGCACATTCCAACATTTCATTCCGTCGGAGTTCCCACTCCTACAGGAGCCGTCTTCCAAGGTGATCACTACCGAATGGATCTCTCCGTTCCTGAGACGGAACTACTTTTAATGTCTCGTTGATACTTACACATGAACCATGCGTTGCATTATTATTTGGTTTTCTATTTTTAATCTGGCCCTGTGCAAAAGATTATTTATTTATTTATTTCTCTTCCAGTTTCATCGGACACTAGAGTATGTCATTCTTACTCCTGATTTTAACTCTTGTCTCTTTATCTCGGAGCATGTCCTCTAATATCATCCATTTTTCTATCCACTTCAACCAGTGGATTTTCGGCCACCCATTTCTTTTCTTTTCTCTCCTTTTTGTCGCGTCGATTATAAAAGCAAGACCTGCAACAGAAAGCACAGCTCATCACGCGATGAAATACCAAACCCGCTACGCTCATCCCCACCTACCCTTCAAATTCACCTCTCGCTCCTCATCATCCAACCTATCATCCTCTCCATCCACATGTGTTTCTGCATCCAGATACAACATCTTCAAATCCGGCAACGTCCATCTCCGATGCATAATTTCCATCCGAAGAAAAGAACAAGCATTGATGGAGTCTAGAGGTAGAGCGATATGAATGATATGGGTGAGAAGAAGCAAATTAAGAGTCACTACGAGCATCATGATGGGCGTCGACCATAGGGAGCAGCGAATTAAGGCCTCCTTTTGGAACAAATTTCAGGTGGTTTTGGAATTCTGGGAAGACATCAGGATTCGGGAAGGTCGATTACGAGGAATTAAGAAGGACAAAGAAGCGAATGAACGTTGCAAGAACCTTGCATTGATAAAAGAATATACTTAATCTTACATGATTTTTAAAGACCTTGAACTTCCTGGTGATGGTAATTATACACCAATTATCGCAAATGTCTCAGATTCAAATGAGGAATGCACCACTGAAGGTATTTGAGGCGTTATTCCGCCGTAACTAAGCCGTAACAGTGGCCATCTTCAAATTCAAACTCCGTTTTTTCTTCCATCTTGCAACATTTCAGCTGACCACCGCTATCTTAGTATCTATAGCTTATGACAGCCATAACAGCCCATAATACAACATTTGGCTTTCCAGATTGATTATCGCCTGGAACGGAGGAAACAGGACTCGGAAATAAACAGGAACCATGATGCATGGAGCGTCTGTCCAAAGCTATAATACGCGGTATGCACAAGTACTAACTATACCAATCTTCTAAGTTTCGCTTCTATGTCTAACGCTCTTCCCACCAAGGTCGAAGCACTCGTCGTTGGTGCTGGTCCGGTTGGATTGACTACCGCAATCACACTGAAGCAATTGGGCGTCAATGTCGCCATCGTCAATAAAGATATCTTAAACAGGAATGGCTCAAGGGCTGCAATCATACATTCGAGGACACTGGAGGTACATTCAGCATTGCTAGCTCTTAAAGAATAAAATATACTGAGTTTATTCCTCACAGGTCCTTGAGGTCATCGGGATGACGAAGCCTGTCATTGAGAACAGTATCCATGTTGACAAGCTCACATACTACGGAACGACAAATAAACTCCTCGGCCTTGACTTTAGTTTGCTCAAAGGAGATACTGCATATCCCTTTTCCGTCCTTATCTCTCAAGAACATGTCGAGAAGCTTCTTCGGGGAAAGCTCAATGAACTTAAATTGGACGTCGTAGTCAATAAGGCCGTTGTCGACTATTCGTATGATGACGGCTTGAACGCCATCAATGTGGTATTTGAAGATGGAAGTAGTATTCAGACTCAATATATTATTGGAACAGATGGTGCACGTTCTGTGGTACATCACATTTTTAAACAATTTGAATTTGTTATTGAATTTATATTTAGATACGTACTCTTTCCCAGATCCCTTTCGCTAATCCATACAGTGGATTAGTTTATGATGACATATCTATGCCTTCTCAATCGTTCTCAATCGTTCTCGCCGATGTCTTCTTTGTCGAGCCATTACCTGTTCAATTTTCCAAAAATTCAGTGGAAATGCACGTCGACAACCTCTTCCTCCATGCCCCTCTCCCTTCCACCGACCCCGAGCATCCCGGCATAATGTGGCGTATCGCATTAGGATATCCTACCGCTACCAAAGCAACTATACCCCACGCACCCGATCTCGGATTCCTTCAAGAACAGGTCGATAAAAGGAACCCATGGTCTAACAGGATCGTTATTGAAAAACTTATTACATCTTCGAGATACCGCGTTCGAGCGGCGTTGGCAGATACATTTTGGACGAAAATAGGAAACGGAGATATCCTCTTAGCAGGTGATGCAGCTCACGTACATTCACCTATTGGAGGACAAGGTATGAATTTGGGGATTTGTGATGCCGTTGCTCTGGGACAAACTATCCGCGCGCATCTTAGTTCCAGGCAGGCTGGTACTGCAGTTAAAGAGGCCGATGAAATCTTAAAAAAGTATGCGGATGAGAGACGTAAAATCGGATACAATGTCATAGGGTTAACAAACCGGATGATGAGGATAATTAATGCCGGTGTTGGCTGGAGGAGAGTGGTTAGAAACTTGGTCATGAGATTGATTGGGTGGTTATAACACTTATATCTTAATCACACCTAGACTAACTGAACTCAGGTATATTGAGTAGGTAGTACAATGGGTGTGTAGTAAAGAATAAAGTGATGCCGGCGCCTAATGCGCCGGCCCGCTATATACAGCCCGGTGTGGACACTTATGGCGCCCACACTTACTACTAACTACTACTACATCTCTGATGTAGTACATGATAATAATACTAATACTAGTATTATTCTATTTACTTTATGTACATATTATATACATAATATATATATATTGATATAACAGCATATAACTGTTACAGTGGTTGCCGGGTATAAATAGGAAAATATCCTGGCAGGTTAGTGGATTGGCAAACAGCGTAAAATGAGCTTAACGGGATAAATATGATGTTCAGAACGTTCAGTTCAAGTTCAGGTTCTTCAGCTATTTATTAAGGACTTGACGGACACTTTCACTCCGGATTTCTGATACTCAGTATTCTCCGTCGTGAAAATTGCAGTTTGTTTATTGTCATTACCCTACGTCCCAGACTGACACAGCCGCATATATATAATTATTTTCATAGTACATATCTACCAAGGAGGTGACCGGCCTATACTCGAAGTGGGAGGTGGTGGTGGTGGTGTATTGGTTGGACTAGGTCCCAAAAATGGAAATGCCGGGGACTGTACGTACACTCTATGACTAAACTACGCCACATCAGGCCTTATAGTTAAGCTATTGTCACTTGTGGTGCACTACAGGCATGACACGGCCAACCGAGGTCAGGGTGATGTCGATAAAAAGTAATTATTAGCACTATGAAAATGAATAGATGGCAAAATGCAAGAGTTGGGCCACTGCGAAGCATTTGGGTTTAGTTTTTAAACAAAACCTTCAAGCAATATCAACTATATGGTTTGAAGAACCAGCTGTGGCATTTGAAATCAACGATAATTCAAGAAGAACATATAATCCAACTCATCTTTATGCAAGTATTAAGTTGTGACCTCCAAATAATCTCAACTTACAACTGTTTGCATTATGTAAGGTGTGCAAACTTGCAAACACGATATCTCCACAATGACTTCACCATTTTCTTTCAAACTTCATAGTCTTACTATTTGAAATGTATATTAGTGCACCAGTAACTCATTTTGCATAAATACAGCCCAGGGGGAAAGTGTCTTCCAAACTCTGTGAACACAATCCTGCTTCAACTGTACCATTTTCAGCCATTGTCTGATCATTACAAGGTTTCTTTAGGATGGAATTCGTGCATGGAAATGACACATCATCAAAATCCTGCCCAGATACTTGAAAATTCAGGTGCTGCAGATACTCCCTACTGCAGACTTCCCATAACAAGCCTAATAGCAATAGCTGCAGTATGATTGATTTACCATGCACTAATATAGGTTATTACAAGTCCTAATCCATAATAATATTCAACATCTTTGGCCAATTGACTGTGCTGGAGTGGTTTTGCTTGGGAGGAGCACATTTGTAATTACCAGGATATAGTGTTGCCACCGGTTCGGTCCAGTCCGACCTAAACCGGTAACCGAACCATTTTTAGACCAACCGAACCGAACCAGTGTATCATTGGTTTCACTGGTTTGGTTTTATTAATAAACCGGTTTCAAACTGGATGGACCGTTGGAATTATCGCTTTCCTTAGATAGTAAGAGCGTGACAGACTGGGGAGGTGTCACGCACCATCACGGTATGTCACACCTACATAATTTGCACAATACTTTACAAAACAGGGTATGATTTCATTCTTGAATTTGTTTGTAGGTACTATTAAGCAGTATAAGACCATTTGGACCCTCCACCCTTCCATCCTACGGCGGATTACCTGGCAAAGAAAAGTACTTCACAGAACCGTGGTTTGGCGGTCTGAAACCGGTTTCTAAACCAGACGGACCCACAGAAAACGGTTTCGGTCTCGAACCGTTTCTATTTTAAACCGAACCGCCGGTTCCGGTTCCGTTCGGGACCAAAACCGAACCGCGGCAACACTACCAGGATAATCTAAATATAGAATATACAGTGCACTAGTATACATTTCAAATAATCAGACCACTAAATTTGAAGGGAAACGGACAAGCCATTGTGGAGATATTGCGTTTGCAAGTTTGCACGCTTGTGTGAACAAAACAAGTGCGTGCCTTACGTAATGCAAACAGCTGTAAACCTCCCCAGGCGAAGTTCTGTGGCTATTAGGAGTAAATAAGATATTAGTAAAGAAATATCACCAGTATATCGGCAGATTGGACATTAAGATGTGCCAGCAGAGAGTTGAGAGTCATAGAACAAGAGAGAAGAGTAGAGATAGACGTCTCTGGAAGATGCCTTGAGATTGCTTCAAGAGAGATTTTGAGGCAAGCCAGTCCAAGAGCTCTAGAGAGTAGCTAGATTATTTAACCCTGTCAGAGTGATGCAGAGAAGCCATAGAATTGCAGCACATTCTACAGTTTGGGATGAGGATGACAGCAAAGTGGATGTAGTGGATGGTAGTGGTGGTTCCACTTAGAAAGGCGAAGGCAGTTGGAACCGCACACCACTAGTGATTTGCAGGCTCGGGCCTCAAGCCCTAAGCCGGCCCAAGCCGGCCCTCATAAGCCTGGGCCGAGCCGGGCCGAGCCTTGCAAAGCCCGCCCTCCAGGGCTCAGCTTGAGATTTTGCAAGCCCAAGCCGAGCCCTCAAGCCCGGGCTTGGAGAAACCTTTCTTTTCGGAGAAATTGGATGAATATTACAGTAATACTAAGTTATGTTTCGATAAATACATACCAAATAATAATATAGGAAACAAAGAATGTATTATATTGTGATTATTTCAAAGTATGCTCTCGTACCAGCAACTTGCACCTGGTGGGTGGGAATGTATAGACAATGAAACTTAGGTTAGTAAGACTGTGAAACCTCCAAAAAAATCGAAAATAAAAGTGTGAGTCGAAAATAATGGAGATACAGTGGTAAATACCTACTTATTTAGATTTTTATTACCCCAGTTATTTTTTTGAAAATATTCTTCAAAGCCCGGGCTCAAGCCCAAGCTGGCCCGAGCCTGACCCGAGCCCTACAGCAGGGCTCGGCCTCACTCTTCATGAAGCCTGAGCCTCGAAAAGCCGAGCCCGAGCCTGGGCTTCGAGCCCAAGCCGGGCCCGCAAATCACTACACACCACGAAAGATACCACCTTTCTCTGGGAATGGAGTACTCTGGACTTGAAATAGACTGGATTATGGCGGTTGAATAAACTCTAAATGTGCAATCACTGAGGCAATATCTAATAAAGCACTCCATCTTTGTCTGTATTAATGCAGTGATTGTATGGTCTCCCTGCCTGTGTTTGCCTCTGAGGTAACTCATAGGGCACCCACTGGCACAAAGTAATGGCAGGTCGTAACCAGGTACCATAGCATTCAAGTTTTATTATGAAGTTTCACTCTATACTTAAACTTCACATCCCTCAAGTCTGACATCATTTTTAGTTAGCTTAATTTGTTTGGTGTAACTCCCAATGGACATCAATCTCAAGACATGCTGACATATTCATAAGAGTACTAGTGGAAATAAAGCCGAGACGCTATAAGAACCTTACACTGTACCTATCTGAAATACCTGCAGCATTCCACTAGCAAATCGCACCTGTGCCTTCCCCTGGTTTCCCTGGTTTTACACGGGCCACCCAGTATCGCCCTCATTCAGATAAGACCGGCAGAGACTCGCTAATCAGAATGCAGCTCGTTATCAACGCTAAGTATGTACTGCATAGCTTTCTGGCCCTGCGCTAGGAAATCACTGAAATAAGTAGTGAGGATCCTAAATATAGCTTCTTGTTCCCACTCAATAGCATTCCGAGTATATCATAGTGCTAAATTCGTACTATGCCAGTTCGCCTTGGAAAACCGCAAGTATATTGCTTTCATTTCAGCTTATACTTCTAATATATGAAAGGTAGCCCCTATATTAATTAGTTTGGAGTCGGCAAATCGTCATGGGTTATTGTTTCCAGAAGAAGAAACAATGATCTGAAGCCAACAGAAAGCCAACGAAAGTCAGCCTCGTTCTGGATGGTACCTTACACTTCGGTGCGCCGTGGTGCTGAAAAATGAGAAACTTACCTGCCTATTGAACAAACACGGTACAGGGGAGGAGAACCCGCGACGTATCACTCCACAACCTTCAACCTAGACTGGCAGCCGGTGAACCATTATAATTGGCATTGCTTTTCACCCCACGGCAGTGTCATTAGGATCACATCTTTTTTTCTGCTCTATGTATCTATAGGTAACTATCCAGCCTGAGGTACTGTATCAACCAATGTTTCAGCGATTGACCATCTCCCACGCATCAAGAAAATGACTTATGGAGAAAGACTCGATATGGGATTTCATGTTAAATGTTGCTCAGACAAGAAAAGTGATCACACTTTTTTCCTTTCATTGATCACGATTACGATCTAGTGAAAAACGCTAAGGTGTATATAAAGGGATCCGTAAACCATTGGCATTACCAGCAATCTCCTTTCTGCAAGCTCACAATGGCAGATTCCACTACCATTAAGGAAGACATTGATCTGTATGTGCCTTATTGGTCCCATATCTTAGATCTTGCTCATTGTTACTCCCGCAGGAACGCATGTAGCTATTCCAACGTGGCAGCAATAGGTACATACAAATAGATTATTGCAATTTCAATCCTCACCGGAGGCCCACCCCAGCTCTGCTAATCTATGACACCTTTCTAACTTCCGGCGATGAGATCACGCTTATCTGGATGAGGAAATTCAGTCTGGGCTCGATATTATACATTTTAACGCGGTATTGTGGCATGATGACTTTAGTCATGGGTTTCGCCAGTAGTCTCTCAGCATTGATTAAGGTATAAAGATTCTGATTATCCCTTCGTATTTTCTAAATGTCTGACAGAAACCTTGCAGTAGCACCTTGTCTATTATGAATTTTCCAGAATGGTGTACTGAATCATGAGCAGAGCCAAGGATAATATAATTCTCGGTGGACTCTGTTTCAATATTGTTGCAGCAATGGCTATTCAATGTACGCTATCCTTTGAAAATCTCCAGTCCTTCTGACACATATTATTATGTAGCAATAATGATTGGGAGAGCATATGCTGTCTCTGGAGGAAACCGAGTCATAGGCATTGGATTGTCAGCCCTACTTGTTGGGTATTGTGCTCCAATATTAGTATGTTGTTCAGATATTGAATATTAATACGGCATTGATCGTATTTGGCTATAAATCTTACAAACAAAATTCAGGCTGAATTCATTATGTTCCGCAGTATACCTCAAAGCACAGTGGACACTATGTGAGTACCTCCCCATCGTTTGAATCAGGACCGGATGCACTGACAACCGAACAGAGGTATTAAATAAAATAAATATGCCACGAAGATTACCAGTACTAAAAGAATTATAGACACCGTAACGACTGTTATGATCCTGGTGTCAGATGCAGCAGTTACCGTGATCACTATATATTTTGCATTCAGAGAAGACACTAGTAGAAGCTTTCGAGAGGTGTTTCGAAACAGTTTGACGCCTTTGACGATTACCTTTGTTAGACAGGGTATTTTTCAATCTACACTTAACATCTAGGAAATTGACGTGTTCTAGGTTTGATTCGGTTTCTGTCAGTACTACCCCAGCAAATATTGCTTGCCAATGACCGTACTGAAAGAATTAATTGATTTAGTATCATATTATTTTGGACCATAGAGGAGAGCGTAAACGACAAGGTATGTGGTCTTTCCATTCACCATATTTAAGAAATGGTTGATCTGTGGCCCCACTAGGTCTTACCTGTAAGTCATATTTTCCTTGAATTACTTCTTCATTAAAACGGATATCTCTGCAGTATCCCCTTACCGGTATCGACGCCAACATTGAAATTGCGTGAGTATATCCTTCTATCATGTGATGTCCCACTAATAAATATCAGTATTTCCGTCATTCTCATATGCCGATTCCTCCTCGAGCTCCGCACGTTCACTGAACGCGCCCAAAGTGTGCCATCTGTCCACATTGCAACTCTATCTGGTATTCAAGGGCAACTCTCTCGCCTCAATGCCAGCATAATTCAGGAATTCGGAAAATCTGGGATTAAAAATAAAGCTGACTGTGATTTGGAAGGTGGTGCCCCGACTCATGATGAGGGGAAGCATGCTTCCCTTCCAGCTAACAGCACGGACACTGAGCTGGGTATCTCGGAAGAATATCCGTGGGCTATAACTGCTGAGGAAGTTTAATATGTTCACCTTTTTGTGGACTAAAAATATTGTGGTATGTACACCATTTAAACATGTGAGCGACTTGAATCGTAATTAAGAAGATTAGGCTATTTGCGGCACCAAATCACCAGCTTTAGCGGATCCTATATAATAGAGCGGAGTTGCTACATTTTATTCGATGTTAGTCTCAGTGATCGTGACAATATATATATTCGCATTAAAGTGTCTTCAGCATAATTTCTATATGGCAAAATTTAGCATCGCTAGCTTTCTTAGTACATTTTGAACAAATACGAGCCATTGCTGCTACATTGATACATTAGACATTGTTTTATAATGGTAGACCATAACTGTTATGAGGCTTTTATAGAACAATGTGTGTCTGATGCATCAGAGTTGGTACTTGGAACGATGCATCATGTATAGTAAAATATAAGCGATATTTGGAGGCCTATGGGGTCAGCATTTCTACCGAATACAGTGTCCAGAGAATTCCAAGTATAAATACAGATTTTCCTGTTCTTGTATACCTTGATAACTGAACAGAACTGATATATGTTAATTTCGGCGAGACCCACCGGAAGCGTGGATATTTCATGCAAATGCTCCTTGGAGCTTCCTCCTACTTCTACTCCATCTTTGCTATTTTTCTAAATACTACATTGATCCAAAGAGGCTTTGTAAATATTTTATGGCACAATATATTGATATGGTAGCTCCTAATATACCATCCAGAAGGACTCCTAAATCAACTTGTACTTGATCAGAAGTCAACTTTCAAGCATCAACCTCCATTAATCAAAGTCATAACCTGGCGACACTCACCCACCGTAATCCGCACCTCCAAATACAGTGCAATATGCGGTTCTAACTATTGGGTGAGGGACCACAGCATCGGCGCTATTCCTGATGTTCGAAGATGTTTGGCCCTAGTATGTTGACGATGGAAATGTACACTTTATGCAACGGGGAATGCGTGGAGTATGATATGCCTCGGTTATAGAATGCCCCTATCATATGTTCGGAGGTCATTGGATTTCGCAAGATGTCTTCCTCTAGATATCTGCATTTTGTCTTCCCAATCGGCAGATTCTCCCGGTATGCAACAATATATCAATGAAGCCACGGATATACACCTCCCACATAAGGAACAACTGCGTTCTATTCTGGCAGAGGATAGAGGGAGCATAGAGTGGTTCCAGTCTCAGCTCTAGCATCACGAAAGTGGTCAAACGCTATAGTAGCAATTATAGCATTTATAGCATCCGTAGCCACGATACTTTATGTACACTATGATACTCTCCATAGCTACCATAGGAAATTGCTTGATTTCTCAGTATGCTAGCTGCAGGGGAACTATGGACAACTATGATAGTGGTTCTAGCGGCTCATAGTCTCGATAGTAGACAGTAGTGTCATTTTCCAATTTTTTTCAAAACAAAACAAAACAGATAAAATAAAATAAAATAATCCATGATATATTCAAACTACTTATGTACATTAACTATTCAAAGAGACTAGTTACACTACAATGGTCAGAGAAGTATAATGACTGGGTTGACTGTTATCTGCACTCTGCACCATCCATTTCACACCGTGAATGAGGGAGTTGACGTCATTTGCATGTTCGAGCGGCCACATGATGAGCAGGAGTAATGGGTAGAGGGTTTCGATGACGGGGTAGGGCGTCGGATTTGCGAAGATATGGCCAACGTGGTGCAGTGATGAGGCGCGGAAAGAGGATATTGTCGAGGAAGGGAGAAGAGTCAGAAATGTAGAGGCAGCAGTCATGTGGATAACAGTGCTGAGGAAGGGAGAGATCGTTACTGGAATCGTGGTGAATGTTGCAAAGAGGGATATAGTCGGCAACCACGGTACGTACTGCATAAAGAAGCTATAGAGATGTTAGCACGGTATAATAATAAATGAAGACGACATACTGTTCCTTGAGCTGTGCCTCCAATGGCGAAAGCATATCAGCCTCAACAGGCCGTACATCCTGTCTCCAATGCGGCTCTGGAGTTGCATTCTGTCGAAGGAGGTCCGGCAGTAACGTCAACAGCGCAACCCACCGCTGTCAATTGGTGTGGAATTTCAACGTGTGTCGATTTGCAGCGGCGGCAGCAACAACAACAACATCGATTCGACAGTCGATAATGTTTGTGGCGATAACGGCGTCTTGGGTTTCGACGACAAGATTGGCGGCGGCGGCGGTTCATATGCGGGAGATAACAGCTCAGTTGTTTCTTCGCTAGAACTTGCAGTTGAGAGTTACCAGGAGAACTGCAATGTATTAGTGCAAGTCGAGCCGGCGAGAGGGTGCTTGTACGTACGAAGGTCTGCCATTCTTCCCATCTCTAGCTTTCTCGTTCAACTTCTGCATCTGTACTCGTGGTAACAGTACTCGTTGTTTCCTCTCCTTCGTCTGAATTGGAGCAACTTCTGGCTTGAAGACACACGAAATAGCTAGAATGACACAGTATGAGAAGTATACCATCTGGTGTCAATAATGTCCACATTGTACTCACCTAAAGATTAAGAACTTACATTTTAGGTATAGTTCACGGTGAATCAGTAGAAGGACTCAGCCCAGGGGCTCCTTCCCAACGATGCCAGTGATCTTCAAAACTCAAGAGAACCATCGCGAAGTAAGGTTTGTCAGTCTAGAGGTCCTATTAATGTTCTTATCAAGATACTTATATGAAACTTCCGTTGGTTTGGGTGCTGATGTGCCAACTTCAAGTGCAGCAGCGTAGTAGATCAAGGTTGTATGAGTCTAAGTTGCAACAAGTCAGACTGGCACTGATATTGTTCAAATCAGCGGAGTTGCTACCTTGGAAAATAGCGAGCCTAGCGAAGAATAGCGAGCCTAACGAAGGCTAGCGGCTCTTAAGCAACATAGAAGACACTACTCTCTGTAGGAACCGTGGGATGCTATGGAAAAATCAAGCACCGTTAGCAGATTTCCTGATGTAGTGGTGGTTATAGCATTTTCCCAATGCTCCAAGTTCTCGATCTTTCGGATGATAGTTAACCGGATAACAACAAATCAAGGGGATACTTCCATGCCCCAAACCTACGGCGAATGTATCTCAAGCCCCTCTCAGCCTTCCGGCTTCCCAAAAGCCTTTTTGCCACCGGCGATATATCTAGCCTCATAGATGCAGCTATGCAAATTAGGGATTTGGTGCAGCTGACACGCGTATCTAATATGGCTCCAAATATCCGTACACTGTCCTTAGGCCTACATTTGTTAGCTTTGCGACTCCAGCAGTTTAACTTGCAACCTTCCTCCGAAGACCTACGTCGGTTCTTTCTTGGACTCGCCACGTTACGTGTTCTGCATTTTTCTAGCTGCCATCTTCCTGTTGGATTTTTATCTTCATCTGTTCGAGGAAATTCAGACGAACTTCCCATATGCCCTAAATTACATACAATGAAGTTCCAAGGTTATGGTTTCCAGTGGAAAGTGGAGAGCGTTGGACAGTTTATAATGTTACAGATGACTCCTATCAGCTCCCAGGATCATAAAATTCCCTGTCATATTGGTATCGACCGCACATTCCAAGATTTCATTCCGTCAGGGTTCCCACTCTTACAGGAGCCGTCTTCCAAGGTGATCACTACCGAACGGATCTCATCATTTCCTGAGACGGAACTACTTTTCATGTCTCGTTGATACTTACACATGGACCATGCATTGCATTATTATTTAATTTTTCTATTTCAAATCTGGCCCTGTGCAAAAGATTATTTATTTATTTATTTTCTCTTCCAGTTTCATCGGACACTAGAATATGCCATTCTTACTCCTGATTTTAACCCTTGCCTCTTTATCTCGGAGCATGTCCTCTGATATCATCCATTTCTCTATCCACTTCAACCAGTGAATTTTCGGCCACCCATTTCTTTTCTTTTTTGTCCTTTTTATCGCGTCGATTATAAAAACAAGACCTGCAGCAGAAAGCACAGCTCATCACGCGATGAAATACCAAACCCGCCACGCCCATTCCCATCTACCCTTCAAATTCACCTCTCACTCCTCATCATCCAATCTATCATACTCTCCATCTATGTTTCTGCATCCAGATCGAATATCTTCAAATCGGCAACGTCCATCTCCTATGCAACAATTTCCACCCGAAGAAAAATACAAGCATTGATGGAGTCTGGAGGTACTGTAACCACGCGTTCAAAGTCAACGGACATCTGATGTGTGACATCCGGGGGACTAGGCAATATCGAGTGATGTGTGACATACGTAACTTTTTAAGGTTTTTTTTTGCTCTCTCAAGCCTTTCTACAGTTTTCTACAGCCTGTTTTTTACAAGTGGCGGTAGTAGTCGTAGAAAATGTATGCAGTCCGGTGAAATCTCGGGATTTTTTTTTCGCTCTTCAAGCAATTTCTTTTGGAAGAAAAAAGCTATTTGATCTTTCGGGGGGTCTAAGTAGGCAACACCTCCTCTTGTGACGTGTGACGTTACCTATGAACACACGATTACAGTAGAAAGATATGAATGATATGGGTGAGAAGAAGCAAATTAAGAGTCACCACGAGCGTGGGCGTCGACCATAGGGAGCAGCGAACCAAGGCCTCCTTTTGGAACAATTTCCAGGTAGTTTTGGGATTCTGGGAAGACATCGGGATTCGGGAAGGTCAATTACGAGGAACTAAGAGGGACAAAGAGGCGAATGAACGTTGCAAGAACCTTGCATTGATAAAAGAATATACTTAATCCTACATGATTTTTAAAAACCTTGAACTTCCTGGTGATGGTAAGTATACATCAATTATTGCAAATATCTCAGATTCAAATAAGGAACGCACCACTGAAGGTATTTGAGGCGTTATTCCGCCGTAACTAAGCCGTAACAGTGGCCATCTTCAAATTCAGACTCCGCTTTTTCTTCCATCTTGCAATACTTCACCTGACCACCGCTATCTTAGTATCTATAGCTTATGACAGCCATGACAACCCACGTTGAGACATTTGGCTTTCCAGATTGATTGTCGCCTGGAACGGAAGAAACGGGACTCGGAAATAAACGGGAACCATGATGCATTGGGCGTCTGTCCAAGGCTATAATACGCGGTATGCACAAGTACTAACTATACCAATCTTCTAAGTTTCGCTTCCATGTCTAACGCTCTTCCGACCAAGGTCGAAGCACTCGTCGTTGGCGCTGGTCCAGTGGGATTGACTACCGCGATCACACTGAAGCAATTGGGCGTCAATGTCGCCATCGTCGATAAAGATATCTTCAACAGGAATGGCTCAAGGGCCACAGTTATACATTCGAGGACATTGGAGGTGCATTCAGCAGTGCTAATGCTTGAAGAATAAAATACACTAATTTTATTCGTGACAGGTCCTTGAGGTCATCGGCATGACGAAGCCTGTCATTGAGAGCGGCATCCATGTTGACAAGGTCACGTTCTACGGAACGACAAATAAACTCCTCAACCTTGACTTTAGCGTGCTCAAAGGAGATACCGCATATCCCTTTTCCGTCCTTATCTCTCAAGAACATGTCGAGAAACTTCTTCGTAGAAAGCTCAATGAACTTGGATTGGACGTCGTGGTCAATAAGGCCGTTGTCGACTATTCGTATGATGACGGCTTGAACGCCATCAATGTGGTATTTGAAGATGGAAGTAATATTCAGACTCAGTATCTTATTGGAACGGATGGTGCGCGTTCTGTGGTACGTGATATTTTTAAACAACTTGAATTTGTTATTGAATTTATATTTAGATACGTACTCATTCCCAAATCCCTTTCGCAGACCCATACACTGGATTAGGTTATAATGATACATCTATGCCTTCTCAATCATTCTCAACCGTCCTCGCCGATGTCTTCTTTGCCGAGCCATTACCTGTTCAACTTTCCAAGAAATCAATGGAAGCCCACGTCGACAACTTCTTCCTCCATATCCCTCTCCCTTCCACCGACCCCGAGCGTCCCGGCATAATGTGGCGCATCGTACTAGGATATCCTACCGCTGCCAAAGTAACTATCCCCCACGCGCCCGATCTCGAATTTCTTCAAGAGCAGATCGATAAAAGGAACCCGTGGTCCGACAGGCTCGTTATTGAAAAACTTATTACATCCTCGAGATATCGCGTTCGAGCGGCGCTGGCAGATACGTTTTGGACGAAAATAGGAAATGGAGATATCCTCTTAGCAGGTGATGCAGCTCACGTACATTCACCTGTTGGAGGACAAGGTATGAATTTGGGGATTTGTGATGCCGTTGCTCTGGGACAAACTATCCGCGCGCATCTTAATTCCAGGCAGGCTGGTACTGCAATTAAAGAGGTCGATGAAATCCTCAAAAAGTATGCGGATGAGAGACGTAAAATCGGATACAATGTCATAGGGTTAACAAACCGGATGACGATCATGATTAATGCCAGTGTTGGCTGGAGGAGGGTGGTTAGAAACTTGGTCATGAGATTGATTGGGTGGTTGCCGGGAATAAATAGGATAATGACCTGGCGGGTTAGTGGGTTGGCAAACAGAACGTAGAATGAGCTTAGCGGTATAAGTATAATGTTCAGAACGTTCAATTCAAGTTCAGGTTCTTTGACTATTTATTAAGGACTTGATGAACCCTTTCACTTCGGATTTCGATACTCAGTATTCTCCGTTGTGAAAATTGCAGTTTGTTTATCGTCATTACCCTACGTCCCAGACTGACACATATCCGTGTATATATAATTATTTCCATAGTGCATATCTACCAAGGAGGTGACCGGTCTATACTTGAGGTGGGAGGTGGTGGTGGTGTATTGGTCGGACTAGGTCCCAAAAATGGAAACGCCGGGGGCTGTATGTACATTCTATGACTAAGGTATAATCACATGGCGCACTACAGTCATGATACGGTCAACAAGGTCGGGATGATGTCGAGCTTGGTTAGTGAGCATCGCCAACACGGTCCCTTGCAAGCCGCCTGTACATGGGGCATCTGATCCTACTCCTACACACCCCCTTTCTAATTGCACCTCAGCCACCCCACCGGGAAACACAGTGGTACAAAGTCATGGATTTGACAATCACAAATATGCAATGCACATATTGTCTCTGGAATGGCAACTTCGGCTCGAGGGCAGGGAGGAATGGTCAGAGCCGGGGGCGGGCCGACGTAGGGGGACGCAAGGAGAATTGATTCGTAAGGCAGTTAAGACAGCCAGCAATATGATTCTGCCAATACGGGTCAAAAGGGAGCAGGCACCAGTAGTGGAGCCGCATTAGGCGGCGGTGATGCAACGTCATCAACGACGGGGGCAGACAATGAGAAAAGGTCATCTACTAGCCAGTGTGACAGAAGACGGAGAAGTTCGTGAAGGCCAGTGCGGCGCAGCACATTTTTATGTTTTTAGGGACATACAGTACGGGACGACGTGGTCGACCGCAGCAGGGGAGTATAATGGGACGTATTGGTCGACCATGATGATAGAATAAAGAGGAAATACCTGCGATTACTTGAAGGACGAAAGAGTCGCTTTCGAATGCAGACAAAAGTGGAGGAACCTGCGCGCAAAGCGCTGGAAGGATCCGCGGATTTAACCAGGAGCAGATCGTGTGACAGGTCTACTCCTCCTCCTCCTCCACTTTCGCAACTTGAGCAATGAGCTTTACCTCGCTCGACTCGACCTACCACGACTTGCTACCATTTTCACTTATAGCTCACCCATTTATTTTATCCACTTCCTTATTGACTTCCTTATTGCATTCTTACAGCAAACCATGAACCTCTCTCCTATTACTTATGGAATTACCGGGCACTCTAGTATGTGGCATACGACGTATCTGTAGCTAATGCTAACATCCAAATGACAGAATAGCTCGTATCCAGGAGTCATAATGCTCTCAGAACACTTTCAAAGCCCCTTCATCGAACTTTCAACCCTGCCACGATACAGGATGTCCTCCGTTGTTCACCGTTATACAGCACAATCATAGTCAGCAAACCACACGCTACGACGCGCAACGCTAGCGAGATGGTTACCGTGTTCGGGCCACGCATGCTGTATTCGTTTATGTCAACGTGAAGAAGTACTGGGTTGGTTATCGACCTATGTCGAGCGTGTTGGAGATGTCGAGTTTTCGAGGTACGCCGCTCCAGCTATACAATTAACGACATTATTGTTCTGACTTGGTGTATACAGGGTCTTATATTCAACCATTACAATCATCCTGACCGTTTCGCTCTCACGAATCACATCTGCCAATGGTGGCTTGCGGTCTGGACATGTTCTCGGACTCACTACTGCAAGAGGAAGCAGCCACATCCATTCCATCATGCTCACCTCCCACTGTGTCAAATCTCGCTCTAATCCGTGCTGGACAACGTTCAAGACCTACAGATGTCCCGGTCACGGTATCCAGGTGGCATGCACTTCGTCGTGCACTCAGCAACCCCAACCGCGATGGCGGCCCACTGAACTATCTTATTATCAACCACGAGAGTCGATCCATTAGATCGTAAAGGTGACGAAGGAAGGGTGCTGGAATACCTTTAGGACACTATTAAGGGTACTTTCCATGCTGTTCCTTTCACAACCCTTGTTGACTCAACATCGCCAAATTAGGAGACAATCTTCCCTGTGTGCTATTCCTGCACATACTACATTTGGCTAGTTTCCAATTGAGACGCTACGTATCTCACCTTCCAAACAAGTACGGCATTTGCCAATACACACGCCATCACGACCATCGATTCCGATAACGCACATCAGCCATAAATACGCCACCGCTCGGTTCACAGCCTCCTTCCATACGACATCATCTCCCACACAAACATGGTCATCCAAGTCGGTTCTACATTCCCTTCGTACACCTTCTCCTATGTCCCATACACGGACGAGCTTGCTGATCATGTACGTTCTTTACTTTCGGCGCTTATCATGTCGGGTTCGCTGACGTCGAACGTAGGCCGTGTGTGGAAAACGTGAGCATTCTGCGTCTGTACGCCTTTGTTGGGATGGTGTATTGATTGGCATATGATGGGGATCGTGTAGCGCAAAAGCTGAGTACGGATGAGTGGAAAGGAAAGGTGCGTGTACTTCATCTTTCGCCTGTATGCCGTACCCTCACTAACTCATCGGCCTCCTTCTAGAAAGTCGTTCTGGTCTCCGTTCCTGGTGCATTCACCCCTGGTTGCCACATGACGCACGTCCCAGGCTATGTCAAGCAGGTAAAGGATCTCAAGGCGAAGGGTGTAGATGTCGTTGCGTTCATGGCCGTGAATGATCCCTTCGTTATGAGTGCATGGGGAAGAGTTGTCGGTGCAAAGGAAGATGTACGTCCATCTTATTAGCCACCTCTATCCACCTAACTACCCTTTCGCGTCATCCAGCTCATCTTTCTCTCCGATCCCGCGGCGACCCTCTCGACCCAGCTTGGCCTTTCCGTGGATCGTTCGGCCCAAGGACTCGGTATTCGAGGCGCTAGGTATGCGCTGCTGCTCGATGACTTGGTCGTGAAGTATGTAGGCGTCGACGAGGCTGGAAAGATTGAGAAGAGTACTGCCGAAACTGTGTTAAAATTGCTGTGACCGCACAATGGGTATCATCGTAAATGTACCACTGGTATTTTGACTTGCTTTTTATTCACAAATATTAGAGGTTGAATGGATAATAAAGATTTATACTATTTCGTCTGAAAAGGGATGGCATCTAACCGTGTGCTCATTGGATGCGTGGATGCTATGGGTTATTTTTGTTCAGCGTTTTTGGAGGAGCCGTGCGGCGAATTCCTTTGGTACCCAGCGGAACAACATACACAAGCAGACCAAAAAATAAATAACGGCGGGGCTCAAGAATAGGTTTGTCCTTTGTTTGGTCGACTTAGCAAGAGTGTGGAGCTTTATGATAACCGATAGCCGGATATTTAATTGTTTTATACAAGTTATACATCTTACGAGTAAGCGATGCTACGATTTGGACCTTTTCTAGTACAACCCTGGTATGACTCTGTAAGACACTCTTCGATGGTACTCGTCCCATTCCCTTCCAAAGTGCTCTCTCAGTACTTTATCTTCCGTTTTCGACCGTCGAATGAAAGAAAAACACATGTAAGCTGCATAGAAAACCAATAAATTATTGCGGGAAGCGATGAATGAATTGAATAAGCTGAGGTACGACGGTCAAAGATGGTATTGTGTGGGACTACTAGCTAGCTTACCTGAGGTACGAGATGAAGATCTTTGACCGGCGCCTCAGGATTATGTATACAGCTGAGTTCTAATATGAAGTGGCATAGTCGTATTCCAACATAAATATGCAGGGTATTTTCATAGAATCTTTAGAGTACGAGTTACAAGTTATTAATGGGATATTTATTATTCCATTAGGGCGGCATCTATCCTAGCAGAAACGAGCTGCACACCTGTATAAAACAGAGTAACATATTTCAGTGTCAACGGCTGTTCGGTTTATCCCGATACGACTTCCTGAACAGCTACCCTGAATGTCTGGTAATCGAAAAGTCTCATGTAGCACAATTCAACATTCGCAGTGTTACGGCATGCTTAAATCCAGGAATCCGTTCGCTAACTGAGACTCGCTAGTCTCCCGCGCCGCTCTTCTTCCTTTTTTGCTCTCCCACCCGCCAAACCCTTGAATTTCACCTCATGCTCTAATTTCTCTTCATGCTTCAATTTCTTATTTCTCGCTGTATCTGCCTCAGTGTCTACATGTATTTCTCCCGCTCCCTTTCTCTTTTACACCATGTTGCACGCCGTGTTGTATCTCTTTCTCTTCGCTCTCTGTACATTTTGCCTTCATGTATCCGTTTCTTTCTTTGTCTCCTGTATCTCTGTTTTTTCTTTTCGCACGGATGGTTATCAAGAATAAAATTCGTTTGGATGGCCCTTAGCGCCGAGTATCACCTACACCGCCACCCCTCCTTGTTTACACGCAAACTCAATCGATTCGAGCTATGAAGCAATTCAATAAAAAGGAGCTGCTGCTGCTGCGGTTAAAAACTATAAATGGAGTGTAGAATATAAAGGAGGTACAGGGTTCAATTCCTGCTGCTGTTGATTTTTTTTTGCTTGCTATTCACTACTCAAATAAAATCACCAGACATGTCTGGGAGCCGTATGAGGACTTAGGAGTTAGTGTTAGGTTGTTAGGGAGAAAGCATTAGCAGTATATCTATTTTTTTAAATACCGCCGGGGTCTGGGGGCGGCGCAAGTCTCCAGGTTAGGGACTAGGGTGTTAGGGTTAGGTTAGGGAATTTATTAGGGGTCGGCACCGTACAGTATACGGGTACGGCCGTATTTAGACGGGCTAAATACGGGGTGGTCCCGTCCAGTAGCCGTACCGTATAGGGTGCTCCCGAGGGTCGATACGGTACGTGTACGGTCAGTATACGGCCGTATACGGATTCAATACGTTACGGATTTTGTATCTAGATGAAGTCCTTCTTACCAATACAA
>KN837077.1:1349565-1412828 GCA_000827215.1 Sphaerobolus stellatus SS14
GTGTGTAGTATGGACTGCCTTCATCAATCCTACATACTCCACCACCTCGCAGGTACAAAATAATGTCCCTTTTATCATAAGGTTGATCTGCAGGTCCAAGAAGGAGTGCAGCAACCTCTGTTGAAGTTGGAGCATTATAGCGCCTTTGATCCTTGGTAGCATCAAAGTGAAGCCGAAGTGTGAGATTAGAGTGATTTGGCTGCTCCTCCAGGATCTCTCTGGCCGACTTGTACAGCTGAATGTATGGATTGCAGTTGGTCAAGTTTCAGCATTTATTTCATACCAATTATTCTACACCCTAACCTTTACTTGCTCTATGAATTCTCTTCCTTCAAGCTCTATGCCTATTCTTAGACAGTTTTACGAGGATGAGTTCTAACGTATCATCATTCAGTACCCTGTTCTCAGAACGCCCCCTGTGATGCTGGTCAAGTATGTACTTGGTGTGGTTTATAGGTTTGCTTGAGAACTACAATGGCGAGGATCATGAGGTCAATGAGGTCTGGCCTCACTGCGCAAGTGCTTGATCTAGATACCCTCAGAGGCTATGTCCACATGCATAAACCAGTCAATTGGTATTTAAGAATCCCAAACATTTATTATATTTTCTACAACCTGGCTTTACTTACAATATACTTAGCGGCTACGCTGTATAGTTGCACCTCATTCTAAACAATCCAATTTAGTTTAACTTTCACTTTTATCTGTGGAATGACTATCCCGTCAGGA
Organism: Sphaerobolus stellatus SS14; assembly: GCA_000827215.1. NCBI lineage: Eukaryota > Fungi > Basidiomycota > Agaricomycetes > Geastrales > Sphaerobolaceae > Sphaerobolus > Sphaerobolus stellatus. The sequence goes on from KN837077.1 coordinate 1,350,295, forward strand.
AGAGACCTCGAAACATTATGCTTTCAGCGCAATAGCTGGGATAAATATAGCTGGCACCGGCTTTGAGGACATTTGATGCAATTTCGGCAATCGGAATGGTAACGATCGACTGTTGACTGCCTTACCATTGCAAAACCTACATACCATGTCGAGTTCATATGCGACGGGCGCTGAAAACTTCCAACTGGACGTTTTAAATTCTTCGCTTTGAAGTGCCAGAGCTCATCGATCATCCACCCCCCATTTTCTCCCATTTTCTCTTCACCTGAGCCTTCATCAACTAAGACCCTGTATGCCCTCAATTCCTCAAGAAGGCGCATCCGCGATACCCGGCAATATAGCCACTATGTAAGCTTTGCTTCGTATCAACCGGTTTACACATTAAGTCTCCTCCAGATTCGGTCCATACGTCAGTGCTAAAATGACTGGAAGGCAGATTCTTTGATAACGAGGTCTTTGTAGCTCATAGGCTTGGTTCTGAACTGATGCTTATTTGGCGTGTTATCTTACCAACTCTGTAAGCTGATGGCCCTCAGCATCTACCGTCCAAGGCTAAGTCCTTGGGATTTGCTGCTTCAGACCTTTATTATCTCAACTTTCCAAAGGATTCGAAGTACCTTAAGATTCTCGGTGAGTGACGCCAGTTAAATTAATATAAATTTCCTGATGCATGTAAAGTATATGGCCTCTATATGCTGGAAATCGCACAGACTTGTATCCTCATGAATGATGCCTGGAAGTGGTTTATCGCTGGTTGGGGTCACGTCGACCGCCTCCAGTCATTTTATTTAGAATGGTTCAACGTTCCAATCCTGGACGGATTCATTTCTTCAGTTGTTCAAATCTTCTTCGCATGAAGAATTTGGATAATAAGCAAAACTCCGGTTGTCGCTGGACTAATCGTGGCTGTTAGTTGTTAATTAGCCCTAAGAGGGATTGAACTTGTTACTAACTGAAGAAACAGCTTGTCTTTATCCAGTTCAGTGGTGCGATTGCTACAGGAATTGAGGTAGATATTCATCTTGAGCTGTTCACCCTCCATTTATAACTGTAATTAGCTGAAGGTTCGGTCAATTTCTGCGGGGCAAGTTCGCAACGTCTCTCCCGCGGTTTCGGTTTGGCTATCTGGCACTGCAGATGTGAATATTCTGATCGCGGTATCAATGATTTATTTGGTATTTAACTAGTTGATAGCATTGTAGGTTATGCTTATAGTTTTCAGCTCACCCGGCACAAAGCGTGCTTTTCACACACGAAGGTTCTCGTCTCTCGTCTGTGTAGGCTTTCGATCGAGACTGGTTCAGTTACTGGTAATCTTTTATCTTTTATCTATATATATTGTCTGATTTTTCCTTTAGCGACTATTGCTGTCCTTGAGCTTATTTTATTCTTTGCATTTGAGGCAAGTTCCATATTCACGAGACCTTCAAAATACTCAGTAGCTTTACATATCTAGGGAATCAACTACCATACTACACCGTACGTATTATTTGTTGAATAGTATCTCTCTTAATCTCATCAAAAATAGTGCATTTGTCCTGGCTAAATTATACTCAAATACGCTGATGGCCGTCCTCAACAATCGTTTACGCTTGCGACGGGATGCTTCGGAAGGCACGTTCCTGTGCACTGGATTAAGAGCACAAAATACCCCTCAGGATCACACTGCAGACATTACCAACGACCTTCTAAGGAAATCTATCGTGTTTGCGAGTCCATTGCAGGCAGAAACGGCTGTTGAATTTGACAATACCGTCCCGCGAATAAACAACCTCCAATTAAAGCCTCTTCCGGCACTATTTTTATATTTATTCTTATTACTTTGTGAGACTTGACTTATACATATGCTCGTGTAGGATGCAAAAATCTATGACTATGACAGAAAGGAAAGGCCCGTTTGGACTGCAGATCTGCCTCCACCCTCTGTGAATCGAAATTTCGGGTATACAGTTGGGGGTTTGTGATTATATGCTGTATTCATGATATTATCGCCAGAGAATAAAATAATAAACCCAACCAAACCCAAATCTATTTCAGACATAGATCCGAGATTCAGTCCTACAAACTCAGAAGATTTCGGTATGTAACTCCCAATTACTTACACGCTTAAACACCAAACACTAGCTTTGATTAGAATGCGCTTACACGATCTCTACGATTATTGAACATATAAAGTCATATATTTCGTTACGGAATTCGTTCTCTGTTTGATCTAATCAATCATATTTACTTCTCCGCCAAATCTCCACAGGCTTTCTTCAGAGCACAGCAAGCAGAGAGTGCGGACTTTGGATTTGATATTGCCACCAAACCTATAAGTGTTGGCACGGTATCATGGCAGTGCATGGCCTCGCACAGTTGGCAAAAGCTATGCTGTCTCTGAGTTTAAATATTTTACGTAACACCACGGAGCACGCTACCACGCTATCCAGCGAACTTGAATCCTATATTGTCTTTGAGTGTCTTACGCCTCTCCGCCTCATGGACATTTTTGGAGCAGTCGCCAGCGCAATTGGCCACGTCCGCCAACTTCTAATCTATATCGGCGATGTTAAGGATGGAGATGAGCAGCGGCAGACCTTAAGGGACGAACTCAAGGGCCTCGATTTGCTCCTTCCGATGCTGCAGGAACGTCTCAAACCTGCATCAGATAATTTCCATGGTTTATCGGCTGCGGAAATTGAGGTATTCGAGACAATACTGGGAAGATGCACGCCCATTCTTTCTGAACTACAAAATAAACTCAACAAAGCCGAGCGGATAGATCGCAAACTCCGTTGGCCCTTTCAAAAAGGAGATGCAGAACGAAAGATTCTGCAACTTAAACAAGCTGTATCTTGGGTGAGAGCCATGGTTCAAATTGGTATTAGGTGTGTAGTGCAACTTCTCTGGCATGAAATTAAGTTTACACATTACTATCAGTAAAACGATTGAGGATCTTCAACAAACTATGTGTTCAGTGGAAGGCATTATGGATACTGTAACCTATCAGGTATCAAACATGGCCAATGATCAAGCACGTGCGTCCCTTCAAGTACTAAAATAAATCATGTCTACAATACAATGTGATTGATTTATAGGAATCACCGACGATATGAGGAACACATTCATGCATATTGCCTCTCTCGAGTCTTCTATGAATGGTATGTCAATTCCGCCTATTAGAATAATACCTGCTGACCTTATCACTGTAGATCAGGAACGTGTAGAGCTTGCCAAATGGCTATCCCCAGTCGACTTCTCGAAACTCTTAGTGGACTGCCTTGACTCTCACGCAGTAGGAACGGCAGATTGGGTACTAGAAACATCTGAAATGAAACAGTGGATGTCTGGAGACTTGCGATTGTTATGGTGTCGAGGCCTTCGTGAGCATCTTAGGCAACCATGTATCTATGCACGATACTTAGTATTCTTTCTCCCATAGCTGGCGTTGGGAAAACAATGGTTTCGTAAGTCTACCGCTTAATTATTAATATCTTACTGATTTGTGAATATACATAGATCTCTAGTTATCAACGCGCTCATGCAAACGCATCGAGAAATACCGGTTCTATTCATCTATTGCAGCTATAAGAGCCAATTTGGAACTCGTGACTATTTCGAGGCTCTGCTAAGACAGCTGCTACTTCAGAAATTCTTAACGTCCGATGCCATCTGCTTGCTGAGGGAAGCGAAGTTCCAGAAGCTCACTGAAGCGAAGCTACGGGAAATCACCATAGCACAGCTTCGGAAGTATACAAAGGCCTTCATCATAATTGATGGATTTGACGAAGTACTTGACAGCGATGTCCAAGGCAAACTCGAGGATATTGTCAAGCAGTTAATCTCAGAGACCCATGCCCAAGTGATGTTAACCTCTCGACCCCACATACCAGTCATCGATGATGCAGCTGCCATACTCGAAATCACGGCTGCTGATGTCGATATTCGAAGTTATATCATGGCACAGCTCAATATCAATAATCTATCGAAGCTGAGGGAAAGCGTTCCGGATATTGAGAATAAAATCATTGATGGAATACAGAGGAAATCTTCAGGAATGTATGTAAAGTCTTCCTTATATATTAGATAGCACACTGCTAATGTACAATTAAGATTTCTACTAGCTAAACTGCACTTGAAAACAATACAGGACAAGGCAAAGTGTCGACCCTCAGAAGTCGTTTCCGCATTGGAACATCTTCATGATAATTTCACCCACACTTACAAAGATGTGCTGGAGCGAATACAGCAGGATCCAGAGGGCAGCCATGTAATAAATCACCTATTGTCGTGGATACTTCTTGCATATCGACCTCTGAGAATAGAAGAGCTGCAATGTGGCATAGAACTCACTGAGGGAAGGACCTGGCTGGATGAGCAGTATCTCATTTCAATCTGCCAAGGGCTTGTAGTCATTGGTAAAGAGTCTGGTACTATTAATCTCATTCGTAAGTTCTAATTTGGTCAATGTCTCAATCAAGCATTTATTGTTCCCAGACGAAACTGCTGATCAATATCTACGGCAATATATTGCTAAAGCTCCTTTCCTCACGGAAATGCAATTGGCAGCGGCATGTCTATCTTTCTTGGATGTTAAGATTGAAGGCTCCCAAGCTAGCAACATCCTGAATATGCCATTCACAAAGTATGCCGCTAATGGATGGTATAGGCATATTTCCAGGATAGACAATGGAGAGCAGGTAATCAATCAATGTTCTAGGCTTCTCCTTGATAGCACCAAACTGCCAATGATAGTGAGTCTCCTGGAGGAGTATCCTCGATTCAGGGAATTCTCATACAATGGAGACACTGAAACTGGCGGTACAGCGTTGTGCATCTGTGCAATGCTTGGGTTGGACAAAGTGGCTGAGAGTATTTTAAATCAAGACAAGTCTTCTCTCTATAAGCAGTATGTCAGTCCAGAGAATGGATGGACTGCCTTGACAGTGGCCGCCCAGTATGGAAATTCAAATGTCGTCAAGTTATTTTTGCAATGGGGAAAAAGTACTCTGGAGACCAGGGACAAGACTGGACAAACAGCGCTGTCTTGGGCAGCGATGAATGGCCACACAGAAGTGGTGAACCTCTTCATTAAGATTGGGAAATCAGAAATTAATACCAGAAACCAACATGGACACACACCACTCTCTTTGGCTGCAATAGAGGGTCAAACAGATGTGATAGGACTTCTTCTAATGACTAAGGGAGTAGATCCTGAAACACAAGATCAACATGGTCAAACACCACTTTCTTTAGCCTCTAAGGAGAACCATGCAGAGGTGGTGGATCTACTCCTTAATACTGGAAAAGTGGATCCTAATTGTAGAGACCATCTTGGACAAACACCTCTTTGTTTGGCTGCTACAGGTGGCCATATAGAAGTAGTCAATCTCCTAATCAATATTGAAAAGGTGGATATTGATGCCAGGGATATATATGGACAAACACCGCTTGCTCGAGCTGCACTGGAGGGACATACTGAAGTGATGGATTCTCTTATTCAAACTGGGAAGATAAATCTTAATTCACAAAATCAATTTGACCAAACACCATTGCATCTGGGTGCTTCAAAAGGCTATACTAAAGTAGTAGAGCTTCTTCTCAATACCGCAATGATCAGACCTAATCTACAGAATCAATATGGATACACCCCACTTCATTTGGCTGCTATTGAAAACCATAGTGAAGTAGTGAAGATTTTTCTCAACCACAAAGTTGAATCTGATATCAGAGATTTGAACGGACAAACACCACTGTTCTGGGCAGCCCAAGAGGGCCATATTCAAGTAGTAGAACTTCTTCTACAGACTGGTAATGTTGATCCCTATGCCAGAGACACAGAGGAGAGAACACCAATTTCTATTGCTGACCAAATGTGTAACATAGAAGTACTAGATCTTCTCCACAAACTTTCTATTTGATATAAATAGCGAGAGAGATGTACTTTGCTAGTCTATGATGTCTTCTTCTGGAATTAAATGTACCTAAATGTCAATGTACTTGGAGGGGATGCCAATACTATTGTTTAGGCCAGGGAAAAGGAGGAAAAAAACCAATTGATGACTGTTGGATGGAAATGATAAGTAAAAGTATCAAATATGAGATACAAGATATCGTTTTAAACTGTGAATTTAAACAGGTGAGTATTGATACAAGGAAATGGATATGAAAGAAATAACACAACAAAGGAGAAAATGAAAGAGTGGTACATCAGGAAACTTGGTAAAAACCGGCACCTAATGGTTCAGTAATGAATTTTGGTTATTCCTATGAAACGACACAGGGATATCCTATTTTTTTTGAGAACCTGGTTCATATGATCTGTTACCCTCTTATGACAAATAACTGGGACCACCTATACAGTCTGCATTGAGATAATGTTCATGCAAATTTTGCTAGGGAAGTGTACATAAACTATAATCAGCTACAAGTTGGGTCCTGCACTCTGCTCCAGTATCATTGTGGGGATGTGCGTGATTTGAAAGGAGTGATTTTTCATGCACTGTATTTATGCACTGATAGGAGTCAGTCTTCTCGCAGATAAGCATCAAGTTATAACTATGCAGATGACTCTTGAAAGCTTCCCGGACCCAAGTTCACAGTCCTTGAGTCATCAGTCTCAACCAAACCAGGACTGAATGTATAGTAAACTTGAAGTGACCAACTCACAATCTAGTACTGGAAGCAATTGCAAAATATTTGAGTCATTGATGCTGAGAAACTGGTCAACTCTGTAGCTTTTAATTGCATGACATCTATTCTATGACATGTAGATTCTTAGAAGTCACTTCTGGGTCCGTTAAAGACTCACTCTGCAGTCATAATATGACTCTATGCTGAAACCTGAACTCATGATGCATCATTCATTATTGAGGACCATTAAAGAAAAGGAGTCTCCAAGAATTACTATTGACTCCTGGCTAAGTAACAGGGAGCATATATTAAGGGGAGGCCAGAGACAATGAGCCCCATTGTAGGAGTTTGTAAAAATCTTAGGATATGACTTATATATAGATGACTATGCTAGTGATCCTAGTTTATGTACATTTCCCTAGCAAAATTTGCACAGGCAATATCTCGATGCAGACTGTATAGGCAGCCCCAGGTGTCTGTCATGAGAGGATTATAGGTCATATAAACCAGGTTCTCAAAAAAAAGTTAAGATATCCCTGTGTGGTTCTAAAGGAATAACCAAAATCTGTTACTGAGCCATTAGGCACCGGTTTTTACCAAGTTTCCTGATGTACCTAAGCACCACTTTGTACTTATCACCTTTCTTCTCCATAGAAAGCATCTGTGAGGAGGATGTTCTAGATCCCAATGACAGACCATATCGCCCAGGTTTGTGTAATTAATTCATACAGTTGAAAGCGAAAATACTCTCATAGTACAGTAGGGAGACTGTCTAGGCAACGCTGAGATGGTGGCAGTTCCAACTCGAGATAATACTTAGTAAAAGGTGTATATTACTAAATGGCAATAAAACTGACATGCTTTAAGGAAAGGAATGAGGCTGTGAAAGAAATGAGGGTACTGCAAAGAGTCTCCTAAATTGGGAGAGTGAATAACTCACCTCAGGAAAGTTGGCATGCACATCTTAAATGGTTTCCTAGCTTGTCAAATTGGTATGTAGTGCTATCTAGACTAGGGCTGAGCACGGGTGACTCGCAGGTGCACCCATGGGTATACCTGTGGGTATTTTGCTCATTTGTCAAGACCTGATCCTGATATCAGCCTCGGACCTCCGATCTTGTTATTCATTTCTATTTCCTTCGGACTCCGTTATGTTATTCATCCTTGATTTCTCTTGTCGTTTGTGTTTTCGATTATATTCTATTTATCTTCGGACTCCGTCTTTACTTTCACTTATTCATCCATTCTTTATCTTTCGGATCTCCGTTTCTCTTATCTCGCTTATCTTTTATTGATGCCAAGCATCGCTTATGATTTCACGTGTTTATGTTCCACATGACTTTTACGTTATATTCTCATCGGCCTCCGCTTTATGTTATTGCCAGCCAACCACACTCCTTATCATTCTTTCCTTATCTGTTTCATCTCCGTGATCCTGACTATTTCCCCCTTTGTTATCGGCCTCCATTTAGTATAAATAGCCACCTTTGTATTATGGTTCAGTAGTCAGAAATCCACTTCATTATTCTGTTAACTCATTCCGGCCTCCGTCTCTGTCTACTTCTTATCCGTTCTACTATACTCGGTCTCCGAGTTTCTCTTACACCGACTTGTCTGTGACAACCATTGGACTCTGAACCCTTGTTTCAAACTTCATTCTGAAATAAGGACAACACATATGGTTAAGGGCGCAACACATAAGTTGAAGCCAAGTCCTTTCAGTTCATATCATCCTGACTCCGATTTACTCACTCGTTCTAATATATCCGGAGTCCGAAGTGACGCCTAGATATCAGGACGTAACATCATTCTGTTGAGTACCTTCACCCGTGGGAACACCCGCACGCAGGTACCCGTGAATTTAGGCGCCGGGTATTCACCCATTTCCCATGGGTGGTACCCACAGGTATTTATAAAATAAGTCACTGTTACGCCCTGATACGGAATACACCTGGTAAGCTGCACGGAGGTAAGCCAACGTTTCCGGTCGGAAACGCCAATGACTTGTACTGAAGGGACTTGGCTTCAACTTATGTGTTGCGCCCTGCACGGTCGTAGGTTGTCCCTACTTCAGAGTTCAAGAGTAGAGTTGAGAGTATAGCCGAGCGGGAACGAAACCCGAGCGGAAGCAGACAAGAGTAGAGATAACAGAATACGAGATTTGATTTCTGACTGAGTAAAAGTAGATACAAATGAGCGTATTTAAATATAATTAACCGAGCGGAAAAACATTGGATAAAAAAGATAATCAGAGATGAATCATAAAAAGATAATTGGCGTATTGATATGCCGTGCGGAGCCGGTGGGAGAATAACGTAAATAATGAAGGGTCAAATAATCAGCTGAATGATAAGCGAGAATAAACACATGGTGCAAAAGATAACACAGATAAGAAAGATAAAGGAATCCGGTCGGAAAATAATTGATTGAGTCAACAAGAAAATAATAAGGATGAAAGCCGCGCGGGAAAAGTACACCGCGCGGAAAAGGATCTGAATGAACGAATACAAAGGAAATGAATTAAATGAATAGAACATGGATAGAAAACAATATATGAATATAAGCCGGTCGGATCGATACTTGACAGTCACAGAAATGGTGTTTAGACATGTTTTCTGTGACTTTATAAATACCTGTATGGGTTGTCCTAACTCATTGGAGACACCTCCACCCATGGGAACACCCGCATGCGGGTACCCATGAATTTAGGCGCCGGGTATTCACCCGTTTCTCATGGGTTGGGTACCTGCAGGTATGTGATACCCATGCTCAGCCCTAATCTAGACTATGAACCACTAAGCCTCACTAGCTACTCTCTGCACCATGGAGTTATTGACAGATATTCATCAAACCTGCTAATTCACCATATTAACTTATGTTTCCTACATTTCCATATCTCAATTATTATTGAGGATAGTTGACAGTATGAGCTATCAAGAGGAATAATTACTTACTAATATTCTGCCAGTAAGAAGTTCCAGTCCATGACACCTTTATGTTTGAACAAGTCACCTGCAGTGTCTACATGACTTTGACTTCCTATCTCAAACCACCATGTTCTCCCTTGTAAAGTTTGGAGTACTTGAGTCTACTACTTTCCAAGGTCCAAAACTGCTTGTCATTCCGTCTTCCATCACTCAGATACTGATAACTTGAACATGGTCTTCACTGCAATTCATCTGGGGTCTCTTACAGTGTCTTGTCACTATACCTTACTCAGTGTCTGCTCCTCAGCTCAGGTGTTTCACTGGTACTCTCCGTGTTTCTTCATCAGAAATGGTTCTCTATCTACTGGAAAGTTCGTACTACCTGTACCTGATGAAGTCTTTTTCCTAGCCCTTGACACAAAGCTTCCCTCAGGACTGGTCAGTCAATCAGATATCATAGCAGAGAATGAGCCATTCAAGTTGGGTATTCGTCTAGGTGTTTCCTTCTAGTTTAGTTCATTCATGCATTGCATTGATATTATATTATAGGGCCTCCACTCTTGTACTCTTTGCCTATACTGCTTTTCAAACTGTATTACCCGGTCATACCATTAATCTAGTTTTCTGACCGCTCCATTTGTCCTTTCCTATGTTCCTACCATTGTTACCTAGGATGGTAGCTTGTAAATTTTTATTTATTCTCTAGTTGAATATATAATATTCGAACTATTTAATGCTAAATATATGAAATAACAAGAGATAGAGACAGCTACAAACACTAGGGAGTCTCTATGTTTGTCCTTCGAGCTATATAGCACTAGACTAGTGTTGCTGTGTAATTCTGATATGTTGGCAAGCCCATCACTAAGTCTGCTATGACGACTAGACAAGTTCAGAGTTACTAAATAGATAGAACTGCTATATGGACCACATAGCGCTATGTGGCCTGTGTCGACTTTCCTGATGCATAGACTACAGGGAAGTTTGGTCAAACTTTCCTCCGCCTGTTGTGACAGGCTATGCGTGATGCTTACATGCTTTTGCGGTGGTCTAGAGGACCCTTGTATAGTCCTATCAATGTCGGTTCCAGTTCCGGACACTTTTTCAAAATTCTGAGCCTGAGGCCGGGGTCTTTCCGGACACAAAGCAGCCTCGACCTCGAGGCCAGGTCTAGTTCTGGATACAAAGCACTCTAGTTCAGTGGTATAACATTGACTCTATCTATAGCTCCCAGATGTGAGTTAAGGGTTTGAATCCTATCCATGCTGCTTTTTATTTCTTTTGGCGCGACTAATAATCGCTGAACTTATTACTAGTTATTAGTATTTATCAGCTATATCTCTACCGTTTATCTGTTGCAACGGACTTTAAGGTCGCCGAGAATGGGCTGCTCATCACAGGAGAGCTCTTGAAAACTTGGAATTTCAGTCCGAAAAGACAAGCTGGGATAGTGGAGCTTCTAGTGGGCCGAAGGGCAAGAAAACGGCTGATGAGGACGAGAGTGAGTAGAAATGGACAAGATAGTGTACAATCACAGAAAAAATGAACATATATAGCTGTAAATATGCTTCTAAAGAATACAAGCTATTTTTTAATACTTTTTGAAGGCCGGGGTCAAATTCCGGATAAAATCTATCCTTTTCAACGAGGCCGTGTCTCCGGACACAATTTCCTTTTTTGGGACGATCAAATTCCGGACATTTTCGCGCCAGCTGGAACCGGCATTGATAGGGATATACAGGGGTCCTTGGTCTAGACAAGGATCCTTGATAGTATAGAGCGAGGCCTGAGGCGGATTCCGGCAAAATTTGGATTTTTGAGGCTAATCCCTGAGGCAATCCCAGCCAAAATCGACGATTTTGGGCCAAATCCCTGAGTATTTGTCAAACACACCGCGGGATATTATGCCTCAGGTGCCATCCCGGCGTGACTCCATGGAGTAGTGGTTGTGAACCCTTGTTTACGCTTGAAGACACTTCTACTTGAGACTAAATGGGTTGAATCGAAGGGAGGGACGTGTTTTGCTGTGTTGAGAGCTGCGTAAGTTTTTTAAAATATATTTAGTATATGATTTAGAGAAACTTTGATATAATATACAATATATAGCCTTAAAAAGCTATATTAAATTAGCGAGGTCTGAAGTAACCGTCCCGGCAGATGAGCCTCAACCTTGCGATGCCTGAGGGAATCCCGGCAAAAAAAACGTCCCAAAAAGGAAATTTTGCGTCCCGGCAAAATGGCCAATTTTGACCACTTTTGACCTCAGGCCTTCACCTGTATTATCAGAGGTTCTTCTAGACAATGGGTGGCTGCACACGTGGCCGTTGACAATTTGAAATGACAGCGGTGTGTAGACAGAAATTACTAACATATTGAAATAGTCTATAAGTATCAAGCCCGGCGTTAAGGGCGTTGACGTTCCGAAGTGGGTCCCTCGCCGAGTTTTTCCTCCCACCATTCCTCCCTTCCCACACTCCCCATCTCACCCTTACAACCCTCAAATCCGCGTGCTTTCATTTGAATTGAAGTCTGAAGGTAAGAAATGTTTTTAAAGCGGATCTTCTAACTGTTGACAGTATTGGATGACAGGCAGCGATGTGCATTCATGGTCGATATCGCGCAGTACATTACCTCCGGTGCGGTCATACCACGGTGGCGATCAGTGGAGAGAGATTCCACGAGCCCTGTTCCTCCCGGTCATGTGCTCGCAGTCCCAACCATCCTCCCAATTGTTCCAATTATTTTCGTCAATGCTCGGGCTGTGTCCAACGGGAGCGGCCGTGCTGTAGTGCTCACCATAACTGTGCACAACCACCCCCTGTAGAAAAAACGAAGACAGAGATACACCAGGTTTGTTCTGAACACTGTGGCGGCCCGCGTACCAAACAACCAATCTGGTCAATAAGCTCAAATATTTGACCTTTCCCCTCTGTGTTTTACGAGTGTATTGGATATGGTCATTTTTCTAGTAGCTACTAGTTAACACGAGATACCAGCTATTAGTAGCGTAGGGATGTTGGGTTTTGAATGCATCGAAATCTACTGATAGACTTTTTTGATTGATGGCATGTCCTTTACACTACAGAGCAATCTAGATTCTTCATCAATGCTGGTGCGATAGGTCAGCTGGGAGAACGACAGTCCAAAAGTGTTCAGGTTCCCGGATGCCAGTGAGTCGTGCCAAATTCATTTGTTTTACCACATCGAGGCCGGGCGCAACGAGAGGGGTGTTACAGGGTGCTCTGCACGGCGGATCAAGATAGCATATAAAAAATTGAACTTACCATGCCTGTATTGGCAATATATTGTCTCCATACTAGATACAGCTCCAGGTGCATCAAGGAAACGATCGAGGGTGGAGGGGAAAGGCGTTGAGAGCCTCATGCGTGACTGGTAAAATAGTGGGAATCGCCGAATCGATTCCATTTGATTGTGACTAGTCAAAAAGAAGCCCGTTTATAAGCTGTTTCCCAAGGAAATGACCTTTGAAGCAGTTACCATAGAAAACTTTTAGGACATTAGTAGATTTAAGAGATGTAAAGCTGTATATGACAAGAATTGTGCCGGGAGATGACGGGGAGAGAGAGAGTACAGCACCGAAAGCCGCGGCTGAGTAATTACTAAATTCGGCTAAGAACTTGTGGGGTAACGGCGTTTAAACCACGGTGTTTGCTGTCCAATGAAACCACACACCATGAAACCGGTCATGATGGCGGTGTCACCAGCGCCACACCGACTCCGCGGCAACACTATGCACCAGTACGTGACTGGACGCGACGTAGTCACTCTCCTGTCATGTCCATGGGAAACTTGACTTCCTTGTTGTCTTAATTGCAGAATTATAACAGATGAGCAACTTGCATGTTTATTATTCTCAATAGAAGATTATATTGCACCGAGTAGGTGTGAGCAGCTTTTTCAGTTACTGTCACGCTCTGTGACAAAATTGTTCGGACGCGGAAGTCACGTGACCAGGCGCGTACCGTTGCTTGCTCTTCCCACCGCCTCCCGCCCCCATATTCCGCCCTCCTGCAGTCCAAGCAGCATTTGTATGTTATCATTTATTTATATTCAAGTTACTCCGACTCATTTTTTAAAGAAATGGTCTTGTTTTCGCAATTTCTGTTACCAGCATGTGGTAGGCCGGCCGTGATTGAGCACGCGGGGCACGGCGGCGGCCACTAGGGGCGACCGTCGGCAGTATAAAAGGTGTTTTTTGGCCCTTTTCTCCTCTACTACTCACTGATCATGATGAGCAGCGAAACAGAAAAATTTTATGACTCTTTTACCCGCAACCAGGTGAAGGAGTATCGAGCATGGGTATGTTCCGTCGCCCAAGATATCATTTGTTGCTCACTAATAGAGTGTATTTGCTACCAATATATATTAGTGTTCTAATGTTAACATTAGCATGACTAATATAGATCAGAGTGGAGCGTAAGTTGAACATTAGTTACCTAAGCCACCTGCCATTCTCGGTATGCCCCCCGTTCGAAATACAAGGGCCTTCCAACACAAGCTGCTGCTTGCTGCAGTCGCTTTGGGTATATACGAAATAGTAGTCGGTTCTCAACGTCTTCAGTCCCCTTTGACCACCTTAGAGCCTCCTGATCTCTTGAACAAAGAAGACTCTCGGAGGAAGGTGGTTTGAGCGTTAAAGAGACGTGAGAAAAGGCATAATACGCGAAGTAGGCCAGTCAATGCCGGCAGAAGGAGCTCTAAGTTCGGCAGCCTAATATATATTGGTTGCAAATACACTCTAATGTTGTTGACAGGCTTTTCCTAACAATGTCGTCGAGTCTGACGACTTTTCTTTCGGCCAGAGACGCGTTTGGCTTCAACCCAACGCATACAAAATTTTTATGCGACGTGACGAGGGGCCCTGGAGCGATTCCGTGGATACTGGCAACGAACCGGGCGCGCAGCTTGAAGCATACCGTGACTTTGTGAATCTATTATCGTATTTCGCATTTTTTGCGTGTATCTGACGCGTTTCTATTAGCTCTTGCCCCCCAAAATGCATACCCACAGCCTGTTCAACCTAGAACGCGTCGAGGACTGGGTCAAACACGCGCCTTATCTCGTGTTTAAGGCCCTTGTATATCCAAATATCGACAGGAGATGCAAACACAACCGCCATCCACCTGTCTTTACATTGAGGGAAGCTACCCACTATAACACTGGCCTACAGCACCTCCCCATGCAGCGGCATGCTATAGCCAGTCCGTTCGATGAGGATCGCCTCTAGCTGAACCTTTGAACCCTACTCCCAGATACATATCAGCGATAGTCCATAGAACATCGTTGTTATTTAATCATGTATATATTGCAGATATTACTGTATATAATGTGCATGATGATATCTAATGGTTATATTGAAGTACTACCTCTCTGCTTCGACGTTGACTACCCCTGCCCTTTTCACGAAGTCCGTTCAAAGCCCGCCAGACGGCGAACCATGCCGTCATTACATAATATCTTCTTATATGGTATGTGCGACTCGCTGCAAACTCGCTGTGACATCTTTCTGTGGTCGTCGGCGCAACTTCGGAGCGCATCGTACTTAGATCTGACCATCAGATCGTACTCAGATGGTCGCGCCTCCATCACGGCCATCGACTCCGATAACGCACATCAGCCATAAATACGCCACCGGTCGATTCCCAGCCTCCTCCCATACGACATCATCTCCCACACAAACATGGTCATCCAAGTCGGTTCTACATTCCCTTCGTACACCTTCTCATACAGTATATCCCATACACGGACGAGCTTGCTGATCATGTACGTTCTTTCCTTTCGGCGCTTATTATGTCAGGATCGCTGACGTCGAATGTAGGCCGTGTGCGGAAAACGTGAGCATTCTGCGTCTGTACGCCTTTGTAGGGATGATGTATTGATTGGCATATGATGGGGATCGTGTAGCGCAAAAGCTGAGTACGGATGAATGGAAAGGAAAGGTGCGTGCACTTCATCTTTCGCCTGTATGCCGTACCCTCAGTAACTCGTCGGCCTCCTTCCAGAAAGTCGTTCTGGTCTCCGTTCCTGGTGTATTCACCCTGGTTGCCACATGACGCACGTCCCAGGCTATGTCAAGCAGGTAAAGGATCTCAAGGCGAAGGGTGCAGATGTCGTTGCGTTCATGGCCGTGAATGATCCCTTCGTTATGAGTGCATGGGGAAGAGTTGTCGGTGCAAAGGAAGATGTACGTTCATCTTATTAGCCTCCTCTATTCACCTAACTGGCCCTTTCGCGTCATCTAGCTTATCTTCCTCTCTGACCCCGCGGCGACCCTCTCAACCCAGCTCGGCCTTTCCGTGGATCGTTCGGCCCAAGGACTCGGTATTCGAGGCGCTAGTGTTGGAATATGGGAGTTAACGAGCGCTGCGCAAGCAAGATAGTGCGCGGCATCCAGGCACGCTCACCAATGCCAAGCCTCGGGCTATTAACCTTTCCTGTCCTAATGTTGTTTTTCTTATCTTCTTTTAGCTTTATTCCTTCGTATTTAAACCCCCATCCCAAATATCATTTTCCTCGCGCGTTTGCGAGGGTCCACTGCTAACTCGGGTGACGGCCCACGACCTCATCTTAACAGCTAGGTATGCGCTGCTGCTCGATGACTTGGTCGTGAAGTATGTAGGCGTCGACGAACCTGGAAAGTTTGAGAAGAGTGTTGCGGAAGCCGTGTTAAAACTGCTGTGAGCACACAATGGGTATCATCGTAAATGTACCCCTGGTATTTTGACTTGCCTTTATGCACAAATATTAGAGGTTGAATGGATTATAAAGATTTATAATATTTCGTCTGAAAAGGGATGGCATCTAACCGCGTGCTCATTGGATGCGTGGATGCTATGAGTTATTTTTGCTCAGCGTTTTTGGAGGAGTCGTGCGGCGAATTCCTTTGGTACTCAACGGAACCACCTAATACACCTGATAACTTAAGCTAGTTAGACCGTGAGAACAGGGGTGTTGTGAGGGGCTAAGTAGCTAAGGTAGCCACATACCGTCTATACCGCGACAAATTCCGCGGTAGGGGGTTGTTTCCCTTAGAAAAAAAAATAGGAAAAATGAGTCGGAAGGCAATAAGAAAAAACTCTTATGAGAGGTAAGACCAGGATATGACCCAGGACCCGTGGGAGATACCACCGGGAGAAGACCATGCGTCAGCGCTGTCCGGGAACCGACCGCATCACTGGCCGCTACAGGCACTATCGGTCCTCCGGCGATGTCGCCATTACCGACACACGGCTGCTCGCCGTCTGCGACAGCGAGTTCGATAACTGCCCTTCCAGACCACCTTTTCACGGCGCACAAAGTGCATACGGGGATATTCGAGTATGGAGAGCTCTATTATTAATAAATAATAAACTTATGGCTGTGTTATTCGTGTCTACATGCCTGGAGAGTGAGAATACCTAAGTAAATTACAAGAAAATAAAATAAAAGTAAATAAAAAGTAAAACTAGATGAATAGTCTATTCTAGTGCATACAGAGGTTTTCTGCAACCAATTAAACTATTTTATTTCGTCTTATGTTGCAGACGGTGAAGTGCAGATCCTACTAAATACAGAGAGACGCCGTGCTGACTTCACATGCACGTGACCTTCGCGTCGCTCAGCGGCTCTTCCTTCTTCCTACTCGTAAGTACCTGCTACACCTGGTTCCCTTTAAGTCCTCACATCTTCTTTCCACAGTCGTTTTCCTGTAGGTTCTAGAGATGCAGAGCAGTGATTATACTGTTCGTAGGGTTCGCTCGGGCGCCAGCAGAGGCGTGCAGATGATAACCATGCGTTCTCACTCTCGGCGACGAGGTCGGGGAGATTCAGACAACGGAGATGAGGAGAGGGCAGAGGGTTCTGTACGTGGAAGGTTCATCACCAACCGTGAGCTTAAGAAACAGCGAGAGCTTGACGATGCAAACCGGAGAGCCGACCTCAGCCGTAAGTCCTTATATACCTCACACCATTGGCTTATCTCCATTACTTTGTCTTTCAGAGCTATCAGAGCGTACTCGTAAAGCTGCTGCCAATGTAGGACTCACCGACGAGGCTCCATCACAACCTGAAATGGGTTTCGGGAATGATGCTATAGGTGGTGACGATGATTGGGAGGATGTACATGAGGCCCCTCCGGATGAAACTACGCCCATGATCGTTTATGATCATAGCCATGCAGGTGAAGAACCTATTCAGTGGCCGAAGATAATCGGAGACATTGGTCAAAGGTGAGTATCTTCCTGCTTGGCTCTACTGATACTAACATGTGTATTTTAAGGCGATACCGTAGCTATGGTGCTGGCCTTTGGAAGGAACGTGTATCAAAGCGCAGGGCATACTGGGAATCGCAAATGCTTCATCTTTACGAGGCCTATATGGAGTACAAGTACGGAACTACTTCTGGTACAAGTGGCGACGACACAATGGAGCAAGATGAGCCTGTTCAGCAAGACCCACGCAACCCTACGGAATTCTCGATTGCCGTGTTAGGACTTAGTGGTAAGTACTTATCTGAAGGATGTGATATAACACTGAGGCCACTTCACAGGTTACGAACCATCGCGGGTCTTGCCCCATCCTCTCCGCCCTCATCCCTTCCTTAACCAGACGCTGATCAGCCATGGGCTGCTTGGAAGCGCTCCTATCATCCCATCACTAGCATTCCCAATTCATGATCTCGAAGTGTATCGTCGTTGCCATATTCACTGCCCTCAGTTCAGTATCCAGCAGTGGATCAAGGTAATTTGTGATATTTCTAATGTATGTTTCTTTCTCAATACTTAGATATCAACTTATGTCTTTTAGATTAATTATAGACCCAGTTATCGAACGCAGTTCTCCGACGCCTTCGACACTTACCTTGAGCTTCGTCGGATGCTCGAGAAGGCTATTAATAAGTCCCTGGAGCGTGATAAGCCTAATTGGCGACTTACGCATTCTTGCCCAGCGTGTCATTACAAGGTATGTTTCTTTATTATACATATAATAAACATAAACTAGAACTGACTATTCCTCTAGGTTGCTGATGAACCGGAACTCTCGCCTTCCATCATCGGTGCAATCGACGGCAACAACAGCCTGAAGCGATTCATATGGAAGGACCGCGGTCAAGATGACTTGGTGTTCGACAGCGACTATTTCTTATCAAGAGAATTTGTAGACAAGTTTGGGAGTGAAGTCAAAGTCAGAAAGAAGGGTCGAAAGGGCAATAAGGAGGTACGTTACAATTACTTTGGTGCTTCTGTTGGCTCATGTGTTGGTTTAGGTCGATGTTGAGGCAGAAGGGGATCCCACTGACGGGAACGACAACACCTTAATCCTCCTCTGCACTGATAACTGGAAGGCTGCGAACGCTGAGACTCTGAAGCGTTTGATCAACGCATTTGAGGAGACGGGGATATTCCTAGCCATATGTCGGCATGGGATGATTTGGATAATCTGCAACATGGTCAGGAGCGGTGAACTGTAAGTTATGTTCATATATGATACTGCCCTGCACTGACCTACCTTCAGAGCAAAATATCCCCTCGCTACATGTGCGCATCTCCTTGGTCTGTTACCCAAAAGCCCCGGACTGGGGTATGATATCGCCTGCTCTTTTGGCCGTACATTGGCCCGTAGCTCTCTCGGTCCAAAGGCTAAAGAATGAAAGATAAAGGTTGTTGTGCCAGCGTTCCATGGTTATGCACATAACCGTCCTTGCCAGCTCTCCTATCACATTCAAATGACGGAGGGATTTGGCCTTGGGGATGCTGAGACATGCGAGCGTGTATTCTCAGGTTCCAACAAGGTTGCTCGTCTGACACGCCACTGCACGCCATTCCACCGCCACCAATTCGTTGACATGTACTTTCAGCAATGGGATTTTGCGAAATACGAATCACTAGGTATGTGCTTGTTATTCTAAATAAATTGTATACTTATGATACCGTAGGGATGTTCCTCCACCAAAATTATATCCAAGCGTTGGAAATCTTGGAAGAGATGCCCACCGAGATTAATACGCTCACCGGGGGCCGTATGATCGCCGATGCTCATTATGTCAAGTGGCTTGACGAAGAACGTCTCTACCTCGAGTCAAAACAAAAGGAACCGGAATTAGAAACCTTCAAGATTGATTATGTAGAGCTGTTGCAGAAGTATGAGGAGGCAAGGTGAGCCTGTCCGTTGACATACCATTTTGTTGAATATAACTTACACACATTCCAGAACCCTCGCAGAAGATGCTAAGAACATAGCTGACTCTGCAACTGACTCTGCACAAAAGATACGATTGTCGCGTGTGGCACGTGAAGCATGGGATACCGCGATCTATTTACAGACCGATCTCAACGACCTTGAAGTGCACCTCGGAATATCTGAACATTGGACTTCACAATCACCAGGTTATCAGACAACTCTCAAGTACATGAACCAGTGGCAGTTCCAGCTGGCTGTCGATACGCTGGAAAGTTTGGTTGTGCAGCGGCTTTTCGAACTTACGAAGGCCAATGCCTCGAGGACAGGTATGATATTCAATCAATATTGTTATTCTTCATCATAAAAATTATATGCCAGGCTACAAGCTTTGTACGCACATCACAAGGCCATCAAATCCCGTTCAAAGGCTTGTCAACGTGCCCTTTGTGCATATAATCTCGCTGCCGCAAAATTGGATCCTCGCCACCCCCAGCTGGAGTGGTCAGATATCGTTGAATATACAACACTCGCAGAGTTCGAGATATTACGGATCGCAGCTCGTGAAGACATCCGGAACTTGGAATGGGCCAATGTGAGAAACCGCCAGGCAACCGTATGCCACTTGAAAATCAAACGGGCAAAAGAAGAGATCATTCGACTCAATGTCGAAATTAAACGGGTCCTCACTTGGATAAATGATGAGAATGAATTATTCTCATCTTTTTTGGAAAAGACCACTGACCCGCTGCTTTATAATGCCTTGCTAGAACGCGCTCTTGAAAGAGAAAGAGTTAATAATAAACTCGAAGCGGCAGTGGCTCGTATTTCTTTATTAAAAGGATTTACAGGTCAAATATCGACTGGGGTACGTCTAACAATTCGTATTCCTGGTCGTGATGAGCGGGCAGAGGCAGGGAGGGAAAGGCAGGGAGATGTTGCAGGTGATGAAGCCGACTTGTCAGATGAAGAAATACATGATGAATTAGATCAAATACATGAAGGGATGGGAAGTTTAACTATTGAAGATGAGTAGATAAAATATACATATTATTACTGCACATACAATAGGTGAATCTTCTAAAATATTGCGAAAATCATATGTGCCTATGGCTGAGTAGCTGCACATACCTAGCACCGTAAAAATAAAACATGTCAGATTTGACTCAAATTTTGGGGAAATACTCAGGAAGTGTTCAGAATGACTTCCTGTAAATTTCAGACCCGACATATTTTGAGTGTTAAGGGTTCAGTTCTCTCTTCACTCTAACTGGACCAAACATCAATCCAAACACAAGCATATTACTTCGCACAGACATTTTTAATTTCCAATATTTTTTGACATTTAAGTTTATATAGTATATACAAGTAATTCCGACCAAATTCCCTTGGAAAAGGAGTGTAAAGTCTATCGTAATGAGGTGTCGGGATGGCTATCAGACTATAACTTGATGAAAACACATTCTAAATTCACTCTTGTGTAATTAATTTCTTCTATTGATATTACTTTAGAAATTGACCAAAATAAATTGAGCAATATATGTTTCTACGAGGATCTATTCAGCGATTTGTGAAGAGGAACAGTCACCCAAATAAAATGACTTTTGATTATTAAGCTCTGTGAGAACCCTTTCACTCTAGTCTGCTCATGTATTTATGATATATATATAATCTAACATTTAGTAGCTCATCAGCTGTTATCATAACCTTGTTACCATTTTATTATCCATGTATGGGATTGACCTGTAAGAGAACATGATATATTCAGGACATTCAGTAGTGTTCCCACACAATGTTGCAAGGAAAAACACAGAATATTATTACTTAAATCTGTAAAAGGCGCCACAAATTTATGTAGGATTTTAAGACAAATGTAGTCCTTGTATTTCAGGGTATTATCATGTCGAGGACAACTCAAGACATGGTGTGACAGACCTGTCACAACATGCGTTCTTGTTGTTCAACTGCCACCATCACACAGTGTTTACATGTTTGCGACACATCAACCCCATCTAGTATCCTCTATGCTCATGTCTCATCTGGCAGGATATCTACAGGGCGATATCTCACCCCACAACATGCTCCCTGCTTACAGTAACAACAAATACGGCTGTACGCACTTCTGGCTCAGCGCTGTCATGATGAATCCCCTCCTTTCACTAAACCTGGTATCGTTTTGTCTGCCTATGGCCTCCCTCGCTCTCTCCCAACCATGCCTATTACCCCTCGCCTCAAGAAGAAGACCTATCTCAAGAAAACTCATTAGTTCCGTCTGACAGGGCTCTTTAGAGTGGATTGGTATGTGATACTTCTCTGGTCACTGTAATTGATTATTCCACAGTCAGCAACACTTCCACCCACCCGGCGTCACCTCATTTTGAGGAAAACCGACCTAAGCGACTGATGCTTACTGCTCCTGAAGCAGCACCTTCTCCTGCATTGGTCGTCTGGCCCATACGGAGGACATTAGGGCTCGGCACCGTACCGTATACGGATACGGCCGTAGACTATACATGTTTTTACGGCGCCCACCGTCCCGTATCCGTACCGTACAGCGGTCAGTTCAGGTGCTCGACGGTACAGATACGGCACCGTAAATACGGTTTGTACGGTTACGGCGTCGAGTTCTATGAGCCTGAGTCCAATTACGTCCTACCAATATATTTGGGAAGACTATTTTCTAGAATATATTTGATTGGTGGACGGTGTATAAGGATATTCAAGTTGATTAGAGGGTGAATGGTGGTGGTGATGGAGTGCCGTAAGCTATGTGGGTTTGTTACGGCGCACACCGTCCCGTATCCGTACCATACAGTGGTCAGTTCAGTTGCTCGACGGTACGTTTACGGCACCGTAGATACGGGTTGTACGATTACGGTGCCGAGTCCAAGTGGACGTGTGGAAGTTGCACAAGTTTGAACCATCCCCTCCTCCTCCCCCAGACTGCTTGCACAAGAACGAAGCAATAATAGTGAGTCTCCTTTATACATATACATTACTACTCTGCCAGTTATTTTGCTAACACTCTTGTTATCTCTTAGACTGCAACTGCTGTGTTACAGTTCGGTGAGAACTCTCATGGACTGAGCTTCGCATATACAACTAAACTATGAAATTGGCTAGAATCAATTCTTAGTGAGTTATTAAGTATTGTCATTCATTGCTGAAGTTCTAAACTCTATTACCCTGATTCGCATATAAGGTCGTGCTATGGGCCTGAAAGAGCTTTATCTGACCCTGTAATGTTAAATTTCACTCGGAACCTAGCTAGGCTAGGCATCCCTTTGTAAAGTCTTATATATGTATATCCATATATATCAATACAAAATACAAATATTTCTAATTTTAAGGAACCTTTTAAGAACTAAGGACACAGTTGTGACATTATGTGACATTCGAAGCCTTCTCTTCCTGTCATCGTGTCACTGGCACTCGGATCCATCATGCCTCGCCAAGGACCTAAATTAACATATCAGCAACGAAAGGTGGCCCGAGATCTTGCTACGAAGCGTCGCCAAAGTCTGTGGAAAGACGTCGATGACATTATGACATTTGTCCACGAGGAAGCCCATCGGTTGGGCAAGCTCTGGAAAAAAAGGCCAGAAACGATCCTGCATATGTGTTACCAGAAGGGACGTATTGCCAAGAAGCGGAGAGGGATCAAGGTGGACAATGCTGCCCGCCAGGTAGATGGGTGGTTAGAAGGCCGCAAATTGGGTATGTCTTTGTCTTTATTTCGATTTGTTCTTATCTCATTAAAATATTTTAGCTCTTAATGAAGAAGAAAAGGATATATTTAAGCGTATCAAAGCTGAACTCATCACGCTTGGTGGGCCTGAGAAAGCGAGCCAGCTCCCAGGGGATCTGCAGTCGTTCCTGAAGGAAAAGGCACTTGCCTTTCGGGAACATAAAAATACTTCTGCTTCTGTGAGTATGAAGGCTATTGTGCAGGATACATCTTCGACTATCCAGTCCATCACTGCAGAGGTATGTCGTGCGATCATTCTACCATAGCATCCAAATTGATACTTCCGTTACCATATAGGTCATGTCCTTAAATAAACGAACAGGCATCGAAGTATTCCTCTTTGCCGCCAAAAGTTCGCATGAACAGTCGACTCCAGGATTCTATTTTGCGACACCAAAGGCCGAGCGCTATGTGCTGCATGGAATGAAGAAGCACTCTGTTGACATATCGCGCGAATTCGAAGCATTTGTTTCCAACGACATGGAAGGTTTATCTATATATTTATTTTTGTATGAGTGGGCCTATCTAATGTATTTGCAGGGTTGATACGAAACCACAATGATCGCTTGAAGGATGTTAAGATGAAGATCCGGAATGAGATTCTTACTGGTCTTCGTAAGTCAAGTTGCTCTGTCCCTCGGATACTCATGGTATTAATGTTACATTTATTCTATTTGATAGGAAATATAACAGGTCATATGAAGCTCGATATGCATTTCAGCAAGTACAACAAGCTCATTGTTGCAAAAACACGGCATTCAACTCGTTAATTGGCCGGAGAAAATCCCATTCGTCAACTCATCCAACATCACTTCCATACATAGCCTCAATGCCCTTCTGGCTGCTCTTATCCATTCAAATGCAGAGAAACGATGCCGATGGGTAAAGTTGACCGTGGAGGAATGGGAACGACGAAAGGAGGAGGTCGAAGAAACTGATCGTATAGCGGGTCCTACACAACGCAAGCGCAAGCGCAACTGTGCCATCGTCAATAGCGAAGGTGAATCCAGCGAATCAGAAGATGAACAACAGGAACCTCTTCCGAAGAAGCCTAAGAAGGCAAAGACCACTTCAAATAAGGAGAACGTGCTGCACACTGAGAAGACGACATTTAAGGCCAAGACTAAGAAGACCACTGACAAGAATAGAGACTCCGTCGCGGGTAAGAAGCAGAAGGTCAAGAAGGTTAGCGGCGGGAATGGAGGGTTAGTGCAACGGACTTAAACAGCGCACCCGCCACCACTACCCTAGTTGTAAACAGCGCACCCACCGCCGCTACCCCAGTTGATGGTGGATAATTAATGTTAGCTTGTAAAATAGACTATTCATCTAGTTTTACTTTTTATTTACTTTTATTTTATTTTCTTGTAATTTACTTAGGTATTCTCACTCTCCAGGCATGTAGACACGGATAACACAGCCATAAGTTTATTATTTATTAATAATAGAGCTCTCCATACGCGAATATCCCCGTATGCACTTTGTGCGCCGTGAAAAGGTAGTCTAGAAGGGCAGTTATCGAACTCGCTGTCGCAGACGGCGAGCAGCCGTGTGTCGGTGATGGCGACATCGCCGGAGGACCGATAGTGCCTGTAGCGGCCAGTGATGCAGCCGGTTCCCGGACAGCGCTGACGCATGGTCTTCTCCCGGTGGTATCTCCCACGGGTCCTGGGTCATATCCTGGTCTTACCTCTCATAAGAGTTTTTTCTTATTGCCTTTCGACTCATTTTTCCTATTTTTTTTTCTAAGGGAAACAACCCCCTAAGTACCGCGGAATTTGTCGCGGTATAGACGGTATGTGGCTACCTTAGCTACTTAGCCCTTCACAACACCCCTGTTCTCACAGTCTAACTAGCTTAGTTTATCAGGTGTATTAGGTGAACGGAACAACATACACAAGCAGGCCAAAAAAAAATAATGGCGGGGCTCAAGAATAGGTTTGTCCTTTGTTGGATCGACTTAGCAAGAGTGTGGAGCTTTATGATAGCCGATAATCGGATATTTAATTGTTTTATACAAGGAAGTTATACATCTTACAAGCAAGTGATGCTACGATTTGGACCTTTTCTAGTACAATCCTGGTATGACTCTGTAAGGCACTCTTCGATGGTACTCGTCCCATTCCCTTCCAAAGTGCTCTCTCAGCACTTTATCTTCCGTTTTCGACCGTCGAATGAAAGAAAAACACATGTAGGATGCATAGAAAACCCATAAATATGCAATCCACCCAATTTTGGTAGAAGTGATCTTGCATTCATTGAGATAGCTTCCTGAGGAAAAGGCCGTTAAACCCGGTCCCAGGAATAACGATATGGCGGCAGTGTATCCAGGATGCCGCACATACGAATAGGGACCGGACGTGACGAGTTTATGGTCTGGCCGGATTGCAATTTGGTAGGAGAAGAATTTCCCTAATTCCCGATAACACCATACTCGGAGGAATCCTGCTAGGATTGTCATAGAAGTTCCGATGGCGAATAATGGTTCGATCGTCGAGAGAACCACTGATAGCGAGGGCGAAGGGACTGGACAAAGACTCATTCCGATTGAGGAGAGGAAGAAGTCTGGATACTTCAATGACAGGAGCATAATAGATTCAAGCAAAAAGTAGGACACAGTCGAACCCTGCAATAGGAGAAATGAGATTGGGAATTTGTAGAGTTTTAGGGATATATAGTCTTACCGTTGACAATATGGGCAATCTCCGCGCAAATCTTTCAAATAAGGTCGTTTTAATCACTTTATCGGCCTTTTTTGGAGCTCCATTGGGTTGGTATGTTCCTAAATAACGGCAATAGGCCGCTAGGAGCAACAGGCCGACTTTCACTGACCAAAGGGGAATAATCATGGGTGTCTTGAAGTGACTTGAAAAAGGAATTCGTCCTGTCACAAGTACTTAGGAGTAGTTAGAGAATGTGGCAAATTAAATCTTGTGAACGACCCCTAAGAGCGTGGTTACAGGAAGAGGTGCAGTTCTGAAGCGCTCAGCTTTCTTTAGATGGTTACCCACGGCAATTCTAGAATCAGAATCACTCGAAGCCAACTCGAAGCTGTTGTTAAAATAAGTTACATAATTAGAAGACACTAAGGTATGTTTATTATTCCATTAGAGCAGCATATGTCCCAACACAAACAACGAGCTGCAAGCCTGTACAAAACAGAGTAACATATTTCAGTGGCTGTTCGGTTTATCCCGATACGACTTCTTGAATAGCTACGTAAATGCGTGATAATAATAGAAAGCTATCATATGAGCCATTATTAGGAGGAATATCAGTTATTTATAATAGCACGACTCAACATGCTTCACTAATCGAATCCAATGCTTCGGCTGCTCCTGACTTCAGACAGCTGTGCCAGGACGCATACAGATTGGCATACGTTATAAAAATTTGCAAAGTCTCACTTTACCCGATATAAAAAAGGATGTACAATATGTGAGTATACCCCGTGGTACAGTCTGCTATCCTCGCCTATCTTCCAGCCTTCGTTTCAGCTTTAGGTCCAGTATTGGACAACTATACTCTACATTTAAACCCTAAAGATTTCCATTACTAGTTCATTAAGACCGATTTGAGGTCGAAGAATTATATATGGACAGTCGTGGCAGTTTATATTAGCAGTGTCAGTCTGGTTGGAGCTACACATCGTGAATATCATGCTCTGCTTACTAGTTCCCACATTTTTATCAAACCATGCCAATTTGCTACGCTTGGTCTTCGTAAAGATGGTTAAAAGGTCACATTCGTACGATTCAGAGGCTTCACCATCACAACTAAGCCCGATCCTGGACCTTCATGGGAGAGACTCCTTGAAGGCCAGAACACTATGTTATACAAGTATTGTGAATACAATTTCAGCCCCTTTGCGTCATAGACATAGAACCAAGAAATCAGAAAAAGTAGCACCTGAAGCCAGACGGTGTCAATGTGCTACATTCCGAACCAGAGTGCCTCATGCGCTGTCCTGTGGCTAATCATTAAGCGCTTTATCAGTGTAAAGTTCGTGTCAGGACGTAAGCGATCAGTATGGAATTCCCAGAGATGCAGAACTCATGTCATTTCCAAAGAATTTGCGTGCATCGCCTACCTGCCAACGAGAAGATCACGTTAGAGGCTATATTATCGCCTGTGGATTGCAATAAGATTGAAGCTCTAAGCGGTCAGGATTATTACGTAGATATCAGTAGAATATACTCACACATGAGGAGAGTATATTTTAACGCAACAGGGTCAGCTGAATAGGAACTGAATTGATATGCTTAATTTGTACATACCGGCTCATTATATTGGGTTCGAAGCACCTTGCCATTGCAAAACCTACATATCATGTCGAGTTCAAATCTGACGAGCGCTGAAAACTTCCAACTGGACGTTTTAAATTCCTCGCTTTGCAGATCCAGAGCTCATCGATCATCCACCCCCCATCTTCTCCCATTTCCTGTTCACCTGAGCCTTCATCAACTAAGACCCTGTATGCCCTCAATTCCTCAGGAAGACTCATCCGGTATACCTACCAATATAGCCACTATGTACGCTTTGCTTCCTATCGACCGGTTTACGTACTAAGCCTCCTCCAGATTCGGTCCATACGTCAGTGCTACATAGTACAAGGACTGGAAGGCAAATTCTTTGATAACGCGGTCTTTTGTAGCTCATAGGCCTGGCTCTGAACTGGTGCTTATTTGGCGTGTTATCTAATCAACTCTGTAAGTATGGCATTTAGCATCTACCGTCCAAGACTAAGTCCTTGGTATTTTCTGCTTCAGACCTCTATTATCTCAGCTTTCCAAAGGATTCCAAGTACCTTAAGATTCTCGGTGAGTGACACCAGTTGAATTAAACGTAAATTTCTTGACGCACGTAAAGTATATGGCCTCTATATGCTGGAAATCGCGCAGACTTGTATCCTCATGAATGATGCCTGGAAGTGGTTTATCGCTGGTTGGGGTCACGTCGACCGCCTCCAGTCATTTTATTTAGAATGGTTCAACGTTCCAATCCTGGACGGATTTATTTCTTCAGTTGTTCAACTCTTCTTTGCATGGAGAATTTGGATAATAAGCAACACTCCGGTTGTCGCTGGACTAATCATGACTGTTAGTTGTTACTTAAGAAGGATTGAACTTGTCACTAACAGAAAAACAGCTTGTCTTCATCCAGTTCAGTGGTGCAGTTGCTACTGGAATTGAGGTAGACATTTATCTTGAGCTGTTTACTCTCCATTTTTAACTGTAATTAGTTAAAGGTTCGGTCGATTCCTGCTGGGCAAGTTCGCCACGTGTCTCCCGCGGTTTCGGTTTGGCTATCTGGCACTGCCGCTGTGGATATTCTGATCGCTGTATCAATGATTTATTTGGTATTTAGCTAGTTGGTAGCATTGTAGTTTATGCTTACAGTTTTTTAGCTCACTCGCCACAAAGCCTGCTTTTCACACACGAAGGTTCTCGTCTCCCGTCTGTGTAGGCTTTCGATTGAGACTGGTTCAGTCACTGGTAATCTTTTATATTTAATCTATATATATATATTGTCTTATTATTTTTTTAGCGACCATTGCTGTCCTTGAGCTTATTTTATTCTTTGCATTTGAGGCAAGTTTCATATTCACAAGACCTTCCTCAAAATATTCACTAGCTTTATATATGTAGGGGATCAACTACCATACCACACCGTACGTACTACTTGTCGAATATTATATCTCTTAATCTCATCAAAAATAGTGCCTTTGTCCTGGCTAAATTATACTCAAATACGTTGATGGCCGTCCTCAATAATCGTTTACACTTGCGACGGGATACTTCGGAAGGCACGTTCCTTTGCACTGGATTAGGAGTGCAAAATACCCTGCAGGATCACACTGCAGGTATTACCAACGACCTTCTAAGGGAATCTATGGCCTTTGCGAGTCCACTGCAAGCAGAAACGGCCGTTGAATTTGACAATACTGTCCCACGAATTGACAACCTCCAATTAAGATCTCTTCCGGTATTTTCATTCTTATTTTCATTTACTTGGTGAAACCTAACTTATACATATCCTCGTGTAGAATGCAAAAATCCATGACTATGACAGAAAGGAAAGGCCTGTTTGGACTGCAGATCTGCTTCCGCCCTCTGTGAATCGAAATTTCGGGTATACAGTTGGGGGTCTGTGATTATATGCCCTATCCATTAATCACCAGATAATAAAATAATGAGAACCGCTCTATTTCATACATATATATGAGATTTGGCGTACAAATTCAGCAAAGTATTCGTTATGTTTTCCGAATACAGTCAAGGGATGGTCCTTGTCCCAAGCTGTTATAGAGCGGAATCTTCTGCTATTTTTGCCAGTTATTATATCTGAATAATATAATATAAATGTATACTATAATGTGCACAAAGAATCACACAAATCAAAAGAGAATATCCTGAAATATGGCTTAAAGAAAGAGTGTTATTCATTAAATGCCGGGCAAACCACATCGTTTTCGTCTTCTAACTTCACCAAATGGTTCTAAAACTTTAAGATTAGGTTGTTAAACTTAATTCGCGATATCATCGTATGAGTTCTGCATGTTAGAATGTGATCTTGAATAGTAGTTCGCTGTGGAACGGGGGATTTCCCGAAGTACGTGATGTGCGTGCATCAGCAAAGCGTGCCACGCGCGCCAAACTCCCCATAGTGCTAGGTAGCACTAGGTAAGTATGGAGTCACTAGGAGTCGGTATATAGACTACATAGCCCTACATACCACCACCTATCACTCCTAGCACGGGCGCTAAAACGGATTCTGTGTCAGCTTTCCTGATGCTGTGACGCTACCATACAAAGGGTATACCTGTACACCTCTTAAAGTGGTACAAATATAAATAAGTGGTACTTATAATTAATCGATAAGTTAAATGTGATTATTAAAAAGTTGAATCAATGGTTTTGGAGTATATTCAAAGCAATGGTGGAGCATTCTTGTATTGGGACGAGGAGTGGTTTATGTCACATTTTGTGACAAAACATCCCTCCTAAGCTAACGACTCAAAAGCCTGGTTAATTAATCCGATTTTTTTATGTAAGATACTTTAATGAGTACACTATAAGTCTAGCATAACATAATGAAGAAATATTGGAAGAAAAATATTTGAGAGCCTGATCAAACAATGTTGAGACAAAGACCGTGCCTTGACTGTACTGGTTTCCGTCGGCGAAGTTCCGATTTGGCGTAAAGTATGGGGGGTAAAGATATTTTTTTAAAAGATAAATAAGGTTAGGACTATTGCTGGATTGTCTTTGCGCGGTGCTGCACTGAGTGAGAAGAAGAGCTTGTTAACCGACGCGTGGGAAGACTGTAACGCCGGTATGGGTCGTCATGGGTTCATATCGGATCCTTCACCGCTACACCGAATGTAGAATGATCCATAGTGGCACAGTCAAGACACAGCATAAGCATCTGCAACCCCTGTTCACATACTTACCTTTCCTCTGAATCATAGCTTATTTACTGTCTTAAACGATTGAGCTCACTTTCCAATATGGATGCGGAACACAACTCCAGAACAGCATACTCAACGACGAATTTAGTCAAAGCAACATATACTGATCAAGGAGATATAATTGTTGAGGTAGGCGCATTTCTGGAGAGCTCTCTTGTATGTCACTTACCTTTGTCTTTCGGCTCAACAATGTCGATAAGGAATCTGATGAAAGGACTCGAGATTCCTCTGCAAACTTAACGTCGTCAAAAAAGGCATCCGCTGGACAACTAGAGGTATTTGAGCAGCGGCTTATCTCAATACACGATCTTAACTGAATCTCAACCCTCGTGGAAACCATCAACAACTCTTTACATGATTTAGTGACTGTTAGCTCACAGTCGAAATCTTCCCTAGACCATATTTTGAAGACAATGCATCAATCGGAAATTTTCTCTCGCTATGAAGATCACGTAGAACCTCGATTTTGAACGGAATACGAGAGAGTAGCGAAACAAAAAGACGAGGAATTCCTGGAAAGATACAATAGTGACTTAGACGTACAATTGATATTCGTGTGTATGATTATCACTTTGGTAAATTTAAAGTTCACCTTTATCTTCTAGGCTGGTCTTTTTTCGGTCATAAGTTCCGCGTTCATTGTGCAAATGGAAAGAAACCTACAGGCAGATCCGAATGCTCGGACCAACGCTTTGCTTGCATTCCTAGTCCAACAATCAATCCACAATGTATCACTGCCTCTTATTGTGCAGGCATCGCTGTAGCCCTGGGCAGGGCCAGGGCTCACAATGCTTTGGACACAAGCGTTGGCACATGCGAGTCTGGGGCTGAGTCTCCTAGCCGCCTTTGGAGCCGTTCTTGGGAAACAATGGCTAGGCCATTTTAAAACATCTCGTTTCGGATGTGACACTCGGCATGAACGCGGTATCTGGCGATATTGCAAACTCAAAGTCATTAAAGATTGGCATCTACGGCGCATTCTGGATGCCTTACGAATCATGATACAGTTATCCTTATTGCTGTTTGTATCTTTGGGTATTAATCTCTTTTCCGTGAAAATAGCTCTTGATGGCATCATCGCCATATTATTCAATTTCTCTCCGAGTATACACCTTTCCGTACTGGTATTCTATTTTACTTAGGAAATCTCTTGAAAGAGAAATAAGCCTAGGTCAGCCTGTGGTGATATCCATTGTCTACTGCGCCAGCATCTGGTCACTGATACTTAACAATCCTGACACAACATTGGATCGGTTCTCGGACGACAGACAGCGGACCTGTGCCAGCATCGCTTTCTGTATGGTACAAATTTGATTGCAGACGGTATACGTAAATGTACCTGAACCCGGTCAGTATATTTTTGCATTTAATGCTGCAGATGAGTTAATGTGCGATCTATACAGAGAATTTGGCGGGTTTATGCGCCGAGATTCTTCTGAGATTAAACTTTCTCTTCTCTTCGACAGAAGAAGATGAAAAGAAGGCTCTCGGCATAATCTTAGTTAATTCGTTGTCGTCGCTCCTCCATGCTTCCCTGGGTGACGCAACCGAGCTCTATGAAATTCCAGATGATTGGCAAAGGAGTATTCCTATTCATCTCTGGTTAGATCTTCTCATATCAAATGCTCATCGAGCATCCATTCTTTCCGTTCTTGATATCCTAACCAGGATCATTCGGCGTAGTAGTTTTAACAACCAATCTCTGGTTTTTACTCGTATATGGACCTCGGAGACTCCCTTGTTTGACACCACTCACCCACCATGTCAACCTGTTGCGATTTAAATTGAAGGTAAGAAATGCTCTGAAACGGCCCTTATAACTATACTAATGACACTGTTTTATGGGATGATGTGCAGCTATGTGCCTGTATGGTAGATTTCATGCAGTATTCTACACCCTGTGTGGCCATACAATCCAGGATATCAACGGGGACACCTACGAGATCCCGCGCAGTATGTTCAATCCCGCCAGGTCGATAAAGTCGGACGGGAGACGCGTGACATCAATAGGTGCCTGGAGATCCCGCCAAGAACATGCGTCCACGCCTCCTCCGTCTGTTCAATTTCACCGGGTAAGAGGTCACTCCTCACTGGCTCAATCTCACCCGCATTCAATCTCACCCAGTAAGAGGCGTTTCCGGTCCGTCCGCGTCATGTTCAATCTCACCCGGTAAGAGGTCTGTCGTGTTCAACCTCATCCAGGTTTCTGTTCAAGTTCAATCTCAACTCAGCAGGGTCCCCCGTTCGCAGGTCTTCAGTCTGTCGATCTCCCAGCTGAGCTATCGCCCCGATATTGTAAACATTTCATGGACGTCCACCGGGGCTTTCTGATGTCGGGACTTGTGGTGGTAGTTTTTCCCTCGACTCGCTCCCTGATCCCTTCTTCTATGTACGACATCGACCATGAATGCCGTCGACACCAGAGTTTCAAGAAAACGGTATGGGTCTTATCTATCTCGCGGGTGACGGTAGTATATCATCAGTTAAATACAAGGGAATATATTGTCATACCTCAGGTAGATAGTTACTAGACAGCATGGAATAGTTGCTGCTTCGAATTCAATATTTATGATCGATACGTTCAACTTGCTGTATCATATCTGAAAGGGACTACTTAACTAGAGGCAAGTCGCCGCATAAATAACCAATGCAAGCTGAAAGGAGTATATCACCATGAAAGTGATCACTGGGGGTTTTAATGGCTGGAACTTGCATGATGAGTCGATCAGTCTCTTCGTTTGAAAACAATCTAATACATCTGAACCTTGAGCTCAACTTGGTTCCTTGGACGCTGAAGACTTCGCCCATACGGGTCATCCAATGAGCGTCGTCCTTGTAGAAGAAATACCCAGGGTTTGTCCAAAGTAGATACCAGATTCACGTTCTCTAAATAAGCCAATCGCTGAGGCTCGAGAGCTGAAGGACGGACTTGAACCTAACCTTCTGCTCTGTATCCTCTCATGATACGCTACAATATCCAAAGAAATATATTTCCTTTCAACATTCCTATAAGAAAAATATTTTTTAGATTTGATACCGTAGGCTATCCGATAAAACATACGACCTTTCGTTGGATACGGGAAGGGCGGCAATGGGTTACGGCGTGTTCATAAGGCTAATATCAGGCTGAAAGATCTCTACACAAAGGGGTATGAAGAGTAAAAGGTGAAGCTTTAGAAAAAGAATCATTCGATTTAGCAGATTATTTGTGGCTGGTGTCACGATGTTAAAAGAATGAGGAAGTGAAGGTGGAGGAAGGACGCGTAACGACGGAAGCAAATCAAATACGGCAGGTTGTTGAGTCATATGGACGCCACATGTAGGTCCATAGCCGCAGCCAATGAGAGCCAATGACGTGCTCATGCGAGTATGGGTGCGAATGACCATCTGGTTTGTAATGCTCGGTCCTCCTAACCATGTCCTTCCCCTCTTCTTCACACGGACATTCGCAGGACGATGAGCGTACTAGACTACTAGCAAAACCAGCGAAGACATACGATAACGGAACGGACGAAGAACATGGATCGGCAGGACGTGTAGTTGTTGAGGAGCGTGTGAGGCTCACAGCGGAGACAGGTGGTCTTAAGAGAGGATTATCAGCACGACAGGTGCAGATGATAGCTATAGGTATGTATCAATACTTCTTGAAGTCAATACTTGAGTACTGAATATTACTTACGGATAGCGGGGACGATTGGCACCGGTACGCACGCATCTGTCAGCAATTGTATCATGGCATAACCGCGGAAACCTCTAGGTCTCTTTCTTGGAACCGGGAAATCGTTAGCGGAAGGAGGACCTGCCTCGATATTGATATGCTACTCAATTATTGGCGGGATCGCGTATTTAACCCTTCTGCTGCTGGGAGAGATGGCTACGCAATATCCTGTCTCTGGTGAGCGCTTTTCGCTAATTATATTTTAGTTTTATTGCTGGTTCAATCCTTGCACTGCAATGTCTTTCATATATCTATTTATCCCGTCTTTCCCGTCATTCGACCCTTTAAATATTTCTCATGAACTAACGTCATCTGTTCTTCTAGGAAGCTTCAATGCCTACGCAACCCGTTTCGTCGATGATGCTTATGGATTCGCCTTATCTTGGAATTACTGGTTTAACGACGCCGTCTCGGTTGCATCCGATCTCACCGCCGCACAACTTGTCCTAAATTATTGGGTCGATGACGACCTATGGATCATTTCTGTTACGTTCCTTGTATTCTTACTAGGCGTCAATGCCTTCAGTGTTGGAGCTTATGGCGAATTAGGTCAGATTCATTTTATGCTTACCCCTATTTCGTAAAGCCAAGTTTATTAATATTATTGCTTGCAGAATATTGGTTATCCTCCCTGAAGGTCATCACCGTCATCGCATTTATGATCACGGGTATTCTGGTCAATGCAGGGCTAAACGTCGACCATCGTACGATTGGATGGGATAACTGGCGGATCCCTGGCGCTCCCTTTGTAGGTGGCTTCGGAGGATTTGCCAGAGTGTTCGTTACGGCTAGTTTTGCATGTAGGTGTCCGGTGTTCCCACTTCATCTATCTTTTCATCCCTGTTAACTTTGTTCATAATTAGATGGAGGAACCGAATCACTTGGAATCACGGCAGGAGAAACGAAAAATCCCTCAAAGAACATGCCGCGAATTGTTAGATTTGTATTCTTTAGGTACTTATTCGTTTCTTTAGGGTCTTGTTTCTTTCATCGTCTGACACGCCTTTAGAATTTTGATTTTCTATGTCATCAGTATTATTCTCATCGGATTAAACGGTCCGTTGCTTGACAATTATGACGACCTAATTTATTAGAATCTCTTCAGTACCTTGGGACTTCCCTAATTTATCCAATCACGACGTAACGACATCCCCATTCACCCTCGTCTTCCAACTCGCCGGATCTCGTAAGTCGTCTCCAATCTCCCAAATATCCAAACTCACTAATATCCCCTCCCCATTAAAGAGTTCGCCGCATCATTCATGAACGCCGTCGTTCTCGTATGCCCTTCTTTCCAAATCTCCCAAAAATCTCCTCTAATTAATATTTATTTCAATTTTGATAGACCTCAGTCCTATCAGCTGGAAACCACGCCCTATTCGCCGGGACCCGTGTCCTCCACAACATGTCTGTCCATGCGCACGCCCCTTCAATATTCATGACTACGAATAGCAGAGGCGTACCATACCTCGCCTTGCTTGCGACTTCGTCAATATCAGCCTTATGTTTTGCCAGTAGCTATGTGGGAAAGGGCGAACTTTGGGGGTGGTTGCAGAATGTTGTTGGGGTTTCGAATCAGGCACGTCGTATTTCCTTAAACCCTAAGCTCAGCCTCGTATTTATTTATTTACCTTGACAGATCGCATGGTTCTCTATCGGATTATCTAGTTGGAGATTTAGGAAATCGTGGCTCGCCCAAGGACGTACGCCCGAACAACTAAAATTCCAAGGCGCATTATGGACATGGGGATGGGGCCCTCCCTTCGTCGTTATCGCAGTCGGAGCTATAATCCTCAGTAAGCTTTAGTCTCAAATATCATTTCCAGTCGTCTTCACTTCACTGACGCTATGTTTTATTTTACTTTAGTCCAAGGCTACTCCTCAATGATCCCCATCTTCTCGCCGATATCATTCGTATCGCTCTACCTCCAAATTCCGTCAATGCTTGTATTCTTCTTCGGGTGGAAATTACTGCATCGGAGATGGTCGTTGCCGGATTTGAAGACGTTGGATCTGGATGCGGAGACGCATGTGGATGGGGAGGATGATAGGCTGGATGATGAGGAGCGAGAGGGGAATTTGAAAGGTAGATGGGGATGGGCGTGGAGGGTTTGGTATTTCATCGCGTGATGATGGGTGTATTGTTGTTGGACTTTTTACCGTAGATCTGTCGAGAAGCGACGCGAGAAAAATCATATCAAAGTGACCGAAAATCCATTGATTAAAGTTGGTAGAGAAATGAATGATATGAGACGGTAAATATGTACAGAATATATCGATGATCCAGAACAAAGGACATGCTCGGAGATCAAGAGACAAGAGTGAAAATCCTAAGTAAGAACAACATATTCTAGTGTCCAATGAAACTGGAGGAGAAAAGAAAGAAAGAAATTATCCTTTGCACAGAGCTGACCAGATCTGATGTCAAGGATAAACAAAATAGCTAAATTATAACCTTGCCATGCATGGTTCATGTGAAAGTATCACAGAGACATTAAAAGCGGCTCCGTCTTAGAAAATGGTGAAACCCATTCGGTGGTGATCACCTTAGAATACGGCCCCTGTAGGAGTAGGAACTCAAATGGAATGGGCCGTCGACGTCGGGGACATTCGACATCAATAAGGAAAGGGATTTCATTAACCTTGTAGTTGATAGGAGTCATACGTGACATTAAGAACTGTTTGAAGCTCTCCGTCTCCCACGTCGGCTTAAAACTAAAACATTGTATGTAATGCAGAACATATGAGGAGTTGTTCTGAATTTCCTCAAATAAATGCAGATAAAAATCCTTCGGGAAGACGGCAGCTAAAAAATGCAGAATTCGTAACACGGAGAGTCCAAAGAAGAACCGACGCAAATCTTCTTCGGAGAATTGCAAGTTCAAAGCCTACATCAGGAAAACGGGCAACGACGTCTAAATTTTCCGTAGAACTACACAAGCTAGGAAACATCTACGGAAAATAACAGCCCACTATCGTTACTACCTGTCCCTACGCCATTTAGAACAAACTCCGCTGGTTTGAATAGTTATGAGTGTCAGACAATGCATTGCAACTTAGTATCATACCACCACCACCTATCCTCTTTTCACAGCCTCAATGCTAATCACTCCTTCACTTTGGAAGAATCCAGCAAACAGTAATGTTATAAATTGTTGAGAGAATGTTTGAATGCTGTTGAACTGGATCTAAGGCTCATTATTCAGCACTTTCCATTGGTTCACCATTAGTGAGTTCATCCGATACTGACCTCTAGGTCTATCAGCTAAAGATGAACACCCCATCCAGGTGTCATCACAGTCTTTATTGGTCAATAAATACCTTTCTGGAGAGATAACCTAGTGTTAAGACATAATATGGACACTTCTGAGTGCACCATGTGCTATGCTGAATATCAAACTAAACGAGGAGGATAGGTTAATAAATAAAGGCTAAAAATATTGGACATTGTAGGTATTAAAGTTGCAAAATCTTCATGCTCACAAGCCCGCTGTACACTGGATAACCATTGTGCCCGCAATGGATTGGACACTTTATGCCTTAGAATGCCACTGACAATCGATTCTACTAATCAAGGAAGAAAACGTTCCAGGGTGATGGGAAGCGGCTTATACTACGAAGATTAAACTTGATTGAGGATTATTCAATAGGACGATGGTACGAAGGTATAAAAAGGATTTGAGAGGACATCCCAAGTTAAACGTGGCATGTGACTTACGAATGCTGTCCATTGCCTGCGTAGTATACTGCGCAAATATCGCAGTGCGTTGATATTGTACGAAAGAGAGAATGGGATACTCAAAGAGAGATAATTAAGAGGATATACGAAAAATAATCTTCGCAATCGAGACTGACACTGGTAAGGTTCGAACGCATGCAGAGTTAACTAATGCATCCGAGCAATGCCAACAAGCGTTGCTAATCGACGCGGAGCAGTTATTAACTCAGCGTGAACATCCCCAGCGTCGTTTTCTGGAATGCCAAAAAGTATATTAATGAAGAGAGATTTGGCAATCAGAATTCAGGATAGCCTGATCTTCGCGATAGACACACTGAGGTTCCAAGAACTTCCTGCTATAATAGGATTGGATTGGACATTGTCAATCAAAATGCCAGCCTACTATAGTGAATGTAGAGCCGTTCCCGGTGTGATGTTATTCTGAAGAGTAGACAGGGAGACATAGAGGATGGAATACCAGGGTCAAGGTTTAACTATGCTTGAGGTCACGGTCGCTGTCTTGTGAAGATCTTCGCAGGAGACACGCAGAAAACGTCTGCTGGTAGGTCGATCCTAGCGATAAATATTATTTAATCGTGAATGCTCCATTAATCTAACCCATAATTAGTTTCAGTGTGTCAACCTGCTAGGATTTTCGTAATATTATCGAAAGCAGCACGTCCAAATACTTGGAACACGGCGTCGCGGCCACCGTCAACCACTTATTTGTGTAAATATGGAACCTGTACGCTAGATCTAGCAGTTAAAATTTGTATCTTTTGGATTACGTAGAATTGCAATGGAAAAGCTACTATACTTGAAGGGATATGATAAGAAGGTAGCGTATAACATTTCTATATGAAAAAAGGGGGTATGAATGGAATGCAACTAGTCGAGGAACCAATGTGGTAAAGATCTTCATGGGTATCGGTATTTCAGTCTGCCATCCAACTTGTACTGCATTATGGAGTACGTGATAATAATGACATGAGGCAATTTTAAGTCGTCCGTGAGGTGTTCCTTTGCAATCTCTAATAATGCATGACGTTGTTTTGAAAATAACATGGCTTCCTTCGCAGGATATGAGCGGACGATAAGTTCGTGTGAATCTGCATTGTGGAGCTTATGGGACAGATATTAGGATACAATGCAAATCAGGAAAGACAACTAAAACGTACCTCTAGCCCTTTGCCGCGAATACTCCACTTGTACGTTTGACTGTCAGGTCCAACAAACAGTCGTGAGCTGAGGAAATATAGGTTAATAACGTATATTATTCGGGGCAAGCATCGTTACTTACGTAGAGGCGTTATTCGTACGCCGTAGGAAAGCATTCAAGTCGAATGATCTAGCACCAAACGTGACAACGGTATCGCTCCAATTGAGATATGAAACGGAGGCAAGTTGAAGTCCAGCCTTCCCTGGGTTTTCTGGCATCTTCAGAATATCAGAGGTGCGAAGGCCATCGGGATAGATGGTGGATTCGATTGTATAGAAGGCATCTTCGGAGTCAAGGGCTGGTACCACATATGTGGAGAACTGGTCGTGCTGGATGAAGTATAGAGATTTCATTGGTAAGAGATCTGTTATGGGGATCTGAAGAGAGGATAGAAGCTGAGTAGGAACGATAGTGCCGGCGATAACGTGAACAACGCACCTTGCTTTATACTAGCCATGTCCATCATAAGATAGCCGGAAACCGGTCGCATTCATACTGATGCGCCACTGTATAATCATCCTCCGGGACGGTTCAAAGAATAATTATGCAAACATGTCAGCGTAGTCGTCATTTTGGTGATGAAAGCACAAGTGCGACAACCGGCTATGTATTTGGTACCGGTTACCCGTTGAGCGCCAACATCTTTTGAGCTCCGTGATTTATAAAAGAACTTGAAATGTCGTAGGAGAATCTTGTACTTATTTAATAAATCACATCTATCAAGAGAGCAAGTCTGAATATTTTGGTATTTTTAATGAGAGCATTCCTTGGTAAGGTTCTGCCAATAAAGAAAAAC
This sequence comes from Sphaerobolus stellatus SS14, assembly GCA_000827215.1. Lineage (NCBI taxonomy): Eukaryota > Fungi > Basidiomycota > Agaricomycetes > Geastrales > Sphaerobolaceae > Sphaerobolus > Sphaerobolus stellatus. Next base: position 1,390,683 of record KN837077.1, read on the forward strand.
AGATGAGTAAAAGTATTGGACTTCTGGTAACCAATAGACCCGAAGCGAAGCGTTGGCTTGACGGACAAAGATAAAGACGCACCTTGACGGATCCTTGCGTGAGAAAGCATATTTAATTCAATCTTGGCCTATTCCAGCCCCTCCAGAGTTGAAACGACCATCAAAAGCCACATGTAGAGGGAAAAGAAGCTGTAGAAAAAATAATGCGGTTACCAATTATATTCAAACGCAATCCCTCCCTTTCAAATGCAAGTCCCTGATTAATGTGGAAAATTCGGATTGACAATGAACCGGATAAGCAATTGCAACGAAGACATGTCATGAAATGTACTTAATTTAGTTTGTGTTCTCAGGGCCACTGGAAGACGTTGATAATAACCGCTGGGTCCTTCCCTGTCCTTCCATGGGATGAGTCACTGCCCTTGAAATATGTTCCCCAAGAGCAATAAAGCAAACATAGTGGGCACATTAATATGTTCAGATAACTAATGCCACAGCACCCATGGTACAATAAACATACTGATGACTAAGAAACAGATATATGTACATATAGTTAAAGGCGATCCCTAACATTACTATATATGGATCTACTTGCTTAAGATAAAAATAAAAGCAGTTTAAGACAAAATTGGAGATGACAAGAATTGAACTCATGGCCTCTTCAAGTTGTGATTGCAAATGAAGTATGATACAGTAACCCCTACACCACATCCCCAACTCCTGAAGTATTTTGCAGTATCCCTGCATCAGGAAAGTTGGCATGGGCGGCTAATTGCCTAGCTAGCTTTGCCCACTTGTATATAGTGCTAGCTGGATACGGCAGTATGCCTCACTAGAGATCACTATACACACTGGGCCAAGAAATTGGGACGGCAAGCTCATTTGAACAAGTCACATGTGCTCCATCAGTGTGTCATGTCTTCCTCGAACCACCTTGTCCCTCCAAACTGACACTATTACTGCCTTGACTCTGCTACTAATCTTCATGAATCAACCCTCTTGATTATTTCTCTGCAAGTTTAAAACATTACACTAAATGAAGTCATTGCTCTATTCAAAAGGGTCTTCTACAAACTCTCTCTGGTCTGGTCTTGGCTTTTCCTGCTCACCTGCAATACTTTCCTTCTTTCTTCTTCACCTGAGCTCTCTATGCTGTCTTCTGTTGGCCGTCAATTTGGTTCTATTCATCCAGTTTACTTTCTTGCTCAAAGGGGTGCTGGAAGTGCTGAGATTTCAGGAAGGATACTGTTTATAAGGGGATTGACCCTGTGTTGGCATGCAGTATGTGCTCTGCCTTCCCCTCTTAACAGCCAACTAACATAGATTCTCTCTAGGCTTATGTATATTAATGCATTGCAAGGATGGTCTAATACTTGCCCAGAGCATTAGGTGAGATAGCATTAATATCATTCTCACACTCCTGTTATTTACTGAAAGTGAAGGAGCCTATTGTGATGTGCTGTTCTATTTTAATAATCAGTTTAGAATGTATATACTTTAGAATAGCTCATATAATGTAAAACAGATACCTGAATAAATGTTCATTCATTAAAAATATCAGAAGGAAACAATAAGTGAGAATGGAGGTCTAGGAAATTTCCGCCGACTTTATCTCCTCCAGTTCCCTGCCTGGTATTGATATATATATATAGACTGCTTATTGATAATTCCAAAAAAGGATTACCGGTAGATATCAATGTGTGCACGTTTTAAATATTTTAATCGAAAAAATCATTGACACGATATCTTGCTGCTTTGGTAGGGGCTCACTCGTGCGACTGAATGTTATTAATGTTAATGTATCTCCCCATACCATGTCGGTCTCTCGCTTGGCAATCTATGACGTTAGTACAATGGTAACATCTTTAACCCTGCCACGTTGAACAGACATGTTTGGCGTTGGTTACGTTCCTAATAGATTTAGAAGATCTAGACTCGCGTATGGCTTATTTCGTTGCACAGACTTCATATTCAAGATGCTGGTACTCGGTCCGACGGAGGTATATGTATAGCCGATGGATTCCTTTTAGAGGGAAACATAACATGTGTGATCTTTAAGTGTAGCATCGTCCCAATATCTCCACCTCGGGGTCGCATGAAAGAAGAACCGAAAGACAAAAATATAAGTGATTCTTGGCCCACAGGAGATTTATCGGAGCTCAGGCTCTCATGTCACTTTAAAGCATGGGCCCAGGTGGCAGAAACTTCTATGCTTCTTTTGACGGTGTTTGAATTGAACCCCTGAAACAATGACTCTATGTTACGCAGGTGCCAACTGAGAAGGACGTGGTATTGGTTTCGGCATTCTGAACGATATGCATTGAGTCTGTGAAAGAAGAATGCTGCGGAATCTGACAAGTTAACGTTTGGATCTCGAAGCATGGAGCTTTCTAAGTTTTAAGAAGGATGAGAAATAAAGCCAGCTACGTCTCGTAAGGCCGGCGTCTTCTTGATTACTGAGCCTGATCGGGATTTGACTTAATTGGAAGAGTTAAGTTCAGGAAGAATAAGAGGGTTCCCAGCATTTATTCGGGTGTAGGATAACAGCACTTCGGATGATAAAAAATGGCTCTATTCTCGTGAAGTAAGCATATATAATCAAATTTCTGTCTATTCTAAAATTGAATTTCCCAGCTTTTTGCCAAGTAAAATGTGGAAGGGAGGAGAGAATCAAAAGTTCGACAACGCTTTACGTGTGGCATCGATTTTGGAAGTCATGTTAGATTTAATTCTTTGGGAAGTAGTTGAACTGAGATCAACTTGCAATGATCAACAATCAATGTTCAATTCAGTAACCTGGAGACGCTCGCCCACCGTAAGGTGTTGACGATATTATTATAATATTTCAGACTTTCAGAGACAGCCGAGTGGGAATTCCCGGTCACCTATTTCCGGAGAACTTCAGGTTATTACTTCCACAGATAAGTCTCACTGCTGTGGCAGATGTTCGAATATAATTTAGGCTATATCAATCTTCTTCTCCTTGCGTTCTGTCTGATGAGATCTAAGCGTAAGAAGTCACGGTCCTCTCCAGAATTTATCAAACTTGGGATATAATCTGATAGGAGTTGAGGAGCCTGACATAGATCTACTAGGACTTAGGTCAGCCTGATAATTATCAACTTATGTACTCTAAGTATCGAGGATAATGGGATTCAAGCGCTATATAGAAGGAAGGGGAGAAGTCCAAGCGAAACCTAAATATCCTTCGGCAACACTGAAGCATTAATCGGGAGGCAAAGAGCCTAGCAGAGCAATACCTCCAAGTCGAATGACCCGCACCCGCATACCTACTCATTTCCCTTTCATATAAATAAATCTACACCGCTTCATTTGATACGAACCTAGAATAAGTATGACAGCACACCCTGACACAAATCTAACGTGTGGCGACTTCGCGGGCACCTCAATGGGAAGCAAAATAATTAAAGTATGACAGCTGTTGATAAAGAGTACTGAGGAGTGGAAGGGAGAAAGGATCTTCACAGGGAGTCTGTCTGTATAAAAAGTAAAAAGGCCATAAACAAGGAACACGACTCACGGAATGCCAGCTAACGTTACAGACTAACCATAGGAATAAAATCATATCAGACTGTAACACAAGCTTTTCCTGGCGTCCAATTTTATAATATAGGCTAAACGAAGGCTATTTCTGAAGAAAGAGGTAGCGACACCTATTGGAAAAGGCATGAGCGACTAGGAGAAAATGAATGGCATTAACGCTAAGGCTAAGATCCATCTCGCCTTTCCTTCGCGGTGTATTATTATGCACCGGTGAGAACTGCGATCCGAGGGACAGAACCTCAGAGTCCTTCCGCATCATAGTTTTACTAGCCAAACTGAAAACAAAGATCAACGTTTTATGTTATAAAAAACGGGGATTGAACCTAAACTTGAGCTCCTAAGTATCCCAATCCTTGAACCGTGGAGTGGTCATCGAGACTCAGGAGTTCCGAGTGAATATGGAAGCTGTCAGTACAAATATAAGCTTGACAGTGGTATAAGGGTATCCGAAAGGAACCCCCGTAACGCTTAAATTAAACGACGGCCGTTATTATTTAGGGGGATTAATATTTGAATTTCGGCTTCTGTACTGGCAGAGAGTTCAACACGTAGAATGGAAGTGAAGAGAACCCGTAATGATAGATACGAACTATTTAGTCAGGATTCCCTATTTTCACGCCTGAGATGCAGAATCCAGACAGATCCAGGCATGCCCATTTACGACATAAGCGGCCTTACCCTCCCTACACAATGTCATCAAACATCACTCTTAACGCCTCTTAACCCCGCATGGATGTATGCGTAGTACATATGCTATCTGTCCTCCATCAAAAGGTCTCCTTGATTTTCATACAACAACAATGGGAAAGAAAAGCAAATGACAAGAGAAGCCACGCTCAATGTCTTCATCGACCTCAAATCTTACTGACTCGGCGAGTCGAAGTTCAGTAGAATAACAAATTCACAAATAAGCGAAAGGACCGCTCTCACAGCTTTTCTCCTAAACGGGAAATCCCGCATGATGATGCTGTACTGCATGTGCTGCACTCAAACACGTACTTAATGATATTAATACCATCCCTATACACATGCAATGCCTGGATTCTTGAATTTACGTTTTCTGGGTCTGGGGAAATATTCTACCAGAGTTTGTCGGAAATTATGCGTCACTTCTTTATGACGAGCGTAGACCTGTGTACCATGAGAATATAGCCATGATTTGATATTTGTAGTTCCCGTCAGTATATGGAAAACAAGAACAGACCCTGACATACATGCTAGTCATGATGCATGATGTGTGATGGCCCACGATCGAAGGACTAAACCACTCAGCCCTTGAGTGCTGACCCCGAAGTTATAACCGAATAGAACCGACGATATTCGCTTGGCGTGTATAAGAGACCGACAGTGAATCAGAATATGTCTATTTATATCACCACTTAGGTCGTGAGATAATGTGACGATGGCAGGTACTTAATTAGGGACAAGCGTTGCGGCTGAAGGACAAAAGAATTTCTAAGACCGGTTCTCCTGTTTATCTACGCAGCGGAACAGGCAATTGTAACACTATTGGTTCATCACTCTTTCGCATATTTGCTAAAGCACCCACTGCCCCTGAGCCTGAGCCTTGAGGTATAGCCTATCATCTCCTCTCACTGACACTAACATCTTTGCTTCCATCCATTAACGCATATGTATGCTCATTCAACTTCGTTCTAAATCATTATCCGCATGATTCCTTGGATACCAAAGGTCATTGTAAGACCACATCTTCCACGTGTTTTACGTAAACGCTTGACGTCTAATATCTAGTTTTCTTCTTCTGCGTGGGTATGTGAACCCAAGGTAAGAAAGCTAATATGCGAAGAAGCAACTGGATATATTGCTATTACTTAGATGCAAAGAGGGTGGAGTGCGGAGATGCAGAGTGGGCAGGAGGTTCACTCAGGCTTGGAAGAGCTCACTGGCAGATGCGTGATAGTGAAGATGAGGTTAATACGAATATAGTAATCCCCGCTCGCGGTGAGTTTATAACTAAGTTGCGGTGAACGGATGAATACCTTTACTACAAATCGAGGAATACTTAGACACTATGTCCTTTCACCCCCCTAAACTCCCGTAGAATCTTTCCCTTCAGGAGATAGCACCCAAGAAATATAAATATCCACGGAATGTAGACTACAAGCAAAACAGAGCGAACCACGGAAGCAATTGACCCTTGAAGAGTCTAGGTTGAACCGTGACATGCTTTCATAGAACCCGATTATCGGAGATTCGCCTGGATCCGCCTGAACATGAAATTGCATTGATGCAGACTTGTAAGCAACTAATATAAAATATTGGTGAACGTCTAGTCACGCTAACTGGGTGTTCAGAGTGAAGATATTTTTAAAATAGGACTCAATTAAATACATGGATATCGAGTAAAGGTTATAGTTTGAATCGTTTTGGTCTAGCGATAGAGGTCAGCGCTGATTACTCGTGATGAATCGGCCTTACATCTCCCAACGAAAATCGGAAGAAAAGTCTGAACTGTCATACCGAATAAAGACCTGCTATCAGTGTCAGAAAAATGCTTAATAACTCCAATCGTCCGCAACCATTGAGCAATGGTAGTTGCTCGTGTTTCTTCAATGGGACGTCATCGGTTCCGACTCTCTCCGACTCATCGAATCGGATCTTCATCTGTCCAGATTACCCTCAGTAATTAACTCCCCGACCTATCATATCTCATTCCCCTCCATCTTCCTTTTCAACCCACACGCATATATCAATCCAATCCGTTTCCGCTTGTTCCCGTGGATACAGTCCACAAAAGAACAATAAGAATAAACCACCCCCATCCCTCCACCCCGACCTAGATCCAGATCTTTTCCGCCTGCGTGGGGTTTGGATACTAATGGGCATTGGGCACTCTCCTCAACTTGGCAGGGAAGGAAAAGAAAAAGATTAGCTATGGAAAAAGCCAATAAGCGATCGAAAAGAGGGTATGTCTCGAACGTAATACATGACTTGAGATGAGGTGAGGTACCTTTATCGTAGGGTTGGTCTGATATAGGAGATCCTGGGGTGTATATACTTAATTTGGAGTAGTTTATTACTACGCGACAGTTAGCCTTGAAATACTGGACGCCGACGCCTGCTTTTCTACAATAACAGAAAGATAATCACGCCTAATACGGAACAAATAAATGAATATATGCGGAAAACAACCCCGGAGCGAGGAGGCTGTGACCTCGGGATGATCGAAGTAGTAAACGATTCGCCCCTTGAGCAATCAGGGTGGCATGCTCGTTACATTATTCCTTATTGGTTTAGAATCCGAAGAACTTGGTCAGGAACTGTCAGTGTACGCAGGAATAAAAACGAAAGGTAAGAAAAATTGAGAATCCTAATAGAAACAAGGATGAGTCTGTACGTAAAATACAAAATGATCACGGCTGCATTGGACCCTACGAATCGGAGGCGGAGCAGCCGCAGACGCGGAGGCAGGGTGGCATAACCGTTTACCCCTTTCGACTCCTTTCAACCGCGTAGTGAGTTCGGCTCAGATCCGAAGTATGTCCAGGTTCAGGCTAATTAAACATAGAAGAAACTACTAAAATTATAGTCTATTACTCTTTGATTAATCTCCCAACTTAACAACCGCAAAAAAAGAACACAGACTCGCCCCACTTTTATTTCGGGAATAACGCGCGTATACCGTAGAGGGACTCGCATACGTTAAGAGCTATGGATAACACCTTTAACTGACAGCCCACACATGAGTCAATTTTCCTTGCCAAACTCAGCAGAGTCAAGATCCGGGCACGGACGTCGATATCATAGTTAAACTCAAAATCAAAGGTTCAGGACGTTCAAACGTTCCAGTTCATTAATTAGTTAGGGATTACCAATCAAGCGAATGGAATCATCTTGTGGCTTAGATTGTCCATGTGCACGATGAAGTAAGCTTGCCGAGGCGTAAATGAATAGGAGCACTGTTTGTCATTAATCGTTAAGGGAGTCTTTACACTCTTGTTTCCTACTTCTTCTTTTGAGGGTTCTGTGCCAAGAAGTGCGGGGAGGAAGAGAGCAACCCTTAAGGAAAACAGCAACGGATATGAAGATTGTTATTAACTGAAAAATAATTCATTGCCACCGTGACTGTTCAGAAGACGCACCGTCATAGTGATTCGGATAGAAAGAACCACACAAGAACCTAATAGTATTAGTAAGAATGCAGAAACCAGACAGGTAGACACGTGCTCTCTGTTCACTGAATCTAGACAGTGTCATAAGTATCGAACAAACCCGTGAATCACAATAACTACTCCCATCATATTAATGCATCCTAGCTAAGGGATCCGACACTTCTAAAATTTAATACAAGGATCCAGAGGGAAGAGAGAAGGAGGGAAGGTCACTCAACATTATTAGTTATCCCTGCGTATACTTAAATCTGTTTGATGATTGACTGAAAGTCCGCATGCGTAGTGAAAAAGGAACATAGTTTACCACCCATCACGGCCCCTCACTAAGAGAGTAAACAAGTTTGACGACACTCGACATCTATTGTATATTTTTAACTCTGTCTATTCGTACCGTCGGGACTCGGGACGCCAACAAGCTCCCATCTCGCTTGGCGATGAGCTGTCGGGAAGAAGCAAAGAAGATTGTCCTGAAAAAAAGCTAGCTTACCACACCTGAATTCTGGTTCATCAAATGCCCTGTAATTAATCTTCGAGCTCATTCACACCCGAAAATCCGAAGCCTCAGCCAAAGCCTCGATATCCATCCGGGATGTGATGGAATCCGGATGTGCTGATGTGCTGATGGAGAAGGTGCATACGTCTCTTTCTGTCGACATAGGAGGCGGGCCACGTGTTTATCCTAACTGTCTGGATTTTAGAGTTTAGGTATGGGTGTAATTAACGCTATCATATGCGTTTGAAATGATTTTGGATCAGGTGTGTCAATGGTTTATCGATGGAGGTCTATTCGAAGACTCAGTCCTCTGAATCTTGTGTCTTGCATTATAATCAGCACCTAAATATATTGAGTCAATGGACCACAATCGATAACAAAAATAAAATAACGAAATCGTCTCACTGCGCATCCCGGGTCTTGGTAGCTATTAGTAGAAGAGCCTAGAAGAGCCATCTACGATAGTGAGCGGCCTTGGGCTCAGTTTTACCCCTAATGAGCGGCGACGGCCACGTTTTCCATCCCCGCATAATTATGGTATTATTGTTACAACTCGTACTCGGAAGCCGAAGCGAGCGAGGTGACTCAAATCGTACGTAAATAATCTTTTCCTCCAATCCGCTCCCGGGTTTCTTGTTCAAGGCAACTCAGCCGCTTGATGGCGGGTATATTAGACTCGGATTACGCACCCATATCTATCCATATTCATAGCTATCCGGGGTATGAACCGTGATGAGGTATGTAGGATGAGCTGATGTTGAGGGGTCCGACTGTTTAATTTTAAATCAGGTTCGGTGACTCAAGCGGCGGTGGGTAGTCTCGACTCATACGTACGCGTTAATGACACTCAGCCTTTTAGGACACGTGTTTATTTCAATCCTTACAATAAGAAAGGGGAACTGAGACGTCATTTATAACTGTAGTGGTTTAAATCAGTGGAAAATTCTTAATCACCGATAAATATCAAGGAAGACATCAAATTCGGGATCTACCTAGGTACTTGTTTCCCTCTTTCTTCTTTTGTTTTCCCCCATAAATAGAATAAGCAGACGTGCACATATTTTATGGTTTTTTTTTCGAACCTATGAGCATAAATCGAACAGTGATTTGAAAAATACCAAACCGCACCTATTAATAATCCAACTCTAACCGCACAGCGAGCACCGTAGCACCATATCCACAGCGCACCAAAAAAATCCAACCATAATCCAAAATCATACCTTAATCCAGACATATACGTGTGCCAGTGCCCTGTTTCCGAATCTATCATCGCGGCTACAGTCATGGACAGTCAAATCACCGAGTCGAGTCACCGAGTCAATGGCACGACAGCTAAATCACTGCCTCCGAATCACCGAGTTGAGCGAGTACACCGTGATTGAGACTGATACTGAGATCTACAGAAAGGGCACCCATTGGCACCGATGCTGACACCGACATCGACACTGACACCGGCGCCCAATCACGCATCAGCATTCCGCCACCCATTACATCCCACCCTATTTCCTTACGTACCCTTCTGTCTCATATTTTTACGTTACTTCCCTACAACAACGGAAGAGACGCCAGTGTCACAGAGCTGCTGATTAGACTCACCAGCCCTTGATGCATGATGTAAATGAGCACATCATGGCAGGTCACGTCCAAACCTGAAAAAAGAAAATCAGGAAGCATCCCTTCCCAGCACATCAAAATCAAAGTCAAATTCCGCTCGCATCTGCATCCGCATTGACATCCGCCCACCACATCAAAGTTAAATTATTCGCTCCCGTCTCTTTCTACCTCCGCGGCCGCACCCACCCATCAAAGTGAAATTCAAATTCAGATTCTCCTCCCATATGCATCTACAGCCGTAGCCGCAGCCGTATCTCCCGAGCGTGCAGTATAGTAATTATCAAGAAATGATTATCACCCGAATTCGAATCCGAAGCGAAACAGCCCCGAGCCATCCTTCCCGGACCCACACCCATCATCACCTCCGGATCCCTTGCCCTTCATGTCCTTCCTTCGGAGCCGCTACCTACCGCTACGTGTAATTCAAAACACCCCCGCTCCGAAAAATCAAAAATCAAAACACAAATTACCCGGCGTCGTCGCTCCCTGCACGCGTACTACTAAAAATCTTGATTGCCCTCGCATGACCCGGCGTCCAGTAAAAGCCTTTCCCAAGCTCTTCTCCAAAACGGGCTACGCAGGCTGTGTGCACTGCCTCTGTCCGGCCCTATGTTTATCATATGCAACCTTGTGCACCAAAAGCACCAGGACCCTACCCTAGGCTTCTTCTGGCTTCAAGAAGGCTGTTGATATCATGATCGTATGCATCAGATCACTCCGCACATACTTTCCTGTTTTAATGCCCACTAAACACGCAGGTTAAGTGGCAAGTAGGAGCTGCCTGGGGCGGTGTCGGCTGTTTGGACGAGGATTCTTGAATTTAGAGTTCGGAGTACAAGGGCGCTGGGTGCGTGGGTGCGGATGTGGATGCGTGGAAGATTGCAGATTGGAGGAGGTTCGGCTGTTGGTGGGCTGATTGGTGGGCACGCCGCACTGGGTTAGTCATTTAAGATTTAAGTGTGTTTTTCTGTGGGATCCAGTGTGATGAGCAAGCAGGTGACAAGCGAGGGCGCTGGGTGCGTCGAATATTGCAAATTTCTCGCGTTTTCCGCTGTGCGTCGGTGCCACTGGGAGGATGACGTTTATGGATCACAATTAAGAATTTGGGACCCAGCGCCCTCACCTGCTAATTGCACTGGATTGCGTGGAAATGGGGGACTTCTCGTGTTTACCGCTGCTCGGAGGGCTAGACACTGGATGTATGGCATTTTTGGATTTCTTACAAGTTTTTTTTTTGGATCAGAGTGACAGGTGGGGCTGGGTGCGTGGAATATTGCGCATTCCTGGTGTTTTTGGTTGCTCGTCGGCGGGCAGCATTGGCTGGATGACATCTATGCATTTATTAAGCTTTGTCTTCTGCACGATGAGCAGGTGACAGGTGGCGCTGCCAGGGTGCGTGAAATATTTTCGGCAGCTCATCGATGCCACTGGCCCGGGAGGTGCATGGCATTTATGGATTTATCAAGACTTCTGCAGGACCCTGCGCCCTCACCTCCTAATCGCACTGGATTGTGTCGAGATGGAAATTTTCTGGTGTTTTTGGCTGCTCGTGGGCCCGGGTAGACACTGGATAGATGACAGATATGAATTTATTGGAGGTGGGTGGCATTTATGGATTTATTAAGAATTCCGCGGGACCCTGCGCCCTCGCCTCCTAATTGCACTGGATTGTGTCGAAATGGAATTCGTCTGGTGTTTTTGGCTGCTCGTGGGCCAGGGTAGACACTGGATAGATGACAGATATGAATTTATTTAGACTTTTTGGGATCTTGTGCGCTGAGCCGACGACGGCGCTGGGTGCGTGGGATATTGCAAATTGCAAATTGCTGAGTGCTTTTGGCTGCGCTGGGTGGCTGGGTGGCTGGTATTTAATTAAGACTTCCTATTGAACCGATCCGGATGAGGGCAGTGCTGGGTGCGTGGAAATAATATTATGTCTGACACGGCGGAGATGGCTGACTGGGTAATTATTTAGACAGGGGACTTCAACGTTGTGTGTAGGGTATTCTCACTGGATGGGTGAATGACTCATGATTTTCTTTTGGGCAATTCAGCGTGGGTAAAAAATTGATATTCATCGTGGCATGAGAAGAAGTCCCTCGTGCATCGTGTATCATTGCCCAACGGAGCGAAGAAGAGCATGGATCAGGTTCGAATTTTATTTGTGCCTGTATTTGCAATTGCAATTAGCATTGCTACATATTACGATTGTAATTGTTCGTCTCGTCCGGGTGTTTAAATTAAGTCGATGACGAGGTGGGGATATTTCGGACTCCAAGAAGGCATGTTGTGGTGATTTTTTGAATTTCAGAGCTTTTGGACTTTTCGAATCTCCGGGCTGGATAGACGTGAAAGGGCGTTGGACGGTGCGTGGAACATTTGGAATTATATTATCCGGTGGACACATTTCATTATGGATCATTCCTTTTGGTGATCTAGCCTAGTTTCGATTCGTAAAGAATGCCCAGCGTAAAAGGGGGATCCGGCCTCCGAGCCGTGTGTATTTGCAATTGCTTTTTCCTTCCCGGTGCCGTACGGGCTTCGATAGTCACTTCGTTAACTAGCGTCAAACATTATGTTTGGACGTACGCAGCTCGGGTTTACAATTTAATGACCAGTTGAACATCGGAAAAGAATAGGTAAGGCTTAAAATAATCGGAGCCCGCTCGTCAGACGGTGGATCTTACAAGCTCGGAAGGAAAGAAGAAGTGCTTGACTTCGAATTGAGATCGAGTACGCGAAGTCAGAGGGTCTAGCGAGATGCGGATGGAAAGGAGAAGGGCTGGACAATGATAATGACAAGCCAAGCCCTTCGAATTGAGATCGGGTAGCGGAATTCAGAGGATCGCGGTGTGGTCGAATGGCGTCAGAGGATCTAGCGAATACTTGAAAAGGTGGAAGAAAGGCTTGACACTGGTTGAGATCGATTAGCGGAATACAGAGGATCGCGGTGGTCGAATGGCGTCAGGATCTAGCGAATACAACAAAAGGTGGAAGAAAAGGGGCTTGACAATGGTAATGACAATGACAAGCCCTTCGAATTGAGATCGGTTACCGGAATACAGAGGATCGCGGTGTGGTCGAATGGCGTCCCAGGATCTAGCAAATACAACAAAAGGTGGAAGAAAAGGGGCTTGACAATGGTAAGGACAATGACAAGCCCTTCGAATTGAGATCGGGTAGCGGAATACAGAGGATCGCGGTGTGGTCGAACGGCGTCAGAGGATCTAGCGAATACGACAAAAGGCAAAAAGAAGGGCTTGACACTGATTGAGATCGGTTAGCGGGATACAGAGGATCGCGGTGGTCGAATGGTGTCCCAGGATCTAGCGAATACGACAAAGGGTGGAAAGAAGAAGGGCCTGACACTGACACCGATAATGACAAGCTCTTCCAATGGAGATCGGTTAGCGGAATACAGAGGATGGCGGTGGTCGAATGGCGTTTCAGGATCTAGCGAATGCCGCAAAAGGGGAAAGAAGAAGGGCTTGACACTGATAATGACAGACCCTTCGGATTGAGAGCGGTTAGCGGAATACAGAGGATCGCGGTGGTCGATTGTCTAGCGAATACAACAAAAGGTGGAAAGAAGAAGGGCTTGACACTGACAATGAAAATGACAAACGATTCGAATTGAGATCGGGAAGTGCGAATTTAGCAACGTCCAGCGCGCACGAATAGTGTCAGAGGACCTAGCAGGCGAATCCAGATGAATTAGCGGGAGCACATCAGGCAGCGCGAATGCAAACGGGAGCACAAACAGAGCACAACGCGATCGAATAGCGAGAACGAGATCGGGGCGAATTAGCGGGAGTACAAACGCGGTCGGGTCGAATAGCGGGGGCACGATCGAATAGCGACGACGCAGGATAAACACGATCGGAGGAGATCAGGGGGCGAGCACGCGAATCAGGAGAGACGGAGCGAGCGGAGGAGCGGTGACGTCGCTCTTGGCTTCGCGTTGGGTAATTATATAGACGCGGAGTAAAGGTGGATAGGCGATCAAATCATCTGGTTGGTAACCAATGCGTTGATGTTGACGACGGTGAGGATCTATGTATGTATGTATATTGGGGGTGGTTTTGTATGTATTTGAGGATAATAATAAGGGAGAAAGAGCTATACGCACTATCTAGACAGATCACCTAAAAGGAGACGGCCCTGCATTCAATATTCAGTCATTATGTTTTCAAGTATACTTAATCTAATACATACAATGCACCAAATGACATGCCACCGACCCAGCATTCCTTCCGGATGCGGGCATAATTAAGCTTCAGTCCCTTTGTTGTCAGTTGTGTACTTGGGATGTGCTACGCGATTTGCCAATGGTAGGGTGATCGGAGGATGGATACATGCCCAGTTGATGGGAGGATGCGTACCCATGAAGGGGAGAGTTTGCCACTGAAAGGCAATTGGACTGGAGAGATATTGCGCTTGTTCTAGTTCTTCGAATCGGTGGCCTGGAGCCCACCGGTGATTTACAAGAAGACACCTGATTAGGTCTCGACTCGGACCCTAAAATCGGATTCGCTTCGCCCACACGGCACATCGGATGGAATGCAATTGAATGGGGACGATAGGCCATGTGCGCGTGCCATCGAAGGCGAAGGCAAAGTTCGAAAGAAGGAATCAAATATTCAGGACGTTCCATCGTCCGTGCATACATACACATCCGCCTCGTGTTCGTGTTCTAGCTAGCCGATAGGAACTGGCCGTAGACGTCGTCGTAGCACAGACACTTCTTTCCATCAGACGCAGCGGCATGGCTCGGCAGGCCAGGGCGGGGGTTGGGTGGAGATCAAAATCGAAGCACCCCCTATATGTATTATATCATATCATACCCGCAGGCTCCCCAGGCCCTGCCCACATTCGCGATCGGATGGCGTGCGCCTGCGTGGGCCGTGACGTTAGCGCGGAGCCTCGACCACAAGAAGCTGCGCGAAAGCAACGCAAACGGAAAACGCGAGAATGTTCGTACGTGGGAAGGGCAAGGGCCGTTGGTTTGCCCACCGCCGCAACAGAATGAGATAGCCGTGCAGCTTATTATCTTCCCTTAAGGACACCATAATAATCACTGCCTGTTGTTGTTGATCTTGGCGCCCGCCCAGGAAGCCGATGATGCTATTCTTAGCCGGTATGGAGGCGATGCACAGCTTGGGCACCCTTTGTGCTGCCTCCCTCTCTCTGTCACATAAAGTCTCTGCGTCCACATCCTGGGAGCCCTTTTGCGCACCACGACCCCTGCTTTATGACGAGACTGTTTCCGGGATTCCACGCTCGATCGTCCCACCAAGCCCAACGCTAACGCAAACACCAACGTCAACAAACAGCTCATTTTCCGACCACAAACACGTCCACCCCGATGTCTAACCACCACGACAATCGCGATCATACACACTCCCACCGCGGGCCCAGCGGGCGGCGCAACACGCTAACGCTTCCCCCCATCCGGGACGTCCTTGGAGGTACGTGCATCTACATCTCCTCTGATCGATATCGATGTCCACTCTCTAGACGTCCTAACACCCTCAAACGGGGACAGACACGGCGACGCGTCGTCCTCGTCTTCAAGACGCAGCAGCTGGCACGGCCGCCACCACTCTGTCAGTCCCGAGCCCGTGCGTGCCAGCCAATTATATGCCTCGCCACACGAATTCGAATCTAATGTCTTGCTTTGCGCATAGTATACGATCCCGCACCCCACACGACACGCCTATGGACACCACGAATACGACCGCTACGCACATGCATCCTACGACCCGAACCAGACGAGCCCCGCATCGTCGTATGAGTCCCGTCCTTCCCTCGATCGCGACGCTGCCAGACCCACATCTTCATCATCCTCTTCCACTACATCGAAATTCAAGTCCCTCCACCGCCTGAACCCTGCGTCGTTCCAGCCTTCTAAATCGCCTACCTCCCCGGGAACAAGCACAAGCGGCAGCCCCTACGCCTACCCGCCCTCCTCCGCCTCGCCCCTCTCGCCCTCCCCACACCGCACCCATCCCCACCCCCAACGGTCCTCCCCGCCCCACCTCACCGTCGCCTCCCCCCGCCGTTCGCAGCCCCCACCTTCATCCTACGTATACCCCGGCGGGCCCACAAACCGTACATACCCGAAACTCCTCCCTTCCACGCCGCAACACCACCCGCACCCGTATCCCTCTTCCTCATCCCCAGGCTCACACGCCGTCTCAATATCCATTCCCCCGCCGTCCTTCCCTCCCCGCCCCACCCTCCAACTCTCGCCCCCCGCGCCTTATCCCGCGTCCTACCCCGGCCCCTCCTCCAGCACCTCCGCATACCCACCCTCCTCAGCAACATCCGCATACCCACCCTCCTCCACAACATCCGCATACCCTTCCTCCACAACATCCCAATACTCGCAATACCCCCCTCTCGGCACCTCCACCTCCGCTGGCGCATCCGCATCCGCATCATATTCGCCAAGGGGAGGAGGCAGCTTCCCCTTCCCGCCTAGCTCGCGCGAGACGACGCCCGAGGGGCCGCCGCCTATCAGGATTAAACTACGGAGACGAAAGAGAGGGGGCGGGTTTAAGGTTGGGGGAAATGGTAAGTTTTCTCATTCTTTCCCTTCCCTTCCATCCCTTTTTCTCTCATCACACCCTCTTTTCTCTCGTCTGCTCCTCTTTTTTTCATCTCCGGTATCCTGTCTTCGCCATTTTCATCATTTTCATCGCTATTCTTTTTGCTTTAGCCGCCCCCCGCTTAATAACGCCTAACTCATACGTTGATCCAGCCTACGCGACGCTCCTCGACCTCGACACGGACGAGGCGGACTACGTGAACGGTCCGTTCCGGACGGTGAAGATTGAGGTGAGCGGGACGAAGGACGGCAAGCTGGTTTATGAGCTGGATATTCCGGAGAGTATGGTGAGTTTTTTTTCTGTGTTTTTTCTTTGTTTCTTTCTCTATTTCCTTTATTTTTCCTTTATTGTGGCGTTTATACGTGATTATTTTCATGTTGGGGGACGAGATGATTATATGCGTCTTATTATGCTCCCTACCACCCCACGCACATTAGTCGCACCTTTTTACGCTTTCCCCCGACGTCGCAGTTGGGTGGCGTGCCCCACAATATTTATTCCCCTTATTCCATTCCATTCCATTTTATTTATATCGCACCGCCTCGAGATAAGATACTGATACTAACCCTTCTCCCGATCCGCCAGATCAAATACGACGCGCCAATGCCTACATCGCCTTATGATCCGCGTACGTCATCCCATTCGTTTATTCATCCGTTTCGTTCGCTTCGCCGTTTTGCTCTTCCGTCCATCCCGTCGTCTTTATGTGCATTCGCGATTTATGCGTTCTTTGCAATTCGAGTGCATATTCATACTTTCCCTTCCTTTTCGTCTACCCTATCCACGCATACATCCTTGTTCCATCCCATCCAATGCTGCTTACCACCTCCTCATTCAAATCCTTCCTTGCTCCCTGCTCCTTTCATTCATTCTACCCTTCCTTCTCTCATCCTTTCACCTTAATAAATACTAACACACACGCCTGTTTAGACCCCTGCATCCTCTGCGGCCAAGTCTTCGTCTCCGAACGACACATGAACAGGCACATGTTGACGCATACGGATATTAAACGTGCGTTTGCGTCTCTTTTCTTCTCGCCATCCCATCCCATCCCATTCCCCACATCGTCCCAATAAAACCCTCGCATCCTCACATACGAAACACCACCCTTTATCGAAATTCATGCTAATGCCCCTCCCTCCTCACACAGCATACACCTGCGACAAATGCACGAAGCCCTTCGCGCGCCCCGACAGCATGGTGCGGCACCGGCGGAACGTCCATGGGATTAATGAGCTGAGTCCGCGGAGCGGGACGTTGGCGCTGAGTGGGGAGGGCCCCGGGGTGGAGGTGGGATTAGGAGCGGACGGGGAGGGGGAGGAGGGGGAGGAGGAGGTGGATGAGCTGGAGGGGGATTTGTGAGGGGTGTGGTTGAGGGTGAGTGCGTCATTTTTCTTTGCGACGCGTATTAATTTGGGGTTTTTCTTTTCTTTTTAGGCGTGGTGGCTGCGGCCATGGGGGTGGTTATATCCCTGTCTCTCGCCTGTCATTTCTTCTCGCTGGTGGATCTCAACGGCTCCTTGGATCCAGCTTCACTCTCTACCTCGGATTTACGTTCGGATTCACCCCGGCACGGCACCCCAACAGGCTTTGTAGCATGCATAGCGATATATCGTTCCCGGGTGGGGTTATATCCTACTCATCCTACTCGCTCTCTTGGTGTCGCCTTCGCCTTTACGTCAATATACGTCTTCCCTTACGAATGGAACGCCTGCCTCATTATCTGGATCATTTCGCATTATCGCATGGATCTGGATCTGGGTTATATACCTTTTCTTTTTCTTTTTCTTTGGTTTCTGGTTTCTGGTTCCTGGTTTCCGACCCCGGTTTCAACCTCGTTTATATCTCATCCATCTCTTCTCATTCTGCATGTATGTATGCTTACCACCTTTCCTTCCCTTCCCTTCCCTTCCCTATTTCCGCTCATCTCGTATATTTCCTTCCCTTCCCGTCTCATCCATATCGATATCATGACCGCATATCATATCGCTCGCTCGCTGCTCGTCCAATCGCCAATCGCCAATCGTCAATCGCCAGTTCGGTAGAGATAGACCTCGCTTCCCTCTTCATCCCATCCCATCCCATCCCGTTCCCATCCCTTCTCATTATTCCTGTACATCCTCACATCCTCGCTATCATCCTGCTTTGCCATCCTCGTAACCTGTTATCTGTTATATGTTTCCTTCATCGCCTGTGTTATATTCCATCTTCGTCCGGACCCCTAGTAAGCGTGCCCCCATCTGATTTTTCACGCGATGTACTTATAGTTAGTTAGTCAGTTAGTTATTGGTAGTATTAGCGTATACTTAGTCTTTACGTATTTGCTTGTGGTATAAAGGTGTTTTTGATTGTGTTTTTGGTGTGCTGGGGGAGGAATGCATGATCAGGGCCCGGGGGTAACGGCAGTGTTGGTGTGTGTGTAAGTGTAAGTGTAAGTGTAAGTCTTGCTATTGATTTCTTTTATGCGGTGCGATGCACTGGGATGTGTAGTTGTTTAGTTAATTCATTAGTTAGTTAACCTATTACTGGTATTCGAATATTCATTGGCCTGAGCAGAGTTTAATCCCTCCTTACTTGTAGCACTGGTAAATATAGAGTTCGTCTTCGATTGATTTCGATTTTGAGTTTTGAGTTTGATGTGTCGTTCCGACCCCGGAGTGAGGTGGAACGGCGGGGAAGCATTAGGTGTGGGATTTAGCTTCGCTCGGAGAGGCCGTGGAATTACGATGACGAATTGTGAGAGCTTGGGTGTCAGTAGTTGAATCATCATCATCTACTTATGACGTTAAATCTAGGGCAGTACGTGGGCCTAAGTAGGGTTCAATCATCCCCTTTGTGAGTGGAAGTTGTCTGGCTTCGCAGTTGGATTTGGATTTGGGTCGTCGGGGTGCCTTACATGCATATCCGTACTTATGCTGACATCTCGATTGCGGCTGGATTGAGCATAAGATTCAATTATGCTGCGTCTGCGTCTGTTTTTGGGCCGTGTGACCGAATGAGGTATGTAGCACCGGGAAGGGGACTTGTAGAGGAGGTAAAGTCGGCGAAACTTGTGTATCATGGCTGGATGTTGAGGAGGAGGAGCATACATCAATCAGGGGTTTCGAACATACAATTATTTATTTACTTACTAAGTAAGGGTACCCATAAATCCTCCCAAAGAATCCTGCGGTTCGTCCTCCACTGAAATTAATTCCTCGTGCTCGTGGAATATTGACTTATATCATGACTTTGAATAACCTGCTTCGCTTCCACTAAGCATATATCCTGGAAATTTAAATTCATCAAGAGAGCGTTGTTCCGTCCTTTCCTTTATAATTACGCTGTTTGACCTCCTTGAATGCCCTCAATAACATCAGATTAGCGTGCTTTCTCAAGTTCTTTCTTCTAGTAAGAAGTATGTTGTAAGCCTTCGGGTTAGTCTTAGCTAAAGTCTTTCTTACATCATTTAAACAAAACAATTCGGGCGGATTATATATATATCGACTCTGCTTTATGGAATGAGACTACACATTCAATATGGATAGAGCATGCTAGAGACCCTGCAAAACTGCTGGGACTTTGGGGACGTGGTGTAGGGGTTATCACGCTTCATTTGCAATCACGACTTGAAGAGGTCACGAGTTCAATTCTCGTCGTCTCCACTTTTAGCCTGAAATTGCGTTTGTTTCATCTTAAGGTAGTACAGAGGGACATGAATTTGGTACTTATTTTACAGAGAACGGGAAGGCAAATGTTATCGTGCAGTCGCCAAGAGCTCACCTTTCCATTTCACAGCTATGGATATAATCAACGTTAAACGTTTAATTCTGCCTCTTATTTTCTCCAGAACTGAGCTTGAGTCCCATGCTCTACCGATGGCAAGCAGGGTACACTCACACTTCGAATGTGACGGCAAATGGACCAGCGCTTAGAGGATGAGTCAGCTTTCCCACACCAGCAACGAAACGCCAACTCGCCAACTTCAGCTTCCACACTCGTGCTCTCGCGAAACTTAGATCCTCTGCAATTCCTTTCTATAAGGATTTTTAGTCCAGGTACATCTTCTCAGTATTGTGTTAAACATATAATATCTTGTTTACACATATTCCAGAAATGTTCGATGTGGACTCCGACGACCACAGTGTCCACAGCGAGTTTGTTCCTTCACCATCGGAACTGAAGTCAATCCATAAAGAACTGCAGGTATGATGACTTCTCTTATTGGACTCTGGAAGTGTGAGTCTCATGATGAACCCCAGGACATCGAACAGAAATACAAACGTTACAAATCACTCGCGGCTCCTATTCGTCGCGTTCCAGACGAAATCTTGCAAATGATTCAACTCTTATCTCTTGAACTCTTTCCAGCCGAGTGGCTGGTCCGAATCAAAGCACAGAACGCTCAATCAATCTATGAGACTCGAGGTCGGTTAGCTTGTGTCTGCCAACGATGGAACCGCACACTTCGTGCAACTAGTGCTTGGACAATCATAGGGATGGCTCCTACATGGTCGTTAACATCTCTGCGGACGTCACTGGAGTATTCCAGGTCTCTTCCTCTATATCTTTATATTTTCCCGGGCGTTTTATTCCAAAATAATGCGGCGAAGATGCCATCCCAAATCGCTGAGGCTACGGACATACTTATCCCACATATGCGAAGACTCCGATACATAAGGATACAGGGAGCAGACACCCTCGGTTGGTTCCGATCCCTCTTCCATGAAGAGAAGAATGTCGTTTGCCCCTTGTTGCGGACTATAGATCTTTCAGACGCGTACTCATACGAAGATTTATCCTTGCCGAAGATTAACGCACCAAATTTGACCAGGCTTTATCTCACGGAGGAGATGTTTTACAAAAACCTTTTTACCGCCAATATGACCTGCCTCGTGGAGGCTGCATTTCCAATCCTCGACATGACGCACTTGATGGATCTCTCCCTCCTGGCGCCAAATATTTGCACACTGTCTCTAGGAATCTTTATGAAAATATCAACTGTAGTGATGTCTGCCCAATTCAAGCGTTTACACACATTGATCGTCTCTGCCCTTTATAAAGATATGCTGTACAACGCTCTTCAACAATTACATATTCCAGCAGTACAACACGTTACTCTCCTCTCTCTGTGGTCTGGGGATAGTCAAGAGAATTTTCAAGTTTCTTGGCCAAATATTGAAACCTTGCGACTCAACTGCATGGTCACTGCAAAAGAATCCTCCGAATATGTGCGCCGCTTCTTTCTCAATGTCCCAACATTACGTATTCTTCACCTGACAAGGTGCGACATTCCTCAATTTTATTCCACATTCCTTTCAGGTAATTTAGAGGAACCCGTCCTCTGTCCCCAATTGCATATGCTTGTGCTGCAGTCATGTGCCGAGCCGAAAACGGAAGGCCTGAAGGAATTCATACAAGACCGTATGATTCTGAGAAATTCTCAAGGAACTGAAGTTCCTTTGCGTGTCGGCTTAGATCAGGGATCCTACAGTCGCATCCTTTGGCTAGGATCACCTCTCTTTAAGGAGCCATATATTAAGGAGATCACGGCCGAAGGGATATCTCCTTTTCCTGAGAGGGAAACACGTTTTGTAAATTTCCGATGAAATTCATAAGGAAGACATGCTTGATACAATTTGATACACAATTCATATGAAATTTGTCGACATAATCCCGAACTTTGTGCTATAAAAGATTCACCATATCCCATTGGATTATTTCGACTAAATGTCCAAATTTCCAATGACCG